>VSDK01004035.1:248199-399709 GCA_009767595.1 Symbiodinium kawagutii | reverse complement strand
AAATTTGCCACTTTCAATGACCAGAAGGGGGGGATAACCAGATATGTGATTGACACATGGGCTCCGTTACCAACCGCCACACACAGCTGGGGTTCCCAATTGGGAGCCTGCCCATGTGAATGCCGTCAATTTGGATTTTCCACCCAACGAATCGCCAGCAAAGGACTTCATGGAGTCCTAGTGCCATGCCAGCCAACCATGCCAACCAAAGCTCATGCAACCACTCGCCTTCGCCACATCTCTGCCCAGGAGGTTGCCATCCTTCATGGACTGCCGGTGACGTATGTTGATGAGCCAGCCACACGTGATCCCAAGTTGACCCTGACAGGCACAGGACAAATGGCCTCTCCACTCCAAGGGGCATGGATCATGAGTACCATGAAGTACCAGATGACCCGCAAATTTGGGGAAATCAACAGTTCACACCCCAGAAAAATCATGGCCGATTTGTGTCGACGAGTGTTGAATGACCGTGATCGATACTGGCAATCATCCCCAACACCGCTGATGACCATTTTCATGAACGAAGTGGAAGCCATGGACCACCCAAGGGTTTTCATGACCACAGATGAGCATTGGGAAGCCGCCAGTCTCAATCACCCAGAAGAAGTATCATGCAGATCAGTTGACCTTTCCAGCCAGGCCATGAGCACGCCCCAGAGTGAGACACCTAGTGACACCCCAGTGCCAATCGTGGGATTGCCAGGTTTTGAGACAGGAGCAGTCGTTGAAGCATCCGCACTTCATTCGATAGGGCCATCATCCACAGCCACAGATCACCACATGTCATGGGTCATGAATGCACCTGCCTTTGATCCAGTTGAGCCCAGTCCTACCAGCACCACCGAAGTACCAAGCGAAGGCAATGGGACAGGTAATGACATGACCACACCTGCAGCCGACCTCGAACCCATCGAAGCCACCACTGACCCATATGAGTCGATAGAAGAAGACAGTGATGCGGAGATCTGTCAGTTCTTCGCCCAGCAACAACTTGCACTGGAGGAACCAACCACTGGAGCATTGGAACCACCGTCCAAGAAAGCTAAGATAGCCATTGAGCATCGAGCAAGTGCCATTGAACCAACTGCAGTAGCCGAATACCATGACACCATCACATGTTGGGTGTTACATGAACACAGCAAGCCACATGCCATTCAGGTACGCAGAGGCACCACCGTAGGCCAACTTTGCACAGCAGAAGCCCAAGCACATGACATGCAGAATTGGCAGATCAAACCCACTACATTGCTAGGTGTAGTGCTCAACATCACCAGTGTCATCGAACCAGAGCAACTGATCATGTTCCGTCCCACCATGGAAACAGATGGATGCCCAGCAACTGCCCACATTCGAGCACCACAACTGGATGACCAACCCAGGAAATTGTCAGTATGGCACCAACGGGCATGGATGGCACATGATGAGATGGTGTTCCACCTCAACTTCGTTCCGATGCAAGAACCATGGCAGATCGTGACACCACTGTGCATTCCCTTTAGTCAGTGTGCAGCAGCCGATTTCGGAGCATGGTTCGCCGACCTGGTCGATGAAGTCTGCAACGAAGGCAATCCAACCAAGTGCATCACGGCATTCTGGCTTGACCACCATTGGTTTCCACTTTCCATTGAATTTCAAGGCACAGGCACCAAGGCCACAACCACACCACATGGTCCAGGCATGGTTTGATCAGAGCCTAGGTCCGAGGGAAGTTGAAGTCACTCAAGTCCATGTTGCCAGCAAGTTCGCAGCTGACTGTGGATTCCAAACCATCGCATGGATCCGAGGACAGATCCAGGGACATGAAATCATTGGAAGCATCCTTGGAGAGGAAGCCGAACACATGAGACGCGAGTTCATTCACTACGTTCAAACCCAACCACAACCACCACAACAAAGCGAATTGAGACTAGGTGGAGGCCCTCCAGATCCTAGTTTGGTGGCAGCACTCCAAGAACTCATTGAGCAACATGGAGTGAACCCAACACGTTCAGCTGCATGTGCAACGCAACTGATTCAAGGCATTGGCAGCGCACAGATTCGACAAACCCTGAGTTCAGCCAGAGCTTGGGCAGACTTGAAGATGCAAGCAAATGCAGCCAACCCGCCCATCAAAATCGTGTCAGCAGTCGAGTTGAAAGAGGCCATCGACAAGAGATTGCAGAGTGGCCAACCGTTCGGCAGGAAGGACAACAAGAAACGAGAACGACCATCCCAGAAGCAAGTTGTCCTGACAGCAGATCAAGTTGCCATCCCTCCATCCATCTTCCAAGTCAATGGAGAAGCAGTGCCGCAGATCACACAACACCAGCTTGAAGCGTCCGATCGAGGCGTGATTGTTTTGAATGCAACTGAGGCACTTCCGTTTTTGCAGATAGCCCGACCCCTGAACAAAGTTGCAGTCGCTGTCATCGTCGTCGACCATACTGACGACAGGTTGCCGCTGCCCAAAGAGATCATCAAGTTCCCAGCCACTTGTGTAGCAACAGGGGAAGCGATGCTAGTGACAGGTGCAGTCTATCAACTGGGCCGGCATCGGGCAGAAAGACCTCAGGTCACAACCGGGTTGAAGATTGAAGTCTCTGAGCAAGCAGTCATTAGGATCCAAGTTTATAGAGACCAGACCAACTTTGAGTGGAGCACCTTTTGCAAGCATCCGGTGAAACAGATCATGGGAGAAGTTGAATTCCAGTCGGAACCCGATGCAGTGCATGATGTGTGGGACAGGCAGTTTCTTACAAGCAAGTATGACAAATGCAAACCCAGTGAAGCTGAAGTCTTCGTAGTTACCATGCGAGTGGCAAGCAGACTGGCAGATGGACTCATGGATCACAATGCAATCAACGGCAAATTCTATGAGAGAAGAACCCTCAACGGCCGTCGACCAGCTGAAGAATATGAAGTGGTTTGGATGCCACGAAAGAGCCTGGCCGAAACCATGTTGTTGAAACAAACCAATCAACAGCCTGCAGTGATTGCCCGTGCCGGACAGAGGTACGGATTGCGTGTCTTGAAAGAACATGCCAAGCAAACACATGACCAACATCGCCCTGACCTGCAGTATATCCCAACCGACACCATGCAAAGCTATCGTATCGGGCCCTTGCCCTTCGGCACAACAAAGAAGGCATTGAGCAAAATTTTTCAGGCCATCCAGTGGGCTGCACGACCAGGACAACCCCTGGGCCAAGACCAGGAACGTGCAGGTATGTTTTGGAGTGCAATGGCCAGCCAGGTGCCGTCGCATTGGGTGTATTGCCTTGAGCATGGAGACATTTTGATTTCCAAGCTCCCCAGCAAGCGAGTGGATAAACCCAAGACACCTTTGGCATTAGCGAATGTTGAAGCTTCCCGCCTCACCATGCAGCACTTGTCAGGTACCACAGCCAAAGAAGCGGAGGACAAGACAGACCCATGGGCAAAGTATGACCCGTGGATGCAAGGGAACCAACAGAACAAAAGTGTGAGCACTCACCAGCTCGCCGCCATCGAAGCCAATGTAGAGAAGCGCATCCTGGATTCCATCAAACCCAAGTTGTATCGCATGGATGATGAAGAAGATGCAGATATGCCCAATGCAGCCACAGACCAACGAGTTGGAGAGTTGGAACAACAAGTCCAAGCGTTGCAACAGAACATGCAGCAGTTTGAACAAAACGTTCAGCAGTTCCAGACCCAACAAACAGCCCAGAACCAGCAGGTTTCCCAGCAGTTAGGAGCAGTCAAACAGCAAGTCGATGCACAGACCAGAAACTTCCAGACCATTCTGGACCAAAGCATGGCTTCACAGATGGAGCAAATCGAAGCGTTGTTGAGTAAGAGGTCCAAACTCACAGAATGACCCAAGGTCAAATGCATTGCAATAGCCAGGCAATTCGTGCAAGTGATTTTCCTGCTCGGCATCTTGATCCGGGTAGGAGAAGCAACAAATCCCGGACCATCTAATGGTTCTAATCTCATTTTGGGTTGTGCAAACACCACGGGGCTCCTCAACAAAGTGGAGCAAATTCAAAGCCTTCGAATGGGGGGGAATACCATTTGGAGCATGAGCGAAACCCACCTGTCGGCACAGGGCATCGCCCGCTTCCAGCAGGCCCTCAAGCTGCGCAAGTGCGGCTTGCAGTTCCATCCAGGCGCACCGGCGCCTTTGAGATCACAGACCGCCACGTCCATAGGAGGAACCCACACAGGCACAGGGTTCATCACATCCTTGCCGTCTCGACGACTGCAAGCAACTTGGCCAGATGAAGTTTGGCAGGAAGGAAGGTTTGCAATGAATACCTTCTACATCAATGGCACATGGATACATGGAGCAGTGTGCTACTGCTATGCACATAAGTCAGAGAACACAGCAACTCGACAACAAACTGAGCGCTTGCTATCCCATGCCGTCTATCGCATACTTAAAACCATGAAGGGCAAACGGTTTTTAGCAGGGGACTGGAATCAGCAGATAGGTGACATCAACACATTCCAGGAACTTAAAGATCATGGATGGCAGGAAATCCAATTGATGGCACTCGAAAAGCATGGTCGAGAAGTAACCAAGACCTGTCATAACACTTCCACCAAAGACTTCGTATGGATCAGCCCAGAATTGCAGCCACATTGGCAGAGAACAGATGCGGCCTCCCTGTTCCCTGACCATCACCACTTGTGGGCTGAGTTTGCCAACATAGGAGTAGAAGAGCCAGTACACCTATGGAGACAACCTAAACCCATCCAGTGGGACTGTGAGCCCAACAAACTCCATTTGCCCTCAGAACAGCGGAAGCCACCGGTTGAGCTTAACACTCAGGACACCTTAGCCACTTTGGCCGAGGAATTTGAGCAGCGCACCGCCAAAGCCATGAAACAGCACAACCATACCATGCCTACATGCCAAAAAGGTAGGTCAAAAACAGTGGAGGTGAAGAAGGTTAGACCACATGAAGTGCCTAACAAGCCCAGCAGACAAGGACATGCAAAGCCCGATTTCCACGGGCAAAACAAGCGACATGCAGAGTGGTTCAAGCAGTTGCGGAGACTGGAATCCATCACACAGGGAGGGCCCAACACACAAGCAGCATGCACTCACAAGGAAAAAGAATGGCGCAAGATCCTTGCGGCACAAGGCTTTGGGACAAGCTTTGCGGTATGGTGGAGGCAACTTGATTCATACTTGGATTTCGCTCCTGCCAGGTTACCCACCAAGCTGCCAACCCCCGAAGAATTGCAAGCCATTCGACTCACCTTCGAAAAAGAGTTCCGCAACATGGAACAAGCACTAATCCAGAACTGCATAACCACTGCCAAACGAAACCGTAAGGAGAATCCTAACAAAGTTTTCCAGGACATCAGACCTCCACCCGCGGCCCCAGTCGCATTGGTGGAACAATCGTCGTCAGCCCGAATTGTAGAAGTGGATTATGATGAATGTGCAGTAGTCTTAGACCACGCCATGCCATATGACCCAGCCTTGCCACTTTTCACTTGTGAACAGGTGCTATTGCCAATCCATGTTGACTCAGACAAACTTTGGTTGCAATCCGTAGCAGACTTGGCGCCAGGCCAAGTCGTGAGGCAAGAGCAGTTCGAAGGGTCACTGGAGAAGTTGTTTGGATTGTTCCAAGAAGAATGGATGCGCAGATGGGATCGACATCGGGATGTACCAACCTCAGAATGGGACCCCTTGATTAACTTCTTTGTGAACCATTTTCCCCGAGGTGACCTCATGCCCCCCACTCCAATCACTCCAGAGGAGTGGATGCAATCCTTGCGCAATAAAAAGAGTCGGGCAGCCACTGGACCAGATGGCTGGGCTAGGAAAGACCTTTTGTCCATGCCACTGGACTTAGTTCAGCAGATGCTACATCTACTAGCCCGCATAGAGCAAGGGGAAGATTGGCCCATCACGGTTGTCACAGGGTTGATTTGCTCACTAGCCAAGGTGGACAACCCAAAATCGGTACAGCAGTACCGTCCCATAACCATATTTTCCCTCATATATAGAAATTGGAGCAGCATCAGAGCGAAACGTGCGTTGGTCCACTTGGAGCGATACGCTCCCAGTCGATGTTATGGTAACATGCCTAGGAGAGCCGCATCACAGGTATGGTTGGGCATACAGGCTGAACCCGAAAGTGCCAACACCTTTGGCACTCGCATTTCAGGAGCCACCATCGACATCCAGAAGTGTTTCAACCATATGCCAAGGCTGCCCATTTTTGCAGTGTGTGAACATGTTGGCATTTGCACCTCCACCCTTAGAGCATGGGCCAATGCATTGCAGAACATGTCACGACGTTTTGTAGTTCGAGGATCCGTAAGCTCACCAAATCGATCCACAACGGGGTGCGCTGAAGGTTGTGCACTATCAGTGCTCGGCATGGCAGCACTGAACGTGCTCATAGATTGCTGGATGACTGTCCGTGTGCCGCAGGCAGCCCTTTGGTCCTATGTGGACAACCTCGAGCTTTCCTCACCCAATGCCCATGTCACCATGGAAGGTTTAACCCAACTTCGGAAGGTACTAGCAGGATTAGACCTCTTAGTTGATGAGAATAAGACCATCCTTTGGGCAAACCATGCAGCCGATAGGAAAATCCTCAAAGACCACAACTATCGAGTAGTTCACTGGGCCAGAGACCTTGGAGGGCATGTTCAATACACCAAAGTGCCAACCAACCGAACCATAGTGGAAAAGATCAAGAAATTCCAACCGAGATGGAGAAACCTAGCACGCTCCCCAGCACCAAAGTCGCAGAAAACCAAAGCCATCAAGATGGCTGCTTGGCCAAATGCCCTACATGCCATCAGTTCTGTCACGTTGAGAGACGAATTGGTCAAAAGTTTGCGCACCCAGGCCATGCGTAGTTTAGGCCTTGAGCAGCTAGGAGCTTCACCCATCATCCAACTGGGAATGCTTGAGGGACCCATGACCGACCCAGGTTACTATGCATTGCAACGTACAGTACTTGATGCCAGGTACTACCTTGCCCCCACTGAAAGCAAACAGGTCCTCACACACCTAGCCATCCCCACAGGCAAGTTGGTACCAGAAGTGGGGCCATGTAGCGTCCTGCTACACCGGCTCAACCAAATCGGCTGGCATTGGGAACCAGACACCTTTGTCGATCAACATGGTATGACGTGTGACCTTTGGGAGTGCCCAGTTCAGGAACTTTCTTGGAGAATCATGGATGCATGGCAGACCAAATGCCTCAATCAGCTAACGCAACGACAAACCTTTCGCAACATGCACCGCATGTCAGTGACTCTCACAGTACGCAAACTTCCTCACTCCCCCTGTGAGCGAGGAATCATGCACCGGAGTTTGAATGGCACCTTTTTTACTGCAGACCACGGCAAGCACATGGGTTCCCCCGACGACGAGGTTCCACATGCCACCACCTGCCAGTTTTGTGGAGCCCCAGACTCCCAGCACCATCGACATTGGACATGTCCGGAGTTTGCAGTTGAGAGAGCCAGGTGTCCACCTGACATAGCTGAAGCCATGCAAGACTCGACTTCAGCCACTGCCAATCACGGATGGATCCCCGAACCGAAGCTCCTGCGACCTTTCCATCGAGCCTTGCATGAGTTGCCAGACACCACCGGGTGGCACTCTGCCCCCCAAGACTTGCAACCCGTGTTAGATGTGTTCACAGATGGTAGTTGTCGCAACCCCACTGATAGCATAACACGGTTGGCCAGCTGGGGTGCTGTCTTGCATACTCCAGAGGCGAGCCAGGAATTCACAGCCATTAGTGGAGGCATGGTGCCCGGCCTCATCCAGACGGTGGCACGAGCTGAATACATGGCTGCCATTTCAGCCATCCAGTTTTGCTTCAAGCACCACAAACCTTTTCGCATTTGGGTAGATAACTCTCAGGTGTACAAAACGTTGCTGCGAGCCAGTCGCTGCCCAGGAGGCGAACCATACCAGGTCACCAACCGAGTCAAGAACCACGACTTGATCAATGACCTGGGGTGCCTGATGTATCAAGCTCGGTCCTTGTGTGAGAGAGTCATTAAAGTTTACAGCCACCAGTGTCATGGAGCCAATGAACCCTGGCTCACCAAGTGGAGCTGGAGAGGAAACGAAGCAGCTGACAATGTCGCATCCAGCGCCATTTCTGAACATCCAGACCTGTTAGACCTCTGGACCGAGTTGTGTAACCAAGTCACAGCCCTTGAACGCCTAAGAGAACATGTCCATGCCACCCTCACCGCAGTGGGGTACCAAGCCCAGCAGAAAGTAGAAGCCATGAAAAAGCAAGCCAGAGAGCCAGACGAACCAGCCGAACCTGTTGCAAGGGAGTATCAGCCTTGGAACATAGTAGCCGAACCACGCTCTGCCGCGTTGCAATGTGCTGACACCGCTGTTTTGCATGAGTGGTGCAGCAGCCTCCACCAACCTGACCAACCAGTACGGTGGTGGACTTGGCAGATGCTTTTCATAGATGCCCGCCTCCAATTCCCAGACCATGACCTGGGACCTTGGTATGATACGAAACGCAGACAATGGCGAGAAGGGGCTGTGTGCTCCACCAGGGTTTTTCCCAAACGCACTCGCTGGTTTGTGTCCTATGTAACACAATGTGCCAAAGACCAGGGATTCGAACTCCCTATCCAACTGAGCAGACCTTCATCAACGGCCTATGCCTTCTGGATCAAGACGCTGCCGGTTCGAACCACTGCTGCGAGAGCTGCCGCCATCGACGAATGGCTTTCGGAGTGGGGTACACTGCGACAGCATAAAGATCATCGGAGGATTGACAAGTTGCCTTGACCTACCTTCCATGGACGATGGCCGACGTTGACCTGGACCTACCCGTCCGAGACCACCTGAGTCTCCGTCGTGTGGATGCAGTCGGAAAAGTGACCGGAAAAGTGACCCGTATTCATGTCAAATGTGAAGGTTTCGCACAAGGCAAGTGTTCCTGCACAGTTTGAGGCTCGTAATCATTCAGGCAAACCATGGCGAAGCAGCACACATTGTTGGTGTTGCTATGCGTTGCTGGGTTGTTGGACCAGTGTTTTGTGTAGTTCCAGTGTTTTATGTAATTGTTCACCAGGATTTTCACCTACCAACATACACCTCTGGTGCCAGCTGCGGGTGACTTATGAACCCGCCACCTCTGGATATTGGTGGAGGGTATGACATTGTGCTGCCAGACATGAATCAGCAAAAAAGAAAGCATTTGACCATTCACAATCACTTTATCTAACAATGTCCTGCACTTGATTCAATAGATATGACGTGATAGAAATACCAGACATGACCATAGTCATACCATTCACTTTTTTCGGACTTGCCAATCAGACCTGTATATCCAATCCACCTACAAGCTGATGATGCTGCTTTCAATTTCAAGTTGATTATGCTTGATGAGCTTAGACCTCATAGTTGATTTGCAGCCGATTAGCTGGTTAATCATTTGCTGCCATGAAGGGACATCCATCATGAATCTCTCTTATTTTTGATGATCGATCACCAGCAAATTATAGTACATTGGTCGTCGTTTGTTCATATCTACCATTAGAATTAGACCAACTGACCTGACAAAAACATCCTGTGCCACGCTCTAGCTGGCTCCACGGAACTTAGCCGAACTTGACACCAAGATGCCTGATGATTCATCATTGGAAGCTGGTTGGTAGTGGTTCGATGCTGGTGAAAATTGGTCGATGAATGCTATTTGATGGCTGTCTCATCAACGTTTGGTCATTTTCATGTATCACATCATCCAAGTGTGGTTCATAGCATCTATCATCTACCCCTTTTCGGATCACGCGGTTTCCTGTCAAACAATGCCAGTGAAAGAGCTTCCTGATATCGTTCAATAAAGATCATTTTCTTCACAATTACCCGACCTTAAGCACGGTTTTGGCGATAAGACACCATCATAATCTCAACCAGCAGTATACTCTGTATTCAACCACCATCAGCACTTATCAACGCCCTTATCAACCATCGCCAAGCACTATTCAACCCACAATTGACCATCATTTATTGCTTATTCAATTTATTTTATCATGCCTAAATCACCAGCATCAACCATGTTTACAAATCATTAGCCACCACTACCCATCAGTTCCTCATCAACTCATCCACCACGGTGAAGCACCACAACGGTGGTCCCCGTGTCGGCGCCCGGCCATGAACTCCTCGATGCGACGGCCTTTTCGGGGCACGGTGCTGGTCATCGCCTTGCTGGCAGGGCCATGGGCTTCGCGGCTGATCGCGGCTGATGGCATATGGGAACTGGTCAGCCGATATGTCAAGATTCATCATGGCAATGATTGATTAATGATAAAATTAATACTGATAATGATTCATCATACTTATGATGATGAATATATTAATAGCTAATCAATCACTAATCAATTATTAGTTCATCAATATTCATTTGTTGTTATGCTAATGATTGATGGCTAATAGCTTGATTCTTGGCTAATGGTCATGACCACCAATCATCTGGCTGGTGGTTGGGAGCGATTCAGAGCTACCAGGAGTGGCCTAACCAACTGGTAGTCATGAAGCAACTCATTGACAATGATTTTGGCATGGTTAACACTCATGTATGGTTGTGAACACCAATCGTGGTTATTCAATCGGCTGGCTGACTTATCATGTCCCATGCGAATTATTCGTTGATGATGGCTAATTGCAGACTGTCAATATTGATTATACAACAATCTTGGATATGTGAAATCAATGAGTGATTATGTTTATTGATAATGTTGGCGAGGATAACATAATCGTGGTTACACAAGTGGTTATTGATAGTGGTCATTATATGGTCATTATTCACAATGATGGCTATGAATGATTGTTAGTTGTGATGGTGAGCAAGGGGGTCTATCATGATGCGTAAATGAGTAAGGTATGTTAAGGTCTAAGGTGCGATCAATGGTTGATGGATAACGAAGAACACTTACCCCCAGAAAGCCATTCATTTGGTGGAGATACATGCTAGAAGGGGGGGTTGAGATGACTGCAGGGTAATTATTATGGTTGGTTCAAAAGTGGCTTATGATTGGCTAGTGGCTGGTTGATTTTTCGTGCATTGCGACTTTTGGGATCTCAGGAAGACGAATCAATTGTTGGTGAACTGTGGGTGAGCGCTGGTCGATGCAAGTGAATCTTGATTGACCCAGCTCTGGCTTGTCTGATGTAGTTACAGTAGTGTAATCTAAACAAATAGCCACAGCTGTTTTGTAGACTACTGTAGGAGATATGTTACTGTCAGTATAGAATCACTGTCATTGCTAGGCGCTGAAAAAAGCATAAGTCTATATAACTCTATTAATTGCAGGTCATAGCTTTTTGGAAGCAACCATTGGCTAAAGCTCGTAAAGTGATAGATGTGACGACCTTGATTTCATTTTTTGATGAAACATCATCTACCATCCTTAACCATTGATCAAAACAAACATTGGTAAATATGCATGATCAACCAGTAGGAACCAGAACTATTAAGCGTCACTGTCAACGAAGAATATCGGAATATCGAATGATAAAGTTTTGGCTGCTAACATTACATGAAATCTAAGTATCATCACTATGACCAATCATCAACCATGACTATCTAGACATTATTATTAACCATCATCAAAACTGAAGTAAGCCCTCCCAAACTGTCACTAACCAATATCACTCACAAAGCAAATGTTATAAATATTGACCATATGATTTACAATCCTTACTGCATCAGTCATTACGAACCCATCGTGAAACATCACTAGTTCTGACCATCAACCGTCAGCAAGCCTTAACAGACCATTGGTACCCCATTGCCAACCATCAACAGTCACCATAAGCCATCAATCAACCCACTATTGTTGGAGATTATCCGACTATTATGCTTGGTTGTTTGCCACTCTGATGCATCGACTAACCTTCGCCATCAATAACCATCACTAAACATCATCAACAACCACTAATGACCACTATCACAAACCATGAGCGAAAATCAACCGTGATTAGCTGACCATGATCAACAAGCATTACTGTTTTTCAATCATCATTAACCATCATTGTCCTCCGCCCAACCGTTATTCTAGTATCATAATTTCTCCTCAACCATCCTTCACCATCATTAGCCACTACTAATCATTGTTGATCAGCCCGTGACTACAAGACATCCTTAACCATCACTAACCTCCACCATCCAACATGTTTATTCATTGATTAGCCATCATCAATTAACCATCATCAAACCCCGTTATCAACCAGTATTGGTTTGGTAGTACCCATCATTTCCCATTATCGTTCATCACCAATTCACTATCATGAAGCAATGATTAACCATTAAACATATCACTTAACCAGCATTAAGCCAGCATCATGCATCAATTTGCCATCCACCATCAGGATTAATCCATCGTGGCCATTGTACTTAGCCATCATCAATTTCCCATGAATGAACCATCAGTTCCCATCATTTAACCCTCCACCATTGGCCATGCACCATCCACTCCTGAACATACCAAGGCCTTTGGCGCACCCGGCTCACCAGAGACCTTTTTTGGCAGCAAGGAGTACTTCCAAGGAGCCAGGCTGAACGCGCCAGGCTACACATATGTGGATGCTTTGACCATCGAAAACCAAGCCACCGGAATCAAAATGTGGTCATGCGCCATCGATATCAGAGAAGTCACATCAAAGTCTGCTGCGTGACGGAGATCGAGTCCTATTTCATTATACTACCGAGGATTCCTTCAAAAAGATCACCAGTCTTGAAAATCCTAAGCTTTGGGCTCCACTAGATGAAAATAACAAGGATAGCTACTTTGGTTCGGGAATCTATGTCACAATGCACGCACCGCACCAATGGAAGTCGAAAGAGGAGGCTCTGGTCAACAACTATTACCCCAACAGGGACGAATTTATGGAGAAACAAGGTCTGGATTTGCCGCAGCCTGATGTTCCCTTCAATACTGCCCTCAATGGTGCTGTTGGAGATTATGTCAAAGACCAGTGCAAAGGAAAAGCCGATTGCTGTATCCCCCTCATCGTCGACGAGCAGGTCTCCAAGAATGTCATGGAAGAGATCACGGATGGCCCTTTGATGCCGAACGGTCGCAAGAGGCTGAAAGGCACCAATTGCTTCGGCGAGAAGCAGCCTCTTTGGCGCGATGCTTGGTTGGTTTCGATCTACAAGCAAACTCAGGCTGTGAAAATTGGTGTGAAAGATGCGCAGCAGTCATCCGAGGAGATTGTGCAGATCTTAGAGAAGCGGCACTACCAAGAAATCCGAAAGAAGCTCTTGGTGAAGGGTATCGAGTTGAAGCCCAATGATTCTCATGCCTACAACAACCTGGGCTGGACGCTCTCTCCCGAGGAGACGGTGCAAGTGCAGCTGAAGCAGGGCCCCAGGACGTTCAAAGAGAAGGAGTTGTACATGGAAGCCATCAAGTTGGACAACGACAACGCAATTGCCTACAACAACCTGGGCATCGAGCTTTCTCCCGAGGAGACGGTGAGAGTGGAGCTGCAGTTGGGCCCAAGGACATTCAACAAAAAGGAGTTGTACCTGGAATCCATCAGATTGGACAACAACTTCGCACCCGCCTACAGAAACCTGGGCCGCAGGCTCCCTCCGGGTGAAACGGTGCAGATTCAGCTGCAGACTGGCATCAGGAGTTTCACAAAGCAGGAGCTCTTGAATTGGCAAAGGTAGGGCTCAGCAGCCGCTGTTTAGACTTTGGATCTCAGCTGTGACGTGAAAGCTGTTCACCTCCCAGAGCTCTGACCAGTTGCTGGCACATGAAAGCTGTTGGGATGTTCGCCTACCAACACTTTAGATGGATCCATGGATGAAAATCCATATGGTATTCAATATGGTTCTGGGTCACTATGAAACGAAAAGCGCCAAGACTCGTTTGGTCATAATGGGGATGTTCACTAGGTTTTTGACCCAGCTTGCCATGTAGCTATGGGACCACAAGAGTTTGTATATGATGTGAATGCAACATTATTGGCTTGCGAGGTCATCGACATACCCCGAGCACGCCACCGACGTACATGCTTCAGGGTTTACTTGTTTTTTGCTTAATAGTCAGAGCATGACCAAGCCTGAATCAACAAGTATGCGTTTAGAAACCCATCGAATGTCCAGAAAATGCTTAAGAATGCGTCACACTTAGCAACAGTTTATTGCTCATGGAGTCATCGTTTGGTTTCCAATCATGCGAAAAGACCACTACCTGTACCAAGATGCATTGATGCCCAATTCGCGGCGGATTTCATGTGAATGGTCAGTACTGGTAAGACAGATCACTCTCGCGCAAATCAACCGCCATGATAGCGTGAATCCCATAGACGTGCGGAGTGATCCCACAGCAGTTGGTTCGGCGGTGATTGCAACTTGAAACTCTGGATGTGAGCCATATGAGAGCAATGGTTAGCTATGATAATGATACAGTCAACGATTGCCAGGGGGAGAATGACCAGCCATAAAACCCATGATTCAGCCATCATCACCAACAGTAGCCATGTTGAAAAACCCAGGGTATTGTAATTCCCCGTATTGGTGGATGGTCATATCATATCGCTGGCATAGCACAAATTCGATTGATTGGTGGGATGAACAATATTCAGTATTCATGTCAAATGTGAAGGTTTCGCTTCTTCATGTGCCCGTAAGGGTACAAAGCAAGTGTTACCAAACAGTTTGAGGGTCATAATCACTCCGACGGACCGCCAAAAAAATGATGGCGCTGCTTGCTTGTTTGACCAGTGTTATATACCTGTTCCAGTGCGTTTGGTTTCCCAAGATTTTCATCGACCAACATATACCTCTGCACCAGCGTCGGGGAACTTATGAACCCGCCACTCTGGATGGAGGGCATCACATGGCTGCCGTGAGTCCGCAAAACAAATGCATTTGGCTAGACTAGAGTTACACTCCGGTAATCGAACATATTGTAATAAACTATAATCATCATTCCCCTGCTAGGTAAAAATCTACAAACGGTGGATTATACATTTCTATATTAGATTACCGGAGGGTAATTCCACTCACTTTTGTTAAGTCTTTCCGACCAGACCTGTATATCGAATCCACCTAGAAGCTGGTACTGCTTTCAATTTCAAGTTGGCTATGCTTGATGTACTTAAACCCACTTACCTCATAGTTCATAGTTGATTAGCGGCTAACTAGTTGACTAATCATTTGCTATACTGAATGGGTAGTCCATTTTAAATCTATCGTTTTCCCTGATAAACCGCCAGCAAAATATAGTAAATTTGTTGTGGTTTGTTCATATCTACCAGTAGAATTAGACCAGCTGACCTGAGAAAACTATCACCTTGTATGACTCTCTAACTGGTTTCGCAAAAGCTTTGATGATTGATCATTAGAAGCTGGTTGTTAGTTGTTCAATACTAGTGAATATTTGTTGGCATTTGATAGTTAGTGGCTGTCTCACAAACATTTGGTCATCTTATGTCATGTTCATGTATCATATCATCAAACGTGATTCATCGCATGTGCTCCTTTTCGACTCCCGCAGTTTCTTGTCAAACAATGCCAGTGAATCAGCTTCCTGATATTGTCTGGTGACCATTGTTAGGCTCACAATGACTTATCCGTTTTAACCATGGTTAGGCCAGAAGAACCCCTGATTCAACCAGCATCGTTCGACATCAACACTTACAATCAAGCACCAAGCAGCAACCCATCATTGACCATCAACTCATCATCAACCCATCGCTACGGTGAAGCACAACCGGTGGTCCGGTGGTCCCCGTGTTGAAGCACCTCTGCTGGCGCCATGAAGACCTCCCTCAACGGGCGTCCCCGGGCCCTGGTCATCGCTGCCTTGCTGTTGGCGGTGCCATGGGCTTCTTGGCAGGTGGTGGTCAGGGTCAAGAGATATCATGGTCAATGGCATTGACGGTAACTAATGGTACTGGCAATAGTTATGGCTACAATACCAGTCGTTGATGAGCATAGTGATGGTTATTTAGCTATGAATCATTAGCAAAAAATAGCTACAATGATTATTATCGCCCATGGTTCATAACTTTGGTTGGTGATCAATAACCATTGTGGCTAATGGCTAATGGTATTGATGGCGCTGACTAAAATGGTGCTGGCGGTTTTATACTGATGGTTATTCATGGTGAATCATTAGTCACTATTCATGATGGTCATAAGTGACAATGGTTGATGACTTAAGGATAGTAATGGCTATGACACCAAAATTGTTTTACAATAGTGGCTGCTTACTAATGCATCACTTATGGTTGATAAGGGTCAATCATGATGGTTAATTACGATTGTTACAACCTATGATGAATGAATCGCTTATAGAAGACTGGTTGTCAATGCTGATGGTTCTGACAAAATAGAATCGCGGTTGTTTAATCATCATCAACGATTAGTTATTTCTATTGATGGTTATTGATCCTGAGGGCTTTGATAACAAAGTAGTGGGTTTTGCCGCAGTGCTTATTCATGATGATTGTTATGGAAATAGTCAGTAGTCACGGTTAATACTGATGACCATGAATGACGATCATTCATGATAATGGCGAATAATGATGCTTAAGGTGGTAAATGGTTGCTGATGAAAAATGATCAACATTTACCCCCTAGAAAGCCATTCGTTTGGCGGAGATATTTTAGAAGGTACAGCGATCCAGGGAGATTTGATATTGTGAGGGGAGAAACGATTTGAGATGACTGTACTGATGGTGAATGGTTGGTTCAAAAGTGGCTCATGGTTGGCAAGTGGTTGGTTCATTCGGAAGATTTTGCTGCATTCCCACTGGCGAAACGGCAGGAAAACAAATCAATGATTGGTTACCCACAGGCATAGGTGAGTGGTGATTAACCGGGGCTAGAGACGCTCGATTGACCCAACACTGGCTGATCAAATTGATGTGATAACAGTAACTGCAAAACAACAAGCCACAGAAATACTGAAGATGATAGCGTGGTACTGAAAGTATAGAATCGCTCTCCCTGCGGGGCACTGATGATAATCACAAGCATATTGATTGAAAGCCAGAGTGTCTTGGAAGCAACGGTTGTCTAAAGCCCGTGAACCAATAGATACAGTGCCTGCTTTTTACCCATGATGAAGCATCATCAAACATTGTTTGCCGTTTATCAAACATCATTAGTGGTGATAACTTCCCCAAACGTCAGTAGTAATCAGAATTCCGTACCGTCACTACCAACCAGGAAAGTGTTGGCTGCTACATAAAGCATCATCATCAACGCTATTCTCCATCATCAACCATCACTTGTTTAGTTATCCATCATCAACACCATAATAAATCCTCACGTTTGGAACCTCACTCACTCAGCCATTAGTGGCCACGATTTACCATCCTTCACCCATCATCAACCATTACCCATCATGAAACATCATCACTAAGTGCTATTCCCACCATCGAAAATCAGCACTAGTCACTAGCCACCATCAACCATCCCCCAACAATTGCTATTATTTGTTGAGTATCCAACTATTATGTTCAGGAGTTTGCCATTCAGAGCATCAACTTACACTGGCCCTCAACCATCATTTATTCCTCATAATTCAGCCTCACCCTCATCATCCTTCATGATTAACTAACTCAGGTTTGGAGGTTAGCCTAACCCGCCAAGAGCCTAACTACTACCCTATTCTTGACTATGAGCAACCCATCCATACTCAACTAATCCATTCTCAACCATCATTGAACCCTGCTATTAATCATGATTGGCTGCTAATTAATCCGTTATTGACCATTATTGAACCTGTGAACAGCAATAGATGATTATTAATGGTTATCAATAGATGATTGTTTGTAACAGAGTGGTAATAGTGATTAACAGACTGGTAACAATCATTGACCAGAGTTTATAATACCACAAACGCGAGATGATTAACTGCTGGTCATGAACCATTCACTTCCCACTCCGCCCTCCCAGGCCTTCTGCCCCGCCCTCCCAACTTCGCCTGGCGCCTCGCCGGCTCGAACGGCTCGAACGTCGACCGTGCCCATGAGGGCGCAGGAGCACCAAGCCGCTGGGGAGCAGGATGGCCATGGATCCATGGATGGATGGGTTGATGGTTAGATGCCATGGCCAAGGATCAATGACCATGAGGTGTTTAATGATTCAACGGCTGATGGTTGATGGTGAAACGCTAATAGCTAAACCTTACTGAGGTGAATCGCTGCTTAATTCATGATTAATGATGGTTGATTGATGATTGATGAGGGTTTATGATGATTCGTGATGGTCAATTGACGCAATGCGCTTGATGGCTTGGGCTGCTGGCCAGGAGGACGAGGTCCCCGAATGGCGTGCAGGGCTGGCGGGTCGCAGGGGCTCCTTTGCAGTTCTTGGACTGCTCCTGGTGGCGATCGGCTACATCTTCACCAAGGACTGTTGCTGGAGCCGGGGTCAACCTGGGAGCGGATCGGGTCCATGGTGCCACACGGTATCACCCGTGGGTGAAGCCATTGGATGCTCCAGGATCCATTCCCCCCTTTGCTGGTAGCGCAGATCCGTCGAAAACCCATGCTAAATGACCCGATGAGGTGGGTGAAGTAACCCCTAGAACCATGGTGACTGGCAGGTGCTTTTAAGCATTTTTCCATAGTAATCATCAACAAATGGTTGGTTGACTTATATTTTTCATAGGGGTTCAACCACCAACCAGGAGATCAGCTGCTTGAGATTGGCTGATTCATCATGGCTATATCTGGCGGTGCCAGGACGAAGAAACGCGCAACCTGAAACTTTGCGTGCGAAGCGACTGGGCGGTTTTGGGGGTCGGGGTAGGGAATCTCGTGGCCTAAGACACAGCATAAACCATGAGATCTGTACTGTTCAACCACTGGGGACCCCCAAGCCGTTGGCACAAGTTTTCAATAACCCAAATGACCAAACAGATAATTTGGATACGCTTTGGATAAGTTCGACCGAATGATATAGATATGCTTGATGCAAATATTTCTTGTTCATAATGATGAATGATGATGACCGGTTGTTTCGCAGAGAGAAGGGTGTAAATGGCCGGCCGGCTTTGGAGCCGCCACTGCTCATCCCTGAAGAAATGACCTTCCAACTGGGAGCCCTGCTCAGGGTGTGTCATTGGGAGCGTGGGTTCATGCACCGCCCTCAATCTTCCTCGTTATCGGTGAAAACTTGGCTGGTTGATCAACATCCCTTTGCTTAGGATCACAGGTTGTTGGTGATTCCGGGTGAGGAATCATGTCGAGTCTATCAGTTTGTCAGTTTGTCGATCATTTCTCAGGAATTCTAGCTTAATTAGGTTGGTGCTTGTTGCATTGGTTACAAATAATGCCGCTTCTTCTGTGAATCAACAAGATCAGACGGCAGATTGCGCAAGTGGGCAGCGGCCAAACACCCAGGCCCTGATGTTCTCTACCACATTGTTGAACTAATTGCTGCGTGTTTATCCAATGACATCTTGAACTTGTGGATGCTTTAACCATGTATTTGGGGGTTCTGAATAGGGAACCCAGCAAAATGGATGGTTCATCAGTAAAATTCCACCATTTTGGATGAACGACCCATGGAATTACCAACCAGTAATGATTATTAACCGTTATCTCTCACCATTTTTCATCATTATAATGAACCATTATAAATAAAGGACTCATTGGGGTTGAAACCCAGCAGTGCAACCACCCAAGACACCCGCAGGCAAGCAGATGGAGAAGGAATTCTTCGAAGACCCCAAGAAGGCAGAGTGGGCTCGCTCGCGGCTTGGCGTACGTAGACCCTGCTGCTGGTGGTGGTGGTGGTGGTGGTGGTGGTGGTGGTTGGCGAGTGATTCCTGGTGGTTCTTGTGCTTCAAGGTGTGTTGATTCCAGGTGTGATCCCTGCTGGTGATCTCTGGTTGTTGCCATGATTTCAACTTAAGGTCGCGCTCCTGACAAATTTTCACACCTACTGGGACACTGGAACGACATCTTGGTAAACCCTTGATAAAGATCATATAGAAAGATACTGGTAGCCGTCAACCAAAATATCATGGAGATTCATGGAGGATCCTGCCGGTGGCAGAAGTTTCCAGCATGACTACAGTGTCAGCTGTCCACTGAACCCCAAGCGATGCGCTGGTTTCCTTCACCATGTTGCTATGTTTGGTTGTGGGTTTTGCTTCCTCTATGTTGCTTCCTCCTGTAGCTGATGTCAGCCAAACTCGACTCGGCCTCAGGAAGGGCTACAAATATCTGCAAGACCCGACGTGCGTGGAGTGGCCGGAGTTTTGGGATAGGTTGAAGCCCTTCTGAGCCGTGGAACCAGCACTGAATTTCCGCTACTGAACTATGCTATGGTGCTTGGATGTGCTGACAACAAGCACTGTTGACACGTCTGCTGCTGTACCGTGGGTTCGCTGGTTCTGCCGCGATCCACCCGTGACTTTTTCAACGCTTGTGCCTAGACGGTCCGGGACACCGTGTAGCTCCCCTTAGCTGATGTATAGAGTGCCACCCATATTCGCGATCAAAAGCTGGCCGTTGAGGGAGCGGGGACTGGAGCTGTTCGAGGTAAGTGCTATCCAACTAAAGGGGGAGGACAGGAGCTACCAGGGGTACCCCCGGCTACCCCTTTACTATGGGGGAGCCTAGGATCAGAGTGGCACCAGATGGTGTCGAAATTACTTTTGTGGGACCTCCACGGCCCCCAGACTGCGCTTACTTTGCTCAATCGGCAAATGGATTGACAGAAACGCTGACAGCAGGGTTTGTTAAATACTTGATTAATTATTGATGACACTAGTGAATAACAAATGAATTGTTTTGTCAATAAGGCAACAGTTGTGAAACAAGTCTTTCAACAATCCATGCGTTAATAGCGCAATTAGCGCAATTGGCAAACATTATGTCAATTATCATTTGTAGCAACCACTCTTGTCAACAACTTGTGTGCCATGGGCAAGAGAAACTGCATTTAATTTGAACAAAGCTGATTGGTTTGAATCGTCGTTCTTGGGCATCGTCACCCTTAAGAGTGCTATGCGCCCATACTAAGGGCACTTGCAATCATTGCGATGGCAGATCCACGTGAATAACCATCCGAATGTTGGATTTTAAATCACAAGCTATTTATAGGAAAACGGTCGTTGTTGAAGAGCTGGAACTACCATTAGTTATGAAGGCCTGGTAAAGTTCTCGGGCTGGTGGCCAAGTACCTGGTTGATTGCAAGGGCGTCACAGGTACAACTGGGATAGGTAGATTTTCTCCACTTACCTGTTATAACTGCCACGTTTTGGATTGCAGGAATTAAGGGTCAAGAAGCTGCAATTTAATCGCAGTTTCTCCATACTTTCTCCACAGCGCCTCCACTTATGACCACTACTGATAAGCAGCTGTCACTGATATTCACAATGTATAGTTGCAATCAACTTACGAGCAACTTTTGTATTGAAATTCTGGGCCATGGTACCTGCCCGTCAGTCATGAACTGGCCATCTCTCATGACAACTAGTAGCGTGCTTGGATGATGTTCCCACTCGGTCGCTGGCAGGAATGATAGTTATCGAAACCAGGATTGTTGACCTCGCATAAGCAGCACATCAATCTGGCAATTTACATGTGGTGCTTATCCATAAGAACCCTCTAAGGGATTCTATAAACAATTTCGATCAACAATCATGTTACATAAGTCATGTGTTAGTCATCTCAATTTGGTCAGTCAATTTTCCATGTAGCATCAGTCCTTCATGCCATGGTCACCTGCTTCCAGCAACAGCCACACCGTGCCTGGTGGCTCAAGACCCTTCCCGGGCTGGGTAAGGAAGGGCTCTCCGCGGTCACCTGAATATCAGTACCAACCAGGGCATGGCAGCATCCAGGCCCCAAGATAGATCAAGTGGTCTTAACGCGATCACTTGCAACGGCGGCATGTTCCAAAGCTTCAACGAACCAAGCCATGGAAAGTGTTTTCAATGCAGTCTTCCAGCAATTCTTCCATCACTCCAGCCATCACTGAAGGCGAAGATCGCAGCCCATTGGCGTTTGCTGTTGGGTCCATACTTTCCATTTTCGCTCCATGACGCTGGCAGAGCAAAACGGAGCCGAAGCAACGAGGCCACGTGACTTCCAATGAGTGGCGTGATGGCAAGCTGTTGTCTCTGTGTAGGATAGCGATGGTGATGGCTAATGATGATGAATGTGCTTAGTGTTAATGGTGAATGTTCATGTTCAATGTCACGAATATAAATTATTAGTGTGGTAAATGTTGATGGTTAAGCTTGATGATAAATGTGCTTAATGTTGATGGGCGATTGTTGAATGCTCAAGAGAAGTGAGGGTAAATGGCAAAGAGTTCAGGGTAAATGATTCATTCAGTGAGCTGGTTTTATTGCAATATATTGTAAACACCCTAGCATTGCATATTACTGCTGTAGTGTTCGTAGTTCTTTGTAAGTGACCGATTGCAACGTTAATGTTGAAGGATTTTTGCAGGAACCAAAGGGAACGATATCGTCTACCAGAACCTGGCTATTCAGAACATGTTCACGATACTTCGACGTTGAATTTTTCGTCATCGACGTTGGATTTTCATGATGATTCCGTTGAACATCTAAGTGCAAACTGCTGTAGCAGGACCATGACTTGGCTGTTCTTCAATGAGTTGGTTTGTTGGCTGGAAAACTAAGTGGTTCCGAAACCAGGCTATACACTTGCTTAGCACGAATTGCTCGGCACTTTATTACAGAAACTTTTCACCTAGCAGTATCATTTGCTTCACCACTTGCTTCGTTCTGTAGCTGTTTGCTGCGTTACTGAAGTCAATGATACTTACAAGCCCACAACTTCCATAGTTGACTGGCTAAGTTTGGAACAGCATGTGGTGTCGCTGTTGACCGCTGATTTGTATAAGCAAATGGGCCAGTTCAATCTCTGGTGCCAACAATGATCAACAATTGGTTGATGATAGGTATCCGGACTAATAAGCTCATTGATTATCCAGATTTGGCCTTGCATGTGACAAGTGGTGCAATACATTGATCACCAATCACTTGAATTAGTAAGTTGTGAAAGTCTAGCCTACTGGCAATCTTTCACATGAGTTCTTTGTTAATTTGTATGATTTGTAACCATCCATTTGATTAGCTGGCCCAAAATTCAAGCGTCGCTGTTTAAACTTGGTTTCATGTGTTTTTGTTCCTTGCTTTCAGTATCTTTGAGTTCATGACCTCCTGACATCTAAGTGCCCTGTACTGAAAGTTACTAAGGGAACTTGTTGGTATTTTAGAAGGTTGCCTACTGGTGCCCTTTGACCAGTTCACCAAGCAACCAATTAATGAAGTAATGAGTTCATTTGCAGAAGTACTTAAGCCATAAGACAACATCCTCATTGATCAACTAGGCAAACCCAATCAAACACATAGACTCATTCACCAACTAATTCAAATTTAATTGATGATGTAATCAAATTAAGCCATTGGATTGGATCTTAACTACTTGGATCACCTTAAGTACCTCATGACTGGGTCAATCTAGGTTACCTTCTAGCCCAGTGGTTGCCGTACCAATCCAAAGCACCTGCTGTGGTCGCCAGGATGGAGGCTGAGGACGTGGCCAAAAAGCCCAAGGTAGCCTGACCGAGCTGGGGCTCGAAGCTGGAGGACGATGGATGTATAAGGGTTGATAGTGGTTAGCTATCATGGTATGGTTAGTAGTAATATGTGATAATAATAGCCACTAATGGTCAATGATCATGATATTGTTTGAGATATTTGCCCTAGTTCGCGAGATAATGGTCAGTAGCCATTCATAGTGGTAAATGTTTGATGAATTGCTATAATTGATAGTGGTTGATATTGAATTAACCATGTGGTTAACAATGCTGAGGTCATCCATTATGGCTAAGGAATTATGTGGTTAATAATGGCTGATCTTGGTTGATATTGATACTCGTTCGCCATTGTGGCTAATAGTTGATAATTTTCTATGGTTAAACCATAGTATCAATGGTTCGTCATGATTAGTGTTGATCAGAACTTGTTAGTAATGGTCAGTAATGGTTGATGGTGTATACTGCTTAATGGTATTTGTAGTGGTTAGCATTTATTTTGTCAATGCCTCAGGTATAAATGATTTAGCCTGATGAATGTGAAGCAACATAGATTTTGAATGGTTGATAGTGGTTAATGTTGTGACATGTTGTGACTATCAATGGTCAATCAATGCGCCGTGCATGATTTAGAATGGTTAAAGTTGGTGAAGCAATTGCGAACCGTACATAGATACTAATAGATACTTGTTATTGCTCTTAAGTAGATTATACGCCGATTACAACAACCTGCTATTGACTTTGGTCCTCAACATGTACAAAGCTGAGGCAAATAACAAATTGTCAGCTGCGGTGACGAGCCTTATCATGGATAAGGGACTCAATGCTCAGCGGGTCGTTGAGGCAGCTACAAGCATCCAGGTGGTCAGGACCAGCTTGGAAGGGGGATCCATTGATGGACGCTCCCTCTTCACACGTTGCTTGGCCGTCCAAGTACGCAAGGGCTCAGCCGTGATGTGCACCAGAGATGGTGAGGTAGTACAAATGGGACCCCACCTGGATGCTTTGAAGTCCTTTCTAGGTTTGAAAGGCCTTGGCACTCCTGGGTACAGATTGCATTGGCAATCATCCTCCTGCACCAACATAAGTTTACTTCTGATCTTGTTGAGAGTGTGCGGCTCATGAAGACCCTCATCAATAGGTATTCCCAAGACGACTACGGGACTTGTGCTGAGTCGTGAGAATGCAGCATCCAAAAGGCCAAAGCAACCTTGATCGCCGCCTCTGCAAGTTGACAGCGACAATCTGGATGGATCCTCGAAGCAGCTCATGGCTGCGGCTCAGAAGGCATATGACGAAGCCATTGCATGATTGGAGTCTAAGAAGGAACAGGAAGGGTTGAGAAGGCTCCTTCAACCAGCCTGACTTTCGAACATGTTTTGAAATATTATTTTGCAAACAATGATCAGTTGCTGTGCAAGTTGAAGCCAGCCTCGCCTTTCTTGTCTCAATAGGCAAAGCAGTGCCGACTCCAGATTTCAGGTCCCTGCAGAGCTTTCTTTTTTGATTGTGCTTCCAACAGTAGATCTGATGGAGCTTCAACATTTCGTCAGCAGGTTGACTGTTTTGGGTTTTTGAATGCCGTTCGGAAGACCATTGGCATAAAAACTAATTACTTGTTTTTGCTCTTGAGATATCCAACAAACTAAAGTTTTAGCCTAGGATCAACAGCAGCTGCCAAGATATACAAATCTTTATTTGTATGCGTATGAACCCGCAGCTGCAAATTCCCTGCGTAGGAGCTGTACAGCACCTGCAGGTGGTATCCCCTAAGGTCGCCTATTCTAAGAGGGCTTCGGGAGCGACTCCAAACCATGTTCTTGACGCAAGAAACTGGATGATATGATTGTTGGTGGCAATGATAAACCTCCAAAGGCAAGGCAAGATCCTGTTTATGATGGTATCCCCTTGGAATGGACATGCATAAACACACTGTATCAACTATAGAATAAGTGAGCATATTCAGAGGCATTGTCCGTGACCCCGCAACGGTGCATTGCCGAACGCTAAGAGCTTACTCATGCATGAATCAGAACCATGAACCGTTCATACGAGCTTACAAAGCCAAGCTGTCAATATCTCTCACTGGTGGTTTCAAAAAGTGATTTTTTCCCAATATTTTGGACGGTTGGTTGATTGACAAGCACATCGGTATGGGGCACCGTTGCCCACCAGTCAGATACTGGGCATGAATTCATTGCTGATGAAAATCTCCTAGGTTTCTGGTTTTCACACTTACGCCTTTGGTGTTAGGCAACAATTGTGGTTAATTAGGAATGGTTGATACTGGTGACTATGCACAATGGTTAAGTTATGTAATAGCAGTGGTGTTAACAATAAAAATGCTTATGCAATAAACTATAATGATTTGCACTGTTGTTGCAATAATCGTTAACAATAACGGCTTTATGAACATGACTTACTCGTTGAAATGGTTCCCAATGTGTAGTAACGACCACCAACCCTTGGTCCTATGGTTTCATGCTGCAATAGTGACGAGCCATGGCTGGTACTGGTCGAGACTGGAGTGAGAATGGTCAACAATGGTACTGAGAATGCTGAGTAACCATCATGGCGCCCAAAATCACCACAAAAACTGATCATGTCGCCAAAATCCTGATCATCCGCAGCAGAAATTGAACCGCACAGATGGTACTGTACCCTCTAGGTTTTACTCCTTTGAAATTGGTGATGGTTGATGGCTTATTGTTTGCTTGTTGTGAAATGATGATGGTCCCCGGCTTGGCAGAATATGTACGCGTCCTACAAAGTGATGCCCCCCACTTATGTAAGTTGCTCAATAAGCCAAACTAGTGGGGTTATAAATTGATATAAGTTGCTCAGCAAGTTGCTTCTGTCTAGCTATATATTATTTGTAATGATCGGCCAGAACTGGACGTTCACTACAGTTGACTCACTGGGGTGCATCTCTCACGATTCACCGCAACATGACACTGACAGCCGCTTTCTTTCCAGCACGCTTTTCCAGCCATGTGCTGGAAAAATGCAGGCGAAGCCCAAACGAAAAGCGGTGCCAACTCCGCAAACAAAGGTGCTCGAGGGTGGGACATGCGACATAGCGGTGCGTATGGGTATGCGCGTTTGGGTATACCTTCCCGAACCGCTGAAAAGTGCGAACGCGCATCTTCATTCTTGTAATGTTAGTTTCAAAAACTGTTCTTGGTGGCTGATGTCCACGCTTGATCTCAGCAAAAGAAGGAAACTCCAAGCATGCACCCATGTGAGAGCTTGCGTGCCTGTGTGCATGTTGCAGGCAAAGGGATCTGTCGGAATACACGTGGACGTGTTGTTGTTGTTGTTGTTGTTGTTGTTGTTGTTGTTGTTGTTGTTGTTGTTGTTCATTCATTTTTAGGTAAAGAGTGTATTTCTCAACTAAGTGGTTGTTCTCCCTGTGACTGTCGTGGTTCCGTTGAGTTAATGATTCTTTTGAGTGGGTCGGTGCTTGCAGCGTCATCCTTTTGTTCATCAACCATGTGCTTGGGATTTGGTTGAAGTGGCTACAAGATTTGGTTGATCGGGTTCTCATTGTTATTGGTTCCCATGGGTTCCTGTCCAGGGCTCGGCAAGGGACCTAGAGATCATGAGGCCCCAGAAGCATCAGGGGCAGTGCCGAAGAAGGGTGTGACATGACCAAGGCTTTGCTTGATAGTTGCGGTGCTTGTCATGGTGCTTCATGATGGTTGGCTTAACATGGCTTATGTAACGTTAATCATTGTTAACCTATTCACGGGGTGCCCATCATGTTAATATAATCGTCCTGACTTTTTATGCTGAGTTTCAACGTATTTATGAATGAAATACGCGGATCAAAAGCTGGATCTACCTTCCATCAATGACCATCATCAACCATGATTGTTGCTCAGTGTCCCTTGGTAATTGCAGTAACCATTGTTTAACCGTCATTAACCATCATGAAACGCTGTGATGCACTTATTTTTACCACAATCCATTGATCATTCATTCCACTTAGTCATGCTTCTGAGCCACTATAGCTCAAGCATTGTTCACCGTTATTTTTCCATCATTCATGCTGAGCTCATCATTCCACTGACTCACAACGGCTCATGGTTGCCAGCCATCAGCTTCAGCTGTGGCGAGCCAGGGAGAAACCCGCGAGTTCTGCTATCAGTTGTCCCAACCACCTGGACGGGTGACCGATCAATAGTGGTTCACCTCATTAGTCATTGCCGATCACCATCATGTCTCCATACTTCATCCATCACTCTGAACCGTCACAAACCATCACAAATCGTGATGGTTCATACCATTTAACCATCACAAATCATTCATCCATTGAACCTCAATGCCTTTTTTGGCCGGGCGAGAGCACCCCAGCCATCGAGACCTGAGCTCAGGACGCTGAACCTCCTGTCGCATCCGTGCCCAAAGCGGCGGTGCCTCGGTCGAACGTGGGGATGGGTCAAGCTGGGCTCCTGTGGAAGGTGCTTGGCCAAAAAGATTCGGGACTAATCTCTAATGTACTGGTGAACAACTGATTGATTAACTGCAATTAATCATTTTTGCTAGCTAGCCATCGTTAAAATAGCTAATTACTAGTGAATTTGCTGACCATCATCAGTTTGCTGGCAAATTAACTGCCAATTAATGATGGTTAGCAGCGGTTCATGAACATGGCTTCTGTTCTCCATGAGCGGAAATGCGATCTACCTAAGAACAACCACCAGGGCTGGCTCAAGCACAGTAGGAACAGAGCCACACGCTCAGCTGAAAAAGCAAAACTCGTGCCACGGCAGCACCGTGGGATTCAAGTGGATTCACCATGATCAGCACGGGATCGCCAGAGACCTTTTTCGGCAGTGATGAGTACTTCCAAGGAGCCCGGCTGAACGCGCAGGGCTACACATACGTGGATGCCTTGACCATCGAACACCGAGCCACCGGAATCAAAATGTGGTCATGCGCCATCGATATCAGAGAAGATGCAGGTCATCAAGGTCTGCGCGAAGGAGATCGAGTCCTATTTCACTACACTCCCGAGGATGCCTTCAAGAAAATAACAAGTTTAGAAAACCCCAAGCTTTTGGCTCCACTAGATCAAAACAACAAAGACAGCTACTTCGGTTTGGGCATCTATGCCACAATGAAGGCACCCCATATGTGGAACTCAAAAGAGGAGGTTCTAGTGAACAACTATTACCCCACCAGGGACAACTTTAGGGGCAAACAAGGACAGGATTTGCCGCAGCCTGATGTTCCCTTCAACACTGCCCTAGATGGCCTGATTGGAGATTACGTCAAGGACCAGTACAGAGGCAAAGCCGACTGCTGCATCCCGCTGATAGTCGACGAGCAGGTCTCCAAGAATGTCATGGAAGAGATTACCGATGGCCCTTTGATGCCGAACTGTCGAAAGAGGCTGAAAGGCACCAATTGCTTTGGTGAGAGGCAGCCTTTTTGGCGCGATGTTTGGTTAGTTTCAATCTATGCGCAAACTCAGGCTGTGAAAATCGGAGTCAAAGATGCGCAGCAGTCATCGGATGAGATCGTGCAGCTCTTGGGGAAGCGGCTTGAAACCGACGAGTCTGTCCAGAACTTGGCCAAGTATGGCATCGAAGACCACCGAGAAATCCGAAAAAAGCTCTTGGTGAAGGTCATTGAGGTGAACCCAAAGGACTCTCATGCGTACCACAACCTGGGCTACATATTAGCTCTCGAGGAGACGGTGAAGGTGCTGCTGCACACGGGCGTCAGGCCTTTCAACAGAAAGGAGTTGTTCCTGGAAGCCATCAAGTTGGACAACAACCACACAAATTCCTACTACAACCTGGGCCACATACTCTCTCCCGAGGAGTCGGTCAGAGTGCAGCTGCAGACAGGCCCAAGGACGTTCAACCAAAAGGAGTTGTTCCTGGAAGCCATCAAGCTGGACAACGACTTCGCAGTTCCCTACCGCAACCTGGGCACAGTGCTCGCTGCTGAGGAGACGGTGAGCGTGCAGCTGCAGACGGGCCCGAGAACCTTCAACAGAAAGGAGTTGTTCCTGGAGGCCATCAAGTTGGACAACAACTACGCAAAAGCCTACTACAACCTGGGTCGCATACTCTCTCCCGAGGAGACAGTCAGAGTGCAGCTGCGGAGTGGGTCCAAGACTTTCAGCGAGAAGGAATTGTACCTGGAAGCCATCAAGTTTCGCAACAACTATGCAATGGCCTATCACAACCTGGGCACCGTGCTCTCTCTTGAGGAAACTGTTCAAGTGCAACTGCAGACGGGGTCCAGGACCTTCAACGAAAAGGAGTTGTACCTGGAAGCCATCAGGTTGGACAACAACAAAGCACTTGCCTACATTAGCCTGGGCAGCGCGCTCTCTCCCGAGGAGACAGTGAAAGCGCAGCTGCAAACTGGGTCCAGGACGTTCAACGCCAAGGAGTTGTTTCTCGAAGCCATCAGGTTGGACAACAACGTTGCACATGCCTACTCCGGCCTGGGCCACATACTCTCTCCCAAGGAGACGGTCAGAGTGCAGCAGCAGACAGGCCCAAGGACGTTCAACCAAAAGGAGTTGCTCCTGGAAGCCATCAAGCTGGACAACAACTATGCAATGGCCTACTACTGTTAGTGCTGGAAATCGCTTCGATGTGTTGTGGATCCACTCCTGCCTTTCGAGAAACATGCTGGGGAAATCACATCGACTTGCGTTCAGTTGGGGGAAAAGAAGTGTAGTGATAATTTTCCATGCGAAAAGTATTATCGAATATAGTTATTCCCATGGCGTTTGTTGATGGCTAGAATCTATAGTTTTAGAAAACCTACACTTCATATTGCTGCGTTCAGTTTGGTGAACCACGATTGCCATGACAATTTTCCACGTGGACTTATGCAATCTAATTATTGCGTGGCCTTGGTGTTTTGCATGTTGTTGTTTTGAGTCATGTCTAGCGTTCTTGTGAAAAAACCGCTGTGCCATTGGGAGAAGCTTCACAAGTCACACATGTTCACACATGCTGTCCCATGGCTCATCACTCTGCCTGGCGCGGATCAGCGGCAAGAGCATTCAGAGAATTCAGGGTATAAGTAGGGGCAGTTTAGCTATGGCTAGGTTTTTCTAGGTTCTATTATACGCTACACGAGGATGTACTTTCCATAGCATGTTTTGATCTCGCCCCCCATCTCGCCCCATCTCGCCCCAGATCTCGCCCTGGATGCCATTCGCGTGCCATTGTATTTGGTCAATGAAACCTGCAAAGATGTCCTTTGGGCAAGAGAGCTGTCAATCATTAAGCGTTCCATGGTGTTTTGCCGACAAAACCTGATCAGATTCCTTGAGTTTTAGTGAGCTACGCGATGCTTTCCCCATAGGCAACTCGATAGTTGAGGTGATTTCTTTTGATGGATGACCTATCATGTAACAAGATAGTGTGGCGTTCCATTGGTGAAAAAAGTTGAGGTGACTTTCCGGAACCATTGATGCACGGAGTTCCATGCGGGAAACACATTCCTACCCAAAGTTGATGCAACTTCCGGCGTCGGCAGTACAAACTGTGCACAGTGCTCGCTGCTGAGGAGACGGTGAGCGTGCAGCTGCAGACGGGCCCAAGAACTTTCAACAAAAAGGAGTTGTACCTGGAAGTCATCAAGTTGGACAACAACTGCGCACTTACCTACCACAACCTGGGCACAGTGCTCTCTGCCAAGGAGACGGTGAGCGTGCAGCTGCAGACGGGCCCAAGAACTTTCAACAGAAAGGAGTTGTTCCTTGAGGCCATCAAGTTGGACAACAACCACACAAAAGCCTACTACAACCTGGGCCACATACTCTCTCCCGAGGAGTCGGTCAGAGTGCAGCTGCAGACAGGCCCAAGGACGTTCAACCAAAAGGAGTTGTTCCTGGAAGCCATCAAGCTGGACAACGACTTCGCAGTTCCCTACCGCAACCTGGGCACAGTGCTCGCTGCTGAGGAGACGGTGAGCGTGCAGCTGCAGACGGGCCCGAGAACCTTCAACAGAAAGGAGTTGTTCCTGGAGGCCATCAAGTTGGACAACAACTACGCAAAAGCCTACTACAACCTGGGTCGCATACTCTCTCCCGAGGAGACAGTCAGAGTGCAGCTGCAGACCGGCATCAGAAGCTTCACAAAGGAGGAGCTCTTGGATTGGCGCAAGTAGATTTCAGCAACTTAGTTGTTTCGACTGTGGGTGTAGCTGCATCGGGATGAGGCAATGGATGAAATGATCCCTTCGCTTTCCGTTTCCCACGCTGAAAAGACTTCGGAGTCAATTCAACTGTCGGTTGGCTAGGGGTTCTTTGTGTTTAATGATGGCTACACCCTGCAGCCAGCTGGCCATTGATGATCACCAGCTTGTTGACTTTTACACAGTGATGCCCCTCACCAGGGTAACTATGAGCTTTTGTAGATATATTCGTTGTTAATTGACCAATCTGAACCAGCTCATAAGTGGAGTGGCGTTTGTATTTGCTTGACCCATCCCCATCTCGTGGGTAAATATTTTCATCATGTTGTTAGTAATCAGTCATGTTGGTAATCATCATGGATAACGACTGTTAAGACCGAGTCATTGTCCAACAATGCTTGATGACGATTACTTCTATTTAGTGATGGTTTCTATGATGTTTAGTCATGGTCAGAACCAATGCTGAACTGTGGCTGATAAGATGATAAGGCTTGGCAAAGATGCACTCCAAAAAGCCCGGACGGACCAAGTTTTTTGCACAACCATTCTTTGGTTGATTGTCAATGGCAAAGCAAACTCTTCTGCTGCATGCGAGATTGACCGGATTTCAATGGCAAGCCACAATATCTATCACACATGTCGTTCAGCAGCAGCTCTCCTGCACGTTGTGGATTCATGCTTTATGACGGTTCATTGATGGTTAATGATGATTGATGGACAATACCTGCCAATGATGTTCATTTTGGCCGCTGAAATACTGGTCCAAAACTTCAAGCAACTCCAAGCAACTTGCTGGACCCCAAGTGCTATGACATCATTCGCTTCTCTTTCCACCAAAGCTGCCCTCGCGAGGCAGTTCTGCCTCCAGCAGACTGGCTAACAGACGGGCTGCCAATGATGAAAACCAGGTTCAATGCCAGAAACTGTTAGGGGTAACCAGTGCTTCCCGTAGGTTCCCACGGGCAATGCGTTTTTTGGGGTCATAGTCAAAAGTGTTTTGTTTGATCAATCAATCATTATATAATGGTTCATGATCATGCTCAATATTTAGCATTATGGTTAACGATCATGGTTTGTTATTTTTGAAGATTAATTGATTATAATTGTTAGAGAGAGTGCCATTAAGATGTTAAAGCTCCATTTAAGATCCTGCAGTTCCCAATCTAAAGTTCCATTCACCATTAAAGATCACAAATCACCATTCAGATGTAAAAACTCAATTTTACCCAATGATCACCACGAATCACCATGAGTCGTATCATTCACCAGGATGACAACTGGCTTTGGCTGCCATTACTCATCATTCATCATTATTTTCCCTGTTTTTGTTGGTACATCATTCACCATTCATCAGTAATAATTTGATCGGTTATATCCCCTATGATTGTTGGTTATTCACTTATTCCCCAAAATTCTTGCTGACACCCTATCACTGCCTACCACAGGTATGAACCATTCATTCCCTAGTAATGTGTGTTATCACATCATATTCCCTCCATAATCCATTATAACCATGATATTTCAACTGTCCGGAGATTCGCATCATGAATCATCAATCATTAATAATCCGATACGTTATATCCCCTACAACTGTTGATTCTATCCCCTGTAATTGTTGCTTTCATCTCCGATTGAACCACCATTAATAGTCCAATTGGCAAAATAACTGGTTCAAAATTGATAATCCAAAGATTATAATAATTATGTCCATTATAACCATATCATATTCCCTATATACCATTATATACCTATCAGAATATTCCCGACGACCTTTTGGTTCTGAAGCATTCTGCCAGTGACTCTCCCGGTGATTCTCCGTCTCAGGTCGTTGGGGCCGACGGTGCGCCGTTGAAGCGCTGCGTGGGCAAGCGGAAGGCCTTGCCCAGGCGACCGGTGGAGAGAGCAACGGTGCGTGGTTGAGGTCGATTGGCCAAGGTTTGCCAAGCGATGGTTGGTCATCAATCGTAGGGAATGATGGTTGATGATGGTTGGTGATGGTTAATGATTGGTTTCATTTGTCAACTATTGATGGGTGCATAGTCAATGATGATTGATGATGGGGGATTGATTTTAAGCCGAGAATCGCAAGATGTTGATCCTTGCATGGATAATAGCCACGCAATCGCTTTGTTGATGTTGCATGCAAAAATGTGTTTAACCACAAGCTGTGCAAGGCGGTCGTTCACTTTCTGTCGGGAACTTGCTTTTGCCATTTGTATGGTTTTTTGTTGGAACTGCTGATCCATAAATCCAAGCAACTCGTCACGGAACATGCTCGGCCAAGTACCCTTTTGACCATCAAATATCCATGGCAGCCGTAGCCGTCAACCATCAACGATCGAAAACTATTGCAATGCTACAGTTGCAATGTGTGATCTCCCTTAGGCCTTCGAGTGACCCTGAAGGTTTTGTTTGAGGTGAACCATCATCATCACCATCATCACCACCATCACCACCATCACCATCACCATCATCGTTGTTACCTCTATTTTTTTGGATGTCCTACCCTCACCATTTGTTCGCTTCCATGGTGGCCATCCTCTTCATCCTTTGCTCTTGCTGACTTAATTATGTTCCAATATGTTGGTGATAATGTTAATGACTGCTTAATGATGGGCCAATGGTTGGCCAAGGGTCGGAAACCATCTACCAAGGGGTTCCCAGCTAGGCTGGTCTCCCGATGGCCAGAACATGTCACCGTTATTTTGACCAATTGATCAACGCTATGGCTTCCGAATGCCTATGCTTGGAAAAAGGAGGACTGGAGCCCTTGAGTTGTTATGACACTGTTCATTGCCAGGATGGTATTTACAATTCGCATTACCCAGGCTGGATTACAAGAAATCTGGCTTGTTTCACGCTCCTTCGAAGAACAATCTGAGAATTGTGAAATCCGCAATTTCGACTGCAGAGAAGGCGATTTTGGCCACCAGACGGATGGGCAAGGATGCGATCAGTTCTTTGATTTCAAAAGATCCCAAGTTCTGGGTAGCTGGCACCCGTTCAGCTTTGGATGTACCATCGCGTGCAAAGGTGCGCGTCATACATCGCGTATTGTATGATGCAAATATCATTCATGCTACACATGGATTTCCACTGTCAAGACGTGTTAAGACTCGACGGACTTGCAGTTTTCTTGGAGTAGGATTCGTATCACTTGCACTCCTCAGGGTAATGTTATCACTGCTGACTTGAGTGGAATGGATTATCGCTGTCTACACCTGCACTTTGACCGAGATCTACGCCGTATGCATCAATGTTTCAGTTATCCTGAAGGGTCACTGTTTCTCAATCAGAGACATTCTGATGATCTCAAGATTGCGGTGCATCACCCTTACCTCGGACACACTCAGCATCACCTATTCTTGTGTTTAGATGTTTGAGAATTTTGCCACCGCCACTAGCCTCACGAGCACTTGTTTCTTTTCCTCTTGTCATGCAGGGTTTTTTCCCTTCTTGGAAGGGTTTTTCCTGCATAGGGACAGCCGTTGTCAGCATCCATCAATTGAATCTATCTCTTAAAAACATGATTGGTTAATTACTGACTCATATTCCGTTCTATACTGGTTGATGGTTGGCGAATGGTTGCTGAAGACCTGGCCAAGGGTAACGGTTGGGTCATGGTTGGTGCTCCTCATTGCAGCCGCCACCTGCGCCTCAGGGTTGAAGCTCCTCCCACGGAGCCGCGGAGCTGGCGGTCGCCATGGCAGATCATGGATCGTAGGGGGAAAGTCCCCTGATGGTTAGTGGTTGATCATAGGGGTTACTGGTGGTTAATGGTTGTTAATGGTGGTTAGTGTTGGTGAATGTTGGTGAATGTTGGTGAATGTTGGTGAATGTTGGTGAATGTTGGTGAATGGTTGATATAGTTGTAGTATGTTGTTGTGCCAAAGATGATGGATAGTTGATTATAGTTACAGTGCTTTTTGTTGATGGGTGGCGTGGTTAATAGTTGATAATAGGGCATAGTGACCACCAACATAGTTGATAGTAACAGAAGAAAGAAGTCACCCAAATTCATCATAGGGAATGGGGAATCTGACGGTTGATCGTGGTCAGGTTCATAGGGATGTTGATGGTTTTGAAGAGTGAAAGACATAGAATGGTGGGTAAATGTGGGAAATATGATGGCTAATTGTGGTCAAAAGCCCATGTGTTGTGGTGGTCGATGATGATTAATGGTGTTGATGATGGTTGACCACCAACTCACAGTGGTGAAGGATGTTTAAGGAGCACCATGACTGTCCAAGGATGGTTGATGGTTGATCACTCCAGGATATCATCATTATTCTCAGCAACAAGCACTCTAGTCACTTGGTAGGTCACCGAAATCATCCAAGTAAGCATCCAAGCATGTATCAGTTGCGAAAGGATCAAACTAGTGTGATGGTCGTTTGTGATGCCAGAACCAATCCACGGATCAGAAACAAAATCTCCGCTTGTGTGTGTTTGGTGAGTGCTCATCCCCTTGCTCAACGCAGTTGTGCCTTTGCTATGAGTTGTTGAGTTGTACATCCACACATTTGTTTTCTTGGGATTCAAACAGGGGTAAGGTACATAGAGGGATCAGTTCGACTGCCAAATATGTGGGGGCCATCACGGTCAGAAGTCTATGAGTTTGTGCGAAGTTAGAAATATGATTGATTCCAGGCCCTTCCCCATCGAAAAGGAGTTGTTGACCATGAATTTCTGAGGTGGGTAGCTAGAAAGGCATGATAGTACGTGAAACATAGCATCTAGCAGTCTAGTCTTGGTTGTTCATTTTTGAAAATTTCGGTTTGATTGACATTGATCCATCCAATCCATCCATCCCCATTCGTGTGACTGCACCTTGCCATTCCCTTTATTGGCTGAATGTTGTTGTTTGTCAGCAGCCATGAACAGAAATGTATTTCCAATCCATGCGTGTTGCGCTGCAATCACTTTTCTAAAAACTCATACTGTATTTTCTGCGAGCTGTAGGAGCTTATGCGCGTTAGTAACTTTAAAGATCAAAGTAATTAGCAAAATTCATTGCTAAATACCAGTGTTGGAAAGAGGCTTTCAAGCTTTACAAGTTTAAAAACAAAAGCCACAACAACAACTAGTTTGCAATACTTTTGTTCGATTGTTTTTGTTTTTTTTTTAAAGGGGATAGCTAAAATTAACAACTACCATAGCTAAGTCAACAACGATCATAGTGTATAGATAATTGTTGCTTCATAGTTATCCCAGTTTTAGATCAACATATCCATAATAACAACCACCAGTTGACAACATTGGAACCAGATGATTAACAACATGTTATTTAAAGCAGAAATAGTTGAAAGCAATTGCTATTAATCACAATTGTCAAAACAAAAACATCTCCTAATAACCTCCATCCTAATATTTATTGAAACAATTGTGTTTGTTTAATATTAGTCAGAGCCTATCCTTGATTGATCACTAACAATGCTGAAAACTTCAATCACCGTTCCAGTTAAATTACTATAATGACTAGCTGTTAACTATAATTACTATAATCATTATTGTGAATCACTTTTTGTTTTGGATCATTGATGAACAATTGAAAAGTATAGTGACTAGAAAATCACATACTAGTTGTTGATCGCTATAGAATACAGCAGTAGCAGTTGGATCATTGGATTACTAGTTCTTGGCTAAATGACTATTGTTAAATAATAGTTGATATTATTTTTATTCTCGAATAACATCTTATCAATATGTTTAGTATAGTGATGACCTAAGATCTAAGATGAAGATCGTCATATTAAACTATGATATGTTTATGTATCGAAAATAACATCTCCCCACTGATCCACCGGCAGGAGCCCATCCCAACCGAGTCCGAGACGCCGCCACCGCGGCCGCCCAAAGAGTCGCCGCAGAGCGACAGCAAAGTGCCCAAGGCGCGGCCAGGGACGCCATGGCCGAGCGGAGACCTCAACCTTGGCCCCAGGGTAACCACTAAGGGGCTGCTGACATGGTTGGGGCTGGCAATATCTGTGGTATAAAGGGCCTATACTAAGGGCTAGTTCTATCTAGTTATGCTAAGAGGTTCTTATTTATATCTATGGTTGGGGCCATGAGGTACTAGGTGGGTGGTTATATCAGTGGTTCCCCTGCACACGATCTCAAGTAAAGCGTCCATTGTAAACGGTTTTGATTGGCACCTAGTAAATTTGGTCAAGGTTTATATCCCTTGGAAGTTAAGCCAATGGCCATTTCTTTACTGAGTAAATCATGATAAACTGGCAATAGCCTTGGATCTTCCACGCAACCACCTTACCAAAGGCAAACCATTGAGTGGGTGGTGATATCGATGGTTGGGGCCACAGTCGGTACAGCTAATAAAAAGACAGCTACAGTTTCTGCAACGGGACCCACCTTGTAGTGATAAGTTGGTCAAGATTCCCAGCGAGATTCGCTTCTTACAGCCACCACCTCCCTGCAAATTTGCAGACCAAAGCGAAAGGACGAAGCTTGGACGCAAAAAGCGTGACGAACTTTGAAGGGGGCTTTGATCGTAATTTCACCTGACCATTCATGATTGAAGGGTCGTAGTGATTGGTGGTGGCATGGTGGCAAACGTGGTTCAGGGTGGTTGGTAATTATTGATTGTGGTTAGTAGCCATTGGTTGGTGTGAGGGTACCACGTGCACGCATATATTTGTAAACTGCTGGACAAGTATTTCAAACATGTTCAAACTATGTTTCGTTCAAGCATCGTTGGTGAATGGCAGTTGATGATGATCAGCATGGGTTCACAATGCTGACAACATCCTTGATTCATGACTGATGGCAAGGATAGGCCACTGTTTCACCTCGGGGTTGCCAGCGCAATTAGAACTGGGCTGGACCACCAGAGCAGTCGCTGTTCATGTTGGGAATCCCCAGGGGTGGTGAATGATGGTTGAATGGTGGTTGAATGGTGGTTGATGATGGTGAGTCATGGTGAGTCATGGTGAGCTTCCAGTTGCAATGATTGATGCTAGCTGGTAAGGGCTGGTGTTGATATCGGTTAAGGCCCACAATGATGGATATGGACGGCTGGCAATGGTGAAAAGGATATGATTCGATGGTTATTATTTGCTGCTAATGATGGTCATTCCTAAATGGTTTTCATTCATCGCGAGCCAACAAGCACTGAGAACCATTAATGATCATTAATGATCATGGATAATATCCATGACCAGCGAAAATGACCATGACGAGCGAATACTAGCCGCTACAGCAATGATGCTTAGTTGTCACTCGGATTAGCAAGATTCACGACGCCCAAGTGCCAAACGACAGCCAGGTTGACCATTGTTGATGGCCCGGTTGGCAGGGGGCAAAACATATCATTACTTGTGATAGGAAAGGCTTTGGACTTGAAACAAAGTCTAACATTATGAATAATGGTTCATCATGGTTCTACATGGTTCTTCATGGTAAATGTCAAGGAGAAAGGTGTTCACCAGAGCTTGTGATGGGAGGCAGTAGTTGAACATGGTTGATAACGCTTGGAAGTAATTCATCGCGACAAATCATGCTTGGGAAGAGATCATACAACAGCAACACACTCGTTTTTTTCGTTAGAATCAATTGAAAAAACTCTCAAAAGCGCATATACCAACGCTGCACAGGTCAGTTCCTGCAAAAACTGGGTCATGGATGTGCGAACCGACAGTCGGCCTCATACACGTTCGCCAACTGTTTGGGTTTGGGTGCTTGGACAGTCCAAGACTTTCTGCTCACCACTGTTGGCACCAGCTGTGCCATGATTCCCTTTTGTTCCCTTCAAATTTCTGTCCAACTTTTGAGTTGGATGAATCTTGATGATAATGTTATTGGTTTGAATTCATATTTACAATGGAAAGAATGTTCAATAATGTATTTCACTAACAAACTAATAGTGTAAGATTAATTGCATATGTTGTATGTGATGCATTCACGCAAGAATAGCATATAATACATGCATGTAGTAATACGTAATTATACAATCTATTAGTTTAACAGTTTACACTACCAGTTGGATATAGTTTGACTACTTGGACTACTTGTTGCATTGAACCCCATCAATACGCACGTGCGAATCATGGAAGCTCCCACCAAGCCCAAGGCGGCTCCAAGACAAGCGAACCCGAGGAGCAGCTGCCACCGCTTGGCGCCTCACCAGTTAACAACTGGCAGTCACTAAGCTGGTTGCATGGAAAATCCACCTATCAGAGGTGGTTTACCGGTTTACCGCTAAAAAATGGCTGAAATCTACCAGTTGCAGCTGGTTTACCTATACAAACTGGTGATTTTACCATGCTTTGCCTTTGCTAAATCAACTTGGGCATTGAAAATGCACCAGTTGGAGCTGGCTTACCATCAATTACCCAGTAAAACTGATGGCGATTGGCTTCCTGCGGATCGTTTCCCAGCGGACGTAGGCCCACTCTGCTTGGTGGCCGATTGCCACCAGGGCCCCCAGAGTTGAACACGGAACCCATCAGTGGTTGATGAATTAATCCCCCCGGGTTTTGACATAAAGAGCTGGTCTTATGCACAATCAAATGTACGGGATTATTGGATCCCACATGAGTTGAAAATTGTTGATAGTTGAGGATGGTGCATGATGGTTCAAAAAGGGGTGGTTTGTAAATCAATGGATCTCCTCATTACATCCAAAACTGGCTGTTGGTTGGGACGGAGCTAAGGAGCCAGGGTGCCCATACAGCTAAGGAGGGACTAAGGTCTAAAGGGCCTGGGCCTTTCAAGGTGGAGCTAAGGAGCTATTTCCCCCGCCCCATCCCAAAGAGTTATTACATCAGCTAGCAGAAGTTGCTCTTGCTTTGGCAAGTCAGGGACAGGACCCGCGAAACCCTAGGAATGATGTTTTCGAGTTGTGGTTGTTTGGAGCATTAAGGACCACACAGGAAGGGGCTGGCGCCAGCTTCGGAGGCGCAATCCTTGGAGAAGGCCTTCGCTCAATGCGAAGAAGAAGGCCATGCTGCTGGTGGATGGGCAGATTTAGTATTTGGAATGACTAATTTGGCTGACTATCAGGATGACAGGTTGATTCATGAACCAGTTTCACAAACTACTGGTTTACACAAATGAATCTGGATGAACCACGGTTGTTCATTGAGTCAGTGGCCATTTGGATCAATAAATCACCGCTAGGAAAATACTATTCACCTGCACCCGCATGCAAGACAGTTGTTCATTTGGCTTAGACAAGCCACTAATTATGACCTCTATGAACCATGAACTGAGCATTATCCAACCATGGTTGGATTCTCAACTGGAGCATGGTTCTTATGGGCCAATGGTTGATGAATGGTCAATTCATGGTTAATCAGTGGTTAGAATTTACGGATGACAATGCTTAATCAATGGTCAATTGAATTGACAATGCATGGCTAATTCGTGGTTAATTTCTGGATTAACCGCTTTGAAGGACGCATTAAGCATGAATATTGTTCCCAATGCCCCCCAAAAAACGAGTCCTGCCAGAGGAACTATGAATGGTGAAACGTTCCTGCCTTTATCAAGCTATGATTGATCATCATAGAAACTGGCCTTGATACACCAAAGGTATGTCTTGATATGGTCTGAATGTGTCAACTACCCACGATGAATTCTACCTTTTGACTGCCCCACCCCAGGACTTTCTAGAGTTCGCTCATCCAAGCTGGGCACCCAGCCTGGCTCACTGCATGCGGCTTCAGGCCCCAAGAAGGTGGTGAAAAAGCTGAAGCTGGTGAAGTCCAAGGCAAGATAGTGGGTTGATCAGCTGATCTCCCAGCATGGAAGATTGGGGAATTGCTTCATGTTCAATGATCCATGCTACACAGTGTCTCAAATAATGACTGCACCCTATATGCATCAAAAAGTGTTATTCTTAGAACGCGTTACTGTAGTTGAATGCTGGAATTGCTTATTGGTTAAAAAGTGAATGGTGGCTTTATGATAACCAATAATGTTCAATGATCAATGGGGTAAACAGTGTCTATGCGGGGCGAACCTGCTTGAGAACCTCCTTGAGAAGGCGGTGAGTAAACATGTTTTACAATCATCATGAGTGTCTAACAGAATGACTACTGGAATTGCTCATTGGTTAAACAGTGTTTGTTTTGATCACATTATGATTAACCAACAATTCACTTGATTGATTCTTAGCCATCACTTCATGATGGAGAAAAACATGGTGAATGGCCAAATCGGTGGTGAATCAGATACCAGGGACCAACTTCACCCCAGGTCGGGTTTACAGAAGATGGAACCTTCGGAGCTTGGTTTGTTGTAGGGTTTGATTGTTTTAGATTGTAGTGTGGATTGTGCTTGTGATGCGTGGTAGTGGCAGCAGTTGTTTCTGTCCTTTTGGTTGTGCTAGTCGTTGCGGTGGTCGTTGTTGCTGATCGCAGTCCCTGGCCCAGGCGAGCAAGAAAGCAGAGACGACTTCCTCTGAGAAACCTCCAGGTCTTCAGTGCAGTGGTGGTCGCAACCTTGCGATGGGTTGGTTTGACTGTGTCGATCATGATCCTTTGGGGCCTTTGGACTCCCTAAGTGCCAATAAGGAAGGCTATGTTCAAGGCTTTTTGACACCCTTCGCCCGCATATATACCTGCAAAATGAATACATTCAGGCTGACGTTGTTGAAGCTTTCTCCCACGGTGACCCTGTGACCCTTCAAGAAAAGCTGCTACTAAGTCCTTACTAGGTAGACAAGTTTACAATAGGATAATTTGACCATATATAATCCACTGTGACCTGTGGTCTGGTATTGCACAATCTTCGAAGGCTTTGTTTCTGAGAGGACACTTATAGGGAGGTTGAACAGGAGGACGTGGGTGCTGTACGAGATCAGTAATCAGCACATCGAAATGCCATCCGAGAGAATGGTACATTCTTGAAGCAACAAGCATGAAGGTAGTCAGGAGAAAGAAGTGACAATACAGATCAATATAGATCAGCCAAACAAGTAAATAGTGTGCCATGTTGTCGAATCACCCCGGGGATAATTGCCGCAAGCGATTTGATTCATTGTTTGGGGAAAATGGTTTGAAGCAGCACCCAGGTGTCTCATAAATACGGTTGTTTCAAGCCATTCCCCTTGCAAGCGGTGATAGACGCGTATTTCTTAAGAGCACCCGAACTATCCTAAAACCGGATGGACTTAGCAATAAACGGGTATGCTTGAGCCACCGTGAACGAAATGGTTGCTAAAATGTTGATTTGGGATTATGTCTTGACTGGAAGCCCCACAGGGATGCCAAAAAACCATTCAAATGTCCACTGAGTACAAAAGGGTAGGCCTTGTGGCAAATACAAAGTGCTTATTAGGCTCATTTCTGCGTCAAAGAAATGCTGGATGCACACCGGACTTTGTAGCAAAGTCACTATAATTGGAGGATGTTGTTAGCTTCAACTGGACGCTGGTTGACTATCTTGACTCAGTTTGTTTCAATCATGTTGGCAGTCTTAGGAGAAAAGGGGGCTTGGGCGATTATGTTGGGACCATGAATGGGATAAGCAAGGTTTAGGCATGCTTGATTTGCATTGCCTCGATTGCCTTGTTCGGCTCATGGAAGATCATGTTGAGTCATTGCTTGGATATGCGCGGCTTGGGCACACTAAATTTGCTGTGCATACATTGCCTTTTTAGGCCCATATAAGATCATGTTGAGCCATTGTCGGGAAATTTGGACGGTTTAGGCACACTAAATTTGCTGTGCCTAGATCGGCTGAAACTACGAAATGAGTCCTGGGGATGCCTTTAGTCCCCGCGATGCCCCCTGAAAAGTGGCTACAAGATGACGTCGTGCACCAGGCCCAGGTTGATGATTGGTTCTCCAATTTGTGGGCAAGCTTAGGTCGTGGATGCTATCTTGGAGTCGGTTCTGCGGTTTATAGGGGGGTTGCTAAAAGGTTGGAAGTGTATTTAATAGAGGTGCGTCCAGGATCGAGCTGTTTGGTAGCTACCAAACCTGATCACATCACCTAGGATTCCGTTACCAAGGTGATCTGAACCCACCATCCATCACAGGTCCGGCAGAACCTGCGGCAGAACCTGCTGCGGAGGGCGAAACCGAGAGCAGCAAACCAAGGCAGCGCTGCGTTGTGGCAATTGCTGTGGTACTGAAGTCCTTGTGGCTGCAGTTTGTTCATTGGGTCCTTGTTGTTTGTGCCGTTGCGGTTGCTGCTTTTGGTGTCATTGTTCATGTGGTTCGTGGTTGTTGGTTTTCCTTGTTGCTGCGCGATGTGATTCTGGAACAAGATCCCCACATTGATCCCTTGTTTAGTCGGCTGGCTAGTTGATCGACGAACCATTTATATAACCGCGCTGCACTTCGTTGCAATATAAAGTTGATTGAAATCGATTGAAATCGCCTGCAAAAGTTTCCGGACCGCACAGCCTGGCACCAGGCAAGTGAAGCGTGCCAAGGGCGCCAAGGAGAGCAAGGTGCAACCTGGCCCTGCTGCAGCCCCTAGATCCATCCAACCATCTGGGGGGTACCACCGCGTGAGGGGAGACATGTGACACCAGTGATTGGTTGGTTCAGCTGAGCCCCATGTGGCGCTGCACTGGCTGCATCATTGCCCTGTCAGGCGAGCAAGAAGAAAGCAGAGACGGCTGAGGAACCGGCAGGTTGGAAGTTGTGGATGGTGAAAGTCCTGCTTTTCATGGCGGATCGTTTCTCCTGTTGATTAATGGCTAGCTCACTACTTTTGACTGACTTTGTTCGATTGATGAGCCATCAATTCGCCATCTACTAACTATGATCAGCAATTAATTGTCCATCAGGCGGCCTTTATTAGATTTATAAGCCATGAATTGGCCATGAATTAACCACCAGGCAGCCATTCTAAGGTAATCATTGATATACCATTAATCAGCCATCACTGTTAGCTGTTTAATATCCATTAATTCGCCACTAAGTAGTCACTAATCAGCGATTAATCGGCCTTTGAACATCACCTGTTTTCTTAACTTGTGTTTTGATTGGAGAACTGGCCCCGTATCACCGTCCCTTTGGATTCCTGTCGTGGCTAGCGACCCACCAGCTTGAGCGACCATCGTTGGCGAGGTGATCGCTGATGGTTTCTGATCCTTCGGATAGTTGATGGCAGCTGGTCATTACCTGTGTTGAAAACCATTGGTTGAAACAGCTGTCGGAAAAAGCTGGCATTTGTTGAAAAACATTGTGACTTTGATTTATTGACCGTTGAAGTGCCCCATTCTCAAATACGATTAAGGTCAACTTGTCAAAAGTTGACAACTAAGGATAGGTTTTTAATTGTTACTCATGGGTCATAACGGTATGGTTGGTCCATGATGGTCGAAACCGGATTGCTAATGGTTGATAATAGTTCGCAATGGTTCCTATTCGTTCATTGATTAAACCTTGTTGATACTATTTGACGATGTGATTGACCATTATAGCTGGTAATTACAATCTGTATACTTACAAGAGTCACTTGTTGGTATAGCCGTCCTGCAGCAGATAGAATATTCCATCCAACTTTTCTCCTTTCTTCAATTTGAAAGCCATTTACCAGCCTTGGGGACCAGATACTGTATCTACTCCAGAATGGTCAATCCATGATGTTTCATTGCATGATGACTATCAGGGGTACAATAGATTCGATGGTTCATATTGCTTTTATAGGTTATGGAAAAATTGACTTGATCGTTGCAGACCAGCCCAGCCATCCACCGGATCATCCTATCAGCCCCACAGGTCCTGAAAAGTTGACAGAAACGGTCGCCGCGGATTGCGAGATCGTGTCCAGCAAACCCAGGCGCCACGTTTTCTGGGGCTGCTTAGTCTGAACCAATCATGGGCGAGGGCTGCTTGGTGTGGACCAATAAGAACAGATCATAGGCCAATGAATACAATGGTCAATGAATACTGTACAATGATTCTTGATGAAGTATTGTTGATGAATACAACGGGCCAATCCATATTCGTGAATGATTGCTGATGAATATAATGATTCCATGAACATCGATATGCCTCCCCATAATGAACTTCAGGAACCAGTTCGAGAAGCCTTGATGGCTCCAGTGCATACCGAACGACAGGGTCAACCAATAGGAAAACAAATATGGCCGCAGCGTTTGTTCCCAGTTGACCCCCGAGTCAACTGGTAGAAATCGTTGCAACAGCTGCTGGGGTTACCGCCAGGGTCCACATCAAAATGGTTGGTTTCCCTATTCACGGGGCGATTTGGGATATCTCTCAGATACGAAGAAAAAAGGGTGTGCTTGTATGATACGCCCAATCGGTAGTGGTATTCCCTTTGTGGATTATAATCAACCGGGTCCTTGTATTTTCCACCGCAGCATGGTCGATTGGTGCTTGCACATCGGGAAGCCTGGAAGCTTCATGAAGGTTGACTTAAACATATGTAACCAATAGGAACCAATAATGAACCATATTAACCAATAGTAACCATATAGACCACAAACCATATAGACCATAGTAACTAATGGTTAATAGTAGCCATTCAATTGTATTGGGTCCTCATGCCGGTCATGAAGGTCCTCATTTCCCTGCCTTTGTGCTACATGTTTGAGTTTGCAGTGTTTTTTTGCTCATCTCAAACATGAGACGTTCCAAGTTGAGATTATTCACCAGCGGTGTATTGCCTATGTTTGCTCTGAGTTCACAGCAACTATTACCGGATCAAGCAAATAGATTCTGAACCCAGATCAAAAGCATATTCTTCGATGTTACAGCAGACATACTTTGTAGATTATATCCTGTAACCATATGTAATATACATGCAAATTATATGTAGATATATGTATAATATTAATATGTATATATATATATATGTTCCAGGTTCTGGGTCCCCCCCCCCTCCCCCCACCCATGGTCATGGTACCTGGTGTACCCCCCCTCCCCCTGTGGTGTGGTGTGGTTGTGGTTCATTGTGGTGGTGGGGTTGGGGAGTGGGTATCTTGTTAGTAGTATAATGGTAATTAGGTAGTGTACAAATAGCATGAATGTACTGTGTAGATACATGGGCAGTATCTGATAGTGTATAGGTAGCATATCGTTAGTGTAAAGGAAGTGTGTAGTATTAAATAGATAGTAAATAGGTGGCATGTAGTTAGTAGATAAGTAGTATATAGGTAGCATATAGGTAGTGTGAAAGAAGTATGTAGGTAGCAAATAAGTAGTAAACAACACGTAAGCAGGTGCCACATAGGTAAGATATAGGTAGTGTCTAGGTAGTATATAGGCACATATAGGTAGTGTGAATGAAGCATGTAGCAAAATAAGTGGTAAACAGGTAGTACATAGGTCGCATATAGGTAGTAGACAGGTAGTCTACAGGTAGCATATAGGTAGCATATAGGTAGGGTAAAGGAAGCATGTGGGTAGCAAATAGGTAGTAAACAGCTAGTAAATAAGTGGCATATAGGTAGTATATAGGTAGTGTATAGGTATAATTTAGATAGCATAGGTAGTGTAAAGGAAGCATGTAGGTAGTAAATAGATAGTAAACAAGTAGTAAATTTAGCACATAGGTGGTGCAAAAGAAGTATGTAGGTACGTAGAAAACAGCAAGTAAACAGGTGGTATATAGGTAAGATATAGGTAGTGTCTAGGTAGTATATAGGCAGCATATAGGTAGTGTGAATGAAGCATGTAGGTAAACAAGTGGTAAACAGGTGGTAAATAGGTGGCATATAGGTAGTAGACAGGTAGTCTACAGGTAGTCTACAGGTAGTATGTAGGTAGCATATAGGTAGTGTAAAAGAAGTATGTAGGTAGTAAATAGGTAGCAAACGGGTAGTAAATAGGTAGCATATAGGTAGTGTAAAAGAAGAATGTAGGTAGCAAATAGGTAGTAAATAGGTAGTAAATAGGTGGCATAAGGTAGTATTCAAGTAGTATAGAGGCAACGTGTAGCTAGTATAAAGGTGACCAAGGTAGTAGACAGGTAGTATATGGGTAGTATGTAGGTAGTAGGTGGGCACTTTGGTGGTCCCGGTGCATTTAGATTGTATACTGTAGATCAAGGTAGCATATGGGTAACAAATAAGTAATGTGCAGGGCCTATATCATTGGCATATAAGCAGATGTAGGCAGTACATAAGTCTACATACAGTACGGCAGGCTGCCAAATGCTGCAAATGGGAGACAAAAGCTTCTAAATGCTCCAAATAGCATAGGAATGGGAGGCTAAGGCTTCCAAATGCTGCAAATAGAATGGAAATGCGAGGCTACAAGTAGGACTAATTGGGGGGGGAGGGGAGGGACCATAAGGGGGCTAGCGAACCGGGAACCGGGAACATATATGTAGATTATGAACCCCTAACGTTACAGCATGTTACAGCCATGGCTGCCCGCGGTGGCGCTAGGAGGCTGAAGGCCAAGGTCAAGGAGGCGCGCATGCTGCGGCGCTTTATGGTGATGGCCACGGGCTTCTGCCCGGGGAGGTCATGGTTTGGCTCGGCAGGTTTCATGGTGGCCAGGCCACTTAATGATGGCTAGGTAGGTTTCAGGGTGCTTAATTAAGCTCAGAGTTCGTGACTTCATGATGCCATGTGATTTGATTCCTGGTGGGGTGCTTGATGAGTTGATTAGGTTCATTAGGATGGCCAGGGCCTCTTGTGGTTAATCAACTGGTTGATTAGGTTGATTGTCAACACGAGCGTCATGGGTTACCAAGCTACCTAGGGATGCCTAGGGATGCCTCAGGTATGAGTGTGTACAAGTGGCATGGTTTTTCTGCCATTCCGCTCCATAAGCCACAAACTACAGAGGGCAAGCCGTTTGACCCCCCCGCAAAAAAAAAAAAAGTACCCTTGCATTGGGGGAAGTGAAAGGAAACCCAAATCCAAATCGGTACACACAAAGACCTCGGCCAATGCAGTGCTGCTGGGAACCGTTGGTTTTTATCCAATTGCTCATCAGGATGAATCAGCTTTGTAGCAGTGATTAGTTAACCAGTCTTTCCAGCCCATTCCGATTGTTTGTTGCCATTCCGATGAACCACCCTTGCACATGGTTATTTATCCATATTTATTCTTATTACTGGCTATTCCGATTGTGAATTGCCAATTGTCCACCATTGTTGCTGTTTGCATGAACCACCTTTCACCATCAACGTCAATCCCCAACCCTTCGGCCCATCACAATGTGGATTGTTGGACCTTGCAAAGTTGGCATGCTGTTTGCGCCTCATGCCCACGTTTACACATTTTGGCAAGGCGTTGGAAGAATTCAAGGGTGGCGTACCTATAGACAGCCCAATAAAGACAAATAGCTGAGCAGTGAGCAGCTGAGACGGTTCACTACTGTCAAGAGTGTGGATTGTGAATTTTGACTGGATATTCAACGATGGTTGATGATTGTTCATCAAGTTAATGGTGTTAAGTGTTAATAACCGTTGTTTCGTTGTAAGAAGCTATAAATCACCACATTGGTTGCTGATACACCATCAACCATCAACCATCCCACCATGTCATGCCGGTTGCCATCCACCAGTCCAGCAACATCCAACAACTGTTGTGATCAAGCGGCCAACCAACCAGTATCCCACCCGCAAGAATGAGATATCAGTAAACCCAGCAGTATTCATCAATACCTTGTAACCATGTAACCAGGTTAGTATTACAAACCTGGTTACCAGACATAATCAGCCCTGCCTAAGTGATGCTTCAGAACCATTACTATTACTAACCTGGTTTCATCAAGCCCCAACCATTGGTATTGCTACCCACCAATGGCCACCAGGGCACGTCGCAAGTTCCCATCCGCCGTTTGCTACTGGAAAGTGGAGGCACTATGGGAGGGTCTCAATGGGTTGGTGGCATCGTTGGTGGTTTGATTCGTTGGTGGTACCGATCCAAAAGATTTGCAGTCCGATGGGTGCCCGACCTCTGACGTGAAACTTGCGGATCATGCCGCGTACAAAGGCAGAGCATGGCACAGCTTTTCATCCAGAGCGAGGTTCCTCGTGGCCCTCGTGGCCGTGACCCCAACTCTTGGAGTTTTGCCACGAATTTCGAGGCGGAGCTTCCTGAGCCTGCAGTTGCTGAGGAGGAGTGCTATGGCCTGGCTCTCCAACGGCCCAGAGCGAGGCTTCTGTGAAGGTGATGGTCCAGATGAGTCGGGGAAGCTGCGAAATCTACGGCGTTACGACAGAGAATAGAGAGATCTTCTGAACCAATGATTGGACTGGCTGTGGCAGAAGCCAACCCGTGAGAACAGCAGACCAGTGATGTGGTGCGAAAAGAAAAATGTTGTTTCTGTGTTGACCCATGGATCAACCAATGAATAGGTTGTTTCTGAGTACAAGGAATTAACCACATTAACCAATGATTAACTCAACACGGGTACTCAAACAAATCATTCTCGCCAATGGAGGCATCAGGAAAATGTGTGATTGCATGATCATTAATTGAGCGTGATTGAAACAATTGCAACGACAAGGGTGTAATCATGGCTTATTGGCTCTGATGGTATGATCCCAGGCCAGTACCTGAAGTGATTTCTATTTGTTGCCCCAGCAAATCTGAGTGCTGGGGTCCACCTGGTAAAGGCTTAAAGTTAACCTGGTAATAGTAACCCCCCCTTCTTTCAATACCACCTAAATAAACCTATAAAAGATAATTTGGAGGGATCCTAATTGTTTCAAGTTGACGAATCAGAAATCGAATTGGCAGGAAATCCAGAAGAGATTTTTTCCCCAAATTTGGTAACCCCAAAATTTTGGGCGTACTTTATTTAAGGGAGGTTAATTATTGCAAACCGGGATTGGACGTACTTTATTGCGAGGGGGTTTCTTAATACTAGGTTGACATTACTTGTTCATTGATTGCACGAGTGCACATAACATGGCATTGAGCGGATCCAAAATTTAGCACAACGTCTTGCGTTGCCTCACGTTGAGCTGTCAGTGAGTGGCACTTTTCGGTCACAAGCAAGTTGGTGGGATGATGGCAGTTTCCACCTCCCTGAGCCAATCACCCAGTGGTGGTGGCTGTGAAACAGACCCTGGAACAACTGCCGCCTATGAGCAATTGGTGATGAATTATCCCTAAGAACCACTCCTCTCCATGTGGCTGTGAAGCTCCACTTGTGTTGCCTTGGCATCTTCCCCAGTTGATTGGATGCCCTGGATCCATAGCATGCGCCCAGGGAGCTCCAAGGATGCGGACAAGGCGGGCTGGCGGACGCGGTGCTGGTCACAGCCACACTTTTGGATCGGTCGGTCGTTCACGTTTGGTGAATTTTGCGTGGAAATTATTTCATTTACCAACTGTGAATCATAACATGTTAAATGTTTGATTCACCAACTGTTGATTCACCAACAAATGCATGTAAATGTTTGATTGACATGGAGACAACTTACATGTTGATCAAGAAATTCTAGGTGGAAACTGTTCATGACAGACCCTCTGGAAGCCCAGGCAAAAAAACTGTTTATGATTAACATGGGGACAATTCAGTTGTAAGGGTTAAGGTATGGCTTCTACATGGCTTATAATTAGATTATATTTTAGGTGTTGAGTAATTATAGTGTACGCACATTGTAAGTGCACAATAAGGCAACTGAACGCCTAGACGATTGTGCTCACTGCAAAAAACATCTAACCGCAGCCATCGTGGCATGGTTCTTTGATCGGGGCTGGTCTTACCCGTGCAGCCCTCTCAACCTCGGTCTCATGTTCTTAGCTCCTGTTTGGCACAAAGGGTGGTACTGGGAACTTCTGAAGTGATCATTGACCAGTGTTCAACTTCCACGCTACTGATACCTTATATAGCATACCCCAGCCTGTGATCTATGTTTTGATCATGATGAACCACTACGAATAGTCTATCCATAATCCATCATTGTCGTGATGATTAGACATTAAATCACCTAAATAAGCATGTACTTTATGGTTCATTAACCATCTCACCATCGTCGCACATCATTGACCATTGGTGATCAATATGAGCCACATTGAACCACCTTCATAAGCCGTTATCTAACCATCATTCAACCATCCTTTCACCATCATTTCGCCAGAATTTGACCGTCATTGACCATCATTTTCATCATTAACCATCATTTAAGCATGGTGAACTCACCGTCATTACTCATGGATTCTCACCATCATTAACCATCCTTTACCCCCATCATTCGCGCGAAACCCATCCAAGTAAAACCGCGTTGCGGGCGCAGGTCACCCATGTGGAGCCAAGCACCAGGTGCTCCCGTTTGATGCACCTGGTCAAGTCTAAAGCAACGGGTGGATAATTCAACTCTGAAGCATGGTTAGTAAGGATTGATAGTAATAGTGGTTAATAGTTTATATTGGTTAGTAGAGATTGATAGTGGTTGGGAAGGATTGATAGTAGATGAATAGTGAATGGTGGCTAATAGAGGTTAATAGTGGTTAATCATGGTTAATAGTGGTTAAGCATGGTTAGTAGGCACCTCCCGGGCAAAACCACTGGATGCCCTGGCAGAAAAAAGATGGTTACAGTAGTAAGGATTGAGAGTTCATAGTGATTAATCTTCTATTATCGAATAATGGCTCATGGAGAAGAATGGTTAACCTCTATGAAGCGAATAATGGCTAATAGTGTTATACGGATAATTCAACCAGTATTCAGCATGGTTAATAGCGAATAATTGTCCATAGAGGTTAATAGTGATTAATCATCGTTAATAATGATTCAATACTGGTCAATAATTGTTAATAGGGATCGATGCTGTTGATTACATGGTTAATATTGGTTCATAAGGAGTACTGGCTGGAGTGGTGATTAACTGGTTGGTTTATGAGTACTGGGATTAATACAACCAGCTGGTGTATCACTTTTGATTTATCACTATTGGTTTAAAAATGATTTACCATGATTTACCAATGGTTTAGTGGTTCAGCCAGTTGGAATTCTTATACAAAGCCAGCTGGTGTATGATGAACTAGTGACACATGTTGATTGGCTGGCATCATTGTTTACAGATTCGACTTTCATGGTGTATGATTTACCATGGTTAAAAATTGCAAAGTGCGTCAAAATAGTGGACTGGTTATGTATGGTTAACCGGTTGGCTTAATAGTTTATCATTTATAATGATCAGCCAATTGGAATTATTAAAGCCAGCTGATGTAGGATGATTCTCATGGTTTGATCAACTCTTGAATGATGATGATATTACTTTTGTTTACAGATTACACAGTCATTGTGTAGATGAACAACTGCTTAATGATAGACCATGGCTGGCCGCTTCGTGATCATGGTGAATCGTTAATGATTTGTGATGATCAAATCGTTAAGCATGGTTATTTAATGATCCCAATGAAATTTATATGATCATAGTGGTGAATAATTGTTTCATAAATGATCCTGGGTAGCCCTAACAAGTGGATTGCCAGCTTTACTTGATGTCCGTTTCCTGCCAATTCCGGACCCATAACAAACTACCAGCGTTTTTTTGTCACAGATAGAGAGCTCAGATTTTCCTTCTCATATGAACGCTTTATCCTCGCATCATCATGGATGTGTGACATGGCCGATGGGTGGTAAGGTGAACCTCTTGGTTTGATATGGACTCTGCATCAGGGCGGCAGAACTGCACCAGGTCTTTGGACATTGATGGTAGTGAGGTGGCATGTTATAATGAAAAGCATGCATAGAGAATTGTAGCTAGCTTGCTTAATGATATTGATGTTATTTGTTTATCATAGCTACTACTTGTATCAATCATAGCAATATGTATATGTTTCGTAACAGCTTTATAGCTATTACATGTATCAAGCAATCTCTCCATAGTAAAGTTTCATGGATAATAGACATACATACCACATTTAGAGCTTTATAGCTACTATCTACACTTATAGTACTCCCGGGTACTCCTGGTTTAAGTTGGCAATGATCCAGCACAAAATATTTAGTGCTACTGATGGTTCTTGAGCTGTTATTTCAATGCATTTAGGTGTAATCCCATATGGGGAGACATCAATTTCACGGTAGAAATCCAACCATACCAAAGCTTTCGAAACCATGCTTGGTATGTCAACCATTTCGATCCATTTCGATCCAGCAATCCACTGATACGGAGACAAAAACAGAGAAAGATATGCCAGATGTGGCAATGCCCAGCATCTTTGGAATTGTCCATGTTGGCTACTCAGAAGGAACTCTGGAGCTATCCTATAACATCTCTCCTATACCCAGGTACTCCAGGTATGCTGTACCCACAAAACTGCTCAAAGGTAGGTAAATATACCAGCACCATGGAGCATTCATCAGCAGGCCCAAGTGGAAGAGGAAGCTGTTGCGGATAGGTGTCATGGATGCATCGTTGGTGTGGCTTCGGATTCGTGCACTCTGAAACACATTGCCATGGTGGTTGATATTTGCAAGTTCTACTGAAGGTGATGGTTAGTATCGAAAAGGTTCCAGGACTACCATGTTGCCATGATTTTGCAATGATCAATGATGGTTGGCAACAGTTGACCATGCCCATTCCTCACATGTTATGGTTCACTTGGACAACAGTTCATGGCTCAACATGCCAACCCAGCCCCAAGTAGGCAATGGCCAGCATTTCAAGTTTGTGTATTTCTTTTTGTTAATGATGTCAATGTGTGGGACGAATAGTTGTTCATCGTCACTCATTGTTTACCAATCATTGCGCATCGATTAACCAGCTATCCTTGATTTTTTGATATTTTTGCTTATTTAGCGCATTTGATTGTGTGCACGGTTGGATTTTGCCGCTGGGGATGGGGATGGTTCTACCGAGCGGCATCATTGAATCACTACCCCGATGTGAACTGCTGCAAGCTTCGTACCTCGCAATTAGCTAAGCTGTAATTACCTAACGGGGCCCCTTACTATAACTGGCAGCTACCCAGGAATAAGTAACCAGGGATACTAAGTCAAGTAAGGGTTACTAACTAGGTTAGAGTTCAATTATTATACCGATGCCTACTATCACTGTTTAACTATAATTCTACCTAAGTTAAGTTTTGACTGGGGAAACTACCACTTAGAGTAGGTGTAACTATAGTCGAGTTGCTTCTTAAGCAAACTATAACCAGGGGATACCATACTGCTGTGGTTGTGCCTATTGGTATGTTTAACCTGGTCAATGGAAGATTGCCATATTTTGCAGAGAACACCTCAGTTTCACGACAAATAACTGGTGGATTTGCCATAGCCAGGTTAATCGACCAGAGGGTGACTTCACTGGGTTTATGGTAGCGAGAACCACGAACCAGTACGAACCAGATGGGAGAGTTGATTTGTATTAACTTGTTTGGGTTGGTGCTAGCGACAACTGATGAGTTATTTGGCTACTTGACTGAACGCTTTGATCCTCCTTTTTGCACCGTAGAGGTAAACAATACCAAGCATGATCACCAACAATTCACCCATATCGATCAAGATAGTGTAGCATTGGGGGATAGATGGTGATTGATCACCTTAGCCTCAGTACTAACACTTGAGTGTCATATATGATCCACCTAAGAGCAACCGCCAGTGCTGGCTCAGACACAGTAGGAGCAACGCTTGATTCACGTGGATTCACCATGAGCAGCACGGCATCACCAGAGACCTTTTTTGGCAGCAATGAGTACTTTCAGGGAGCTCGACTGAAAGCACAAGGCTATACCTACGTCGATGCCTTGACCATCGAGCACCAAGCCACAGGCATCAAAATGTGGTCATGCGCCATCGATATCAGAGAAGATGCAGGACATCAAGGTTTACGTGAAGGAGATCGAGTCCTATTTCACTACACTCCTGAGGATGCCTTCAAAAAGATAACGAGTCTTGAAAACCCCAAGCTTTTGGCTCCACTGGATGCAAACAGCAAAGATAGCTATTTTGGATTAGGCATCTATGCCACAATGCACGCACCGCACAAGTGGAACTCAAAAGGGGAGGTACTGGTCAACAACTACTACCCCACCAGCGACAACTTTAGGGAGAAACAAGGCCAGGATTTGCCGCAGCCTGATGTTCCCTTCAATACTGCCCTCAATGGTGCTATCGGAAATTATGTCAGGGACCAGTACAGAGGCAAAGCCGACTGCTGCATCCCACTGATAGTCGACGAGCAGGTCTCCAAGAATGTGATGGAAGAGATCACAGATGGCCCGTTGATGCCGAACGGTCGAAAGAGGCTGAAAGGCACCAATTGCTTTGGCGAGAGGCAGCCTGTTTGGCGCGATGTTTGGTTAGTTTCAATTTACGTGCAAACTCGCGCTGAAAATATCGGCGTAAAAGATGCGCAGCAGTCATCGGACGAGATTGTACAGATCTTGGGCAAGCGGCTTGAGACCGACGAGTTGGTCCAGGACTTGGCCACATATGGCCACCAGTATGGCCTCCAACACTACCAAGAAATCCAAAAGAAGCTCTTGGTGAAGGTCATCGAGGTGAAGCCCACAGACTCTCATGTATACAACAACCTGGCCGGCACGCTCTCACCCGCAGAGACAGTGAGAGTGCAGCTGCAGACACGTTCCAGGACGTTCAACAAAAAGGAGTTGCTACTGGAAGCCATCAAGGTGGACAACAACTACGCACTTGCCTACAACAACCTGGGCCTAGTGCTCTCTCCCGAGGAGAGGGTGCGGGTGCAGCTGCAAACGGGCTCCAGGACTTTCAGCAGAAAGGAGTTGTACATGGAAGCAATCAAGTTGGACAACAGCTACGCAAATGCCTACGGCAACCTGGGCAATCAGCTCTCTCCCCAGGAAACTGTGCAAGTGCAACTGCAGACCGGGTCCAGGACTTTCAACCAAAAGGAGCTGTACCTGGAAGCCATCAAGTTGGACAACAACTACGCACTTGCCTACAACAACCTGGGCTTGCGGCTCTCTCGCGAGGAGACGGTGCAGCTGCAGCTGCACGGTGGTCCCAGGACGTTCAATGCAAAGGAGTTGTTCCTGGAAGCCACCAGGCTGAGAAACAAGTAGGCAAATGCCTGCAACAACCCTAGCCTTTGTTTCCTGAGAATGTTTTCTGTATTGCTTGAAGAAGATTTGGACGCAGCGTAGATCTTGTGCCTAAAATGGATAGAGTCATGACGCATTGGGGAAAGAGAGTGTGATAGATAGATAGCCTTATTTGCAATTATTTGCAAAGGTTGATTGGAACATGTATGTTTGAACATGTGCTGTTCAATATATGAATAGCGGACAAAAGTCTGTTACACAAAGTGGCCATTTGCTAAACTGGGTCGTCCCCTATCGGTTGTGAAGGTTTTGTGGGTTTGTCTTGTGTCGTCTATGTTGGGAAGGATAAGCATCAATACTTGTATTGGGCCAAGGTCTTCCCAAGCATGTCAATGGTGGAAAATGCCTATCGGTTGGTATCGGTTGGTATCGGTTAGGGTATCGGTTGGATTGCCCATGAATTCTCTGAAACTGGATTAACCATGCCTATTTTCCTGGGGGTATCGGTGCTGGGTCGTCCCCTATCGGTTGTGAAGGTATCCTGCACGTTGGACAACCAAGACGTCCACCCGAAGATATAATATGAATTGACGTACTTTTTTCGGGTACTCATATGGTCGTATTTGCAAACCACTTGAAGCCAGCAGTGTGTTCTATAAGGTCAAAAAGTTTGAGCACGATGTGCTCCGAGAGCGGCTACTGATTTTGTCCACTAAGATTTTCAACTCCTTATGATTGGGGCGGCTGATTTTTTGTGCAGGGTCATGGAGGTTGCGATTCCTGGGGCTCAGGCAGTGTGCAGAGCAGTGGAACATCATGGATGATTCATTTTGGTTGACCTTTGTTCAAGAATGTCACACGCAGTAGATTCATGGTAGATGGCAATGGAGAGAGTATATTCATGGTAGCATTTTGATACAAGATATTTGTTGTTGTGTGGCCAGTAGTGGTATCCATCGTATACCACCGATGGTTCCACAATGGATACTGAAGAGCTCATATTTGAGGAGTGGTACCATTCGGAAGATTCAATGAAGAACTGTTTGTAACTGAGAGCTTTCATATCACAATACCCCGGGTTTGGATCCCACTCACCAAAATAGTGCTTCGGAATGGCTTGACAATAAGTCAATCATTAGCTACCAATGGTTGATAAAATAAGCTGGTTACAAAAGCTGCTGAGTCATCAAGCAGCTAAGCATCATCACTGCCCCCAAAAGACCAGTTATGTTCATTATCATTTCAACCATGAGTGAAAGAGACCCTCCAGAGTATATATATATATGACTGTATTTATCCATTCAACATGGAAACACCTACACACATCGCAGTGTTGATAACTATTTGCCTACTTATGTACACATGTACGTGGATGCTTTTGGGCCTATGTACCTAAATATGAATCTAAGCATATATGTCTCCATGTCCATGTCAATGCGCATATCCTTGTTAATTAACCTATGCCTACAAGCATGTACAAATTGTGTGGGCGCATTCACTGCCCAATTCCTGCTTCAACACTGATTGGCATCCAACCACCAGGGAGTTTCAGTTGCCACCATCGTGCTTTTGTGCTCGCAACTGCCCAATTGCGTTTATTATACCCTTATCATGAGATGTTTTTCTCATGCGCCTTTGTAATTTGATATCTATATGAACCTTGGTTTTTAAAACTCTAAAAATTATTGATTACTATTTTGTATGATATGACAAGCATGCTTCTATGTATTGTTGTATGTTTGTTGTCATATCCATTGCCATTGCTTACATCGTTGTGTGCTACTCGCTCTGCCAACCCTGAACTGAGGCAAGGGCGGCAAACGACTGGACGTGCCACGCTGAGTTGCTGCAGGGCCCTGGCTGAGCTGCAGCTCTTTATATGACCAGTTGGTGATTTTAGCGGACAACAATAGGATGATAGGTTAATGATGGCTATAATAATAGTTTATATGCAAGTGGTGGTTTAAATAGTTCGATATGACCCAAAATAGGTTTTTAACCAGTTGGTGATTAAAATGTATAACCAGATTGTAAGTTTCTGGTGGCTAACAATGGCTCAAAATGGTTTATCATGCGATATAATAGCGGACAAAAGCCACTTTGTGTTGGTTGACATTAGATGATGTGATATGAATAGTTAGTGGCACCTGGGGAATTAGTGGCCATAATGGAATTCATTCATGGCATGTTAATTTGATCCTTGGTTGACATTGCTCTTATTCATTGCACGTTGACCCAAGATGTTCGTGTGACCCAGGTGAATATACCATGCATGAAGCATTTAAAACCCCGCATTGCAGGGCTGGGGAAAACCACTGATTCATGATATTTCTCCAGGGTTAACATTCTACTATACCATTTGACCAATAAGTTTTCTTGGGGCATTATTCTGGTAGTCCTCTCGAGTCTTGCCCATGAACTGTAGGCTGACAATCAGTGATGTTTACATGAGACGTGGTTGGCAGGAGTTCTAATTTACAGGGCTACCACCATCAACGACAGCATGGATTTTGCAATTCTCCTTGCTGACAATCTTCTTTGGAGACGATCTCAGAGTATTTGGAGCAAGCTCAGTTTTTGAACCATGCTCAGGGTGACCATTCAAACTGAGGTCCAAACTGGCGCCATGAATTGTTACCAATTCACAACCACCTATGGTGGGAAGATGTCCGCAGATGTCATGTGAAAATGGGTACGATAGTCATCGCATTCAGTGGGTGGTTGCCCTGAAAGGGCAATGCTACGCTGCGTGCGAGAAATTGTCGATTAGTTGGAACTCTCAATGTCAACATAGGTTTCGCAAGCATAAAGCCCATATTGTGTTGACCTTGCCTTCAACTGTACCAGGTTGGGCCCTTTTGATATTTAAGTGATGCGTTTGTATCAAGAATTGATGGTCCAACCCATGTTGCAGTCATGCCCCAAGCCCCAAACCTTTGCCCTGACGACTGAGGTGGATGGTGCAACATCGACAGCTGAAGATAAGAACGAAAGCAAGACGCAGATGCTGAGCTGCAGATGGACGAACGATATTTTTTCTCGCAGATTAGATGATGTGTTTTGTCATGAGATATCATGAGGCAGGATATGCAGGTTGCATAGTGATTAATTCGATTAATTGATAATAATGATTACCCATGAATTAGTCTTGGTCATAAAAACGACACAAGATCAGCGGTGAAACTCATCAATTGCGTTCATATTGGTCCAATGATGATCACTACGATTACCAACGTTGCCACGCTGGTTGCTTCCACTGCCATTACCAACATAGCCATTGCTTGTTCCATCCAATAATAACCACATATTTGTGGTGACCCTGTACGGGCGCGGCCTCGCACATCCCCCTAGGATTTTCCTCGTGTATCCCCCTGCCATTTTCCTCGTATATCCCCCTGAAAATGCAGCGTTCTAATGATTGGATAGCACAGCATTGGCATAGGTACAGTTTGAGTTTCTATATAGGCATGTGTGAAAGAAACGCGCTATGGGATGTCACCTTATCCTTGCATGTATTTTTGTGAAGCAGTGGGTACGGCTGTCGTGTTTGGATTCGTGGAACCATGTTGCCGCTTCTTCGTGTCCAGCAAGCTGGCATGATGAGAAAAGAAATACAAAGACACCTCTAGAATCCCCAGCCATGTCAGAAAGGCAGACTTTGTGGCAGTGATGTGAACCATTGACAGCCGTCAGACAGGACGTCCATAATACGTTGTGAAGTCCTGTTTTTTCCGGGCGCTTGCAATGAAGCGTCCAGCCAGCAGCAGGGCGTTGCTGAAGCGTCCGGCTTCGGCTGTTCAGAATTCTCCAGAGCTGGCCCTGGAGCACCTCGCTATTGTCACAGTTGCCCCACGATTGTCTGTAGAGCAGTACAGGGTCAAAGTGACTGAATTGATAGTTGCTGCTCACCCGGATCTTCCTGGTGTCAAGGTAGGCTTCAACGGGCGAGGATCTGGTGAATTCTTCGACCGTTTCTAATGCCTGATGCGGGACACTTGTCCTTTTCGAGGAACGGCCAAGTATGACCCAAGCACCGGCGCCCTGCACATCTGAGCAACTCCAATAACTCAGTAGCTTGGATGGAACTTTGGGGGCAGACAAGGTCACACCACCTGTTATATTGTTGTTTTTGCTCCAAACATGGTTGATCACGATCTAAAATTTGGAAGCGTCCAGCGTAACAGAATGCATAAGATGTTCACACATCTTTATTCTTCGAACACGCCATGCGCCCAAAGAAGTCCCCGAGGAAGCCCCAGGTGACAAACCAGGTGTTCGGCCACTACAGCTTCGACTACAAGACAAGGTTCACGGCGACCATGAACATGTTCCTCTTCACATTCCACATGCCCTTCACGAACTACACGCGGGGCATTCGCCATCCAACAATTATTGGTTGCAGAAGCATGATGAGTGTGATGGTTCTAGGAATCAACAATTCAAAGGCATGATTTCACCATTTAGTGCCCCTCAAAAATCAGATTGCGTTTTTCCGGATGTGAGCTACTACCCTTAATTGGATGGTTGCTTATGACCCCGCTCGCCATATGATGGTGATATTTGTTATAGCTGTGTCAACCACAGCGATAGCACCCACCACCTCTAAGGACGCTGGAAGCTTGCTTCGCAGGAGGAGCGCAGAAAGAGGGTGATGGCGGTCCAGGATGAATAAGAATGATTAAGGGGTGTTTCATTAACTGATTGATGATAACTGCTATTAAGGAATGTTTCATTGATGGTTAATGAAGTAAGTGCACAATCAATAATGATTTGACTGGTGGCTGCTAGTCGAAAGAAAAGGTGGGTTGGAAAGCGTATATGTTCCCACCGGTCTGAGGCAGCTAGCTCGGGAGTTGGGGCCATTGGTTTCCATTCCCCCCAGCATTGACATGTCCCAGACACGCCTAAGGTCTACTGTAGTAGGGAATTTGTACATTTTACCAGGCCTCAGGGGGTCCGTCGGTAGAGAAAGGGGGGCTCAAAGCTGGACTTGGGAACCAGGCAGCAAACCATTTTCTCAATTGAAGCAATCTTTGAATCTCAGCTACTGCCATATTGATTGGAAAGCACACCTCTTGGAGCCAATTTGAGTTGGATTTCAATGGGGTCGAAACATTGGGCTTATCGCGTTCGAAAAATTCATCTTAGCTGTGAAGGCTGTTCATGGCTGGCCACCTTGTTCGCTCGTTCATACCACCTGGGAGAACTCCTGAGAAGCAACTTCATCGTCGGGAGGTCATGGTGATTTAAGCTAGGTGTGCCACTTTGAATCAACTGGGAGGAATCCTCCTGCTTAATGTTTCTGATCAGTTTGACCAGTACCACGTTCATGAATCTGAACCCAAAAGATATTATAGTTGTTCATGAAATGAGTCTAGTTACTGTAAATGAAATAGTGAATGACCATAGTATCCATAGTCAACTGATGTACCCAAAAGGTTTGAACTTACATAGTTCAATGATTTATCATCAGGCCTAAGACTTAGGCGTTCTCACTCACCAAGGACTTCCCATCCAAACCCTGCCTCGAGGTGGCAAAAGGAAGGCAGAAGCACCGGAAGCTGTGGAACCCAAGGCGTGATGACCAGCATCCGAATGGTGGGATGTAGCCACCATTGGCTCAGCTCAAACATCACCAACACATCACGGATTTTGAGCAGCGATAAAGCTGCGTAACCAAACATCATTATTATGTGTTTGGGTGATTGGGTTATGCAACTTGCATCGATGTTGAGCAGCTACCCTATTGTGGAGGATGCTTCACAGCGAGGCTTAACACATCAATATTCAGCTGTAGTACTGTAGGATCGATGTTAACCATTTAGCATCTACCATTGGTTTTCGCCACTATCAAGTAGAGCTTAAGTGTTGAATATCGCTGTAGCCAACTGACCTTCGGTTGGATATATCAATTGTTGATCACTAACCAGGAAATGATCAAGCAGCTGGCAAGCCTGAATTTACCATGCCCGACAAGTTTGCTCACAACTATTAACCGAGAAGTGGTTTACAAATACATACCACTACTTTAGCAGTTGTTTTTACGATACAATTGCTATCAATTGTTTTTATTTTCATACATGATGAAAACATAGTAAAACCTATTAATGGAGAAGTGGTCTACGAATATGCATAGTAGTGGTACGTACATGCATTTTAGTACTCTACTACTTTATTTTTCCAGGGGAGACCACACTTTTCTGGATATTCTTGAGATGGGTTGCGCCACCATATTGATGGTGTCTTTTTCCTTGCTCCAGGAGTTGGTTTCTTGGTGTTTTGCTGCCGGGTTTCCCGCTGCATTTTGGTTGTATCCTGGTCGTGGGGTTGTGTGGGGGTGGGGTTTGCTTTGTTGTCATTATCTAGTGGTGAATGCATTGATTGTTTTGTCAGCTAGAATTGATTGATGTGTTTGTTTAATGGCTTGATGTTTCCTGAGATGATAACGTGTATCTGTATTGCTGCTGCTCTTGATAGTTTGCTTTGCTGTGCTTTTGCGCATGTAACGCTTTACTCTTCTTCCACATCATGTTGTATTTTATTACTTTGGTGGTTGTCGCTCTTGCCGTTGCTGTTGAATATTGTGAAGGCTGCTTACCTGGAGGCTGGCTACCGGGTTGCTACACCGTGCTGCCTCGAGGCCAAAGCAAAGAAGGGACTTCTGCGTTTAGGGTTCCAGCGGCCCCTGGGCTATTGAAAGGGACAGTTGGTTTCGCCCCATATGGCGTGTGGCGGAGGATGTTTGGAAACCGGATGCAGGGGCTGCTTCTTGATGCTCGCCTTGGGGCTACTGCATCTAGCCACTTGTAGCCAGGTGCAGTGCATGCGCATTTTGCGAGGTATCTTCGTTTGGACACGTGCCAAAAATATTGCATGCATGATTTCAAGCTCCACCCTGTATTTTGTATGTGCATACTTCTGTGAGTAATACAATTCCAAGCTGCAGTACTTGCATTTTTTGGGGGATGAAGATCATCTCTGATAATTGACAATCTTACTTAACTCCTTACTTGGCAAGTCAGTCATACAACTGCTCGCATTTTTTCCGGTTCCGTGACAAAGTGACACCCCCCTCAGTTGTAGATTGGTTTATAAACTCTTGACTGTAGTGGTTAAAACCAAGAATACAGTATAAACCAATAAAAGCCACAACTGGCACTTATCCTATATACTTTCAAACCAAGTCAGCACTACTGGAGACGCCACTTTGTATTTAGACCGAGTAGAACTGGGGATAGCTCACGGGAAGCTGGTAGCTTGAACGAAGCACAGGGAATCCAAATCTATGATGGCGGTGGCCCATTTGTGGTTTGTTAGCAATCCATGTCCCCTGTGTTTCAGACCACCCTCGTTGCCCTAGAAGCCGTTTTTGCCCACGGAATCTATGCAAAGCTCAGGGGGAAGTTTTGCCCGTCATCAGTCTCCACACAGCTTAAGCATTCTTTGAATCTATGGATGGAAAATACACACGGACGAAGCGTCTTAAGCTCAGGACATACGTTGAAACAAAGGCAGTGCACATGCATGCGCGCACATGTATTATACACATGAACACATACATAGATGCAATATACGCACTACGTATACGTTGGCAATGCGAAGGACGGCTTTAAGATGACTGTTGACCTTAGTCCCAATGTCCAATTGTGTTTTATCGCACCGGTGCGCCTTTGATGCTGGCTAAGGAAAGAGGAGCAGAAAGAGGCTCAGAGTCTGATCCTCCTCACTTGGATGGGCTAACAATAAGTAACAAGAAAATGGCCCATGATGGCCCATGATTCTAGCAAGCTTGCTGTTCGCAATCATGAATCTCACTTGTCAATAAAAATGGTTGCTAATGGTCAACTCAATGACAAGATTAGGCTTTTTGACAAATGAGTCAAGCTGATGCTTCCAATGGGCCACTGATGCTGTGCTTTGGAGTAAGCTTTGGTGCGACGCAGATGGTGGAGAGACACCCATGTGACTGTCCATGGCACCGCATGAATCTTCAGCGCACGGACGCGCACCTTGTCTCGCTGTCTTGGCGTGTCGCAGTACAACAAGGTTGCAGTCTCCGTGGGCACTCCGCGAGCTGAACTCCATTTAGAATGTCAGATGAAGCGTCGGAAGAATGCTGAATAGAGCGCCACATGTACATACATGAAGCATCTAGTGTTAGAGTAGATGTTAGATTACGATGGAATTCCAGATAGAATTCAAGATATAATGCCAGATGGGATGTCAGATAGGGTGTCAGATAAAAAGCCAACTGAAATGTCAGAATGTATGTCAGCCTGATGCCGGATGGAATGCCAGATAGGATGTTAGGCGGAATGTCAAATAGAATGCTAAGCAAAATGCAAGATAAAACCCTACATAGAGTGCCAGAAAACCTCACATACAGTGTTCGAACGAATGTCAGGTTAAGTGTCAGGTGGAAGACATGAACCATTCCACCCAGGAGAAGGAGCATGAAATGAACCCTATCAACGGCATTTACAAACGGTAGCTGATGATTTCCGCTTGTGGGATTCTTACTGTTTATGACAAGTTACTTGATCATTGCATCCCCGCTGCATTAACCATTATGAACCATGATTCCATGATTATTAATCGTAGGTGCATATGAATAAACCACTCTGTGGGAATACTTGATGATTGCGTTCCCACTGAGTAACCAGCTCACCATTGGTGATCGCTCCATTCCTGGTTGCTGCCTTGTCCCCAACAATGGCCTCGGCACAACATTGACTGCAGGCCGACACCGCTGGCGAAGATAGAAACGCTTCGTCCCTTTTCGGCCTATTGGGAGTTGGATCTTGTTGACAACTGGTGGGTAATCGTGGCTAATAGTGGTTAAGTCCAATAGTGGCTCTTGATCTGTAATGGAGTTGATGATGGAAGGATGGTTCCTACTGGTTAATTGATAGCTGCATATAGCCTTCAGAAGCCCTGGCAAAAAACATAGCTACATGATGTTTGATCAAGACCAGCAATGCTGAATAACTATGGTTCATGATGATCAAGTACGGGACATTAGAATGCCAACCATCATTAATCATACTTATTAGATGTTTTCGTAGTAACCATCATCATTACCCTGAATCCGAATAACAACCATATATAATGATAGTTACGCGCAAACCACCCAGTTCACCCACAGGGCGAACGGGGGGGTTTGCGCGTAATAGTTTATGATTTATAGTTTTAGGGTTTTAGGGTTTATGGTTTCAAGGTTTTATCGTTTTTCTCAAAGGTTTTTGAGTTTTTGGCTTTACGGTTTAGCTTTTTAGGGTTTATGGTTTAGGGTTTTAGAGTTTATGGTTTTATGGTTTTAGGGTTTTAGGGTTGTATGTTTCCAGAATGCAAGCAAAACACAGGTCAATGACCTGCGCGCGCCGTCAGGATACGCTTCATGTCACACATGTGCATTTTGTCCCGTAAAAACCAATGTTTTTTGACGTTCCCCGACGCTGACGACAGAGGCGCGGGCAAACTAGGGTATTTGCCCAAACTAGTAACCATCATCATTAGCCTGAATCAGAGCAACAATCATATCTAGTGATAGTTACTACCCTCAATATCATTATTACTATTATTGCTATAATTAAGTCTATTCATGGTGGTTACATGTTACTAATTTGGTTGATAATGATCAATTAACATGTTTGCATTGGTTCAGCACATATTTGCCGCAGCTTCCCAAGCATCCGCATTGGGCCCTGGGCCCGATCTGAGGACCGAAGAGATCAGTCACCTGGAGGTTGGGTCCGCGGATCCGGTACCCGTGACGACCGTTGATGGTAAGGGGTCCAGCCGGCAATGATGTCAAGGTGCACGCACATCCTGAAAGCTATGGAGCAGAACATGTCATGACCATCTAAATTTGGTAGATGATTATAGGTGAATAGAGATTATTGGAGATGATTATGGATGATTTTGGATGAGTAAGGATGATTTTAGTGCTTGTCAATCAAGTGATGATAGGCAATGAGTAGTGACAATGATTGGTTGACGAGGATTCGTAGGGATTTGTTGGTATAAACCAACCAAGAAGTGGGGAGGCGAACATTCCAACAAAGACTACTTTGATCGTTTATGGGATGTTCTCTACGGATACAGGGCATTGACCCACAGTGATATGACCGTGGATCATCATAGTTACCCTTTGGCAAACTACCTCAAAAAATGATGATTTTCCATTGCCATGTGACACTACCAGAGGATAACAGTAACAGTGGGAGCAGTGGAGAAGAAAGTGTTTATGTGGGCAACCATATTTTTGTTGAATAACATCGCAATGCGCAAGGTAAGCTGATTGCCAATTTCTATCATGGTCGGGCAATGATGGCTTTTAACGTTCATCGATCAACAAGCGCAGCTGGCACATATACTACAAATGCCAAATGTGTGTTATTATTGTTTCTTTTGTTTTAGAAAAAACTCTCTGCTAGTTGCTATTGGTTCAGTCAAACCTATTCGTGGCATTTACTGTGGTAAGCAGCATCATTATATAGACTACTTCAAGATGGTTGGTTGGAATCACTGTATAACTGGCCGTGAGCGGAGCCACTATTGATCCGTGGAAAGGAAGAGCCGCGGGTAGAGTGTTCATGTGGGTCAACCACGCATGGTGAGCTTGACATTTAGTAGTGGTTGAGTAATGGTGAGCCGGTGCTGCGTCAATGTTCACTTGTTCGTCCATGAGTCAAGTAGTGTTTGCAATGGTAAATAACCGGTGATGATGTTAGACAATAATCAACCATTTGTTGTGCTTGTGAGATGGTACTGGTAGGTGAGAATTTATTCGGCCACAAGAATGATCATGTCAATGATCTGGGGTGGACACATTCTTGACCATCAACCATGACAAACAAAGTCTTGCATTAACAATGTAATTGAATCCAAAAGCTACTATCATGAAAAGTCGTTAGCCATTATTAGCCAGCATGAATCAGATTGTACCAGCTTAGGAACCGTCATCAACCATGATACCCCTGGTCACCTTGAGTGGGACTTCTTTCCCCAGCACAGATGTCGATCCACCACGCCCCGCTTCCCCCAGGGAGCCGTGGAAGTGGTGGACCTGGACACTGGGGGGAGCGGCACCGAGTAACGGGCTGAAAAATGTGTGGTAGCAATGATGTGGCCGTTCCCAGTGAGGCCCCGAGTGGATTTGTGCGGTTATCCAATCCAGGCCGTGCTGGGAAGTTGGATTTTTTGGATTGGATTTGGGAATGATGATAATGGTAGAGGATAATCGAATGATGGTGGGAACTCTGACTTAGAATGACAATGGTGATTGTAGAACTACCAAAAGTGAGAGTTCTAGCAATGTTGCTGAGAACAAACTAGTTGATGGGTGTAGGGAGGCTTCCCCCAACTTGGTGGAAAGATTTCACTTTGAGGGTTCCACTTTGGGATGCTTGGAACTATGGCTGCAGATGTGTTTGGTAGTGGTTGGTGTCAATGCCAACAACGTGGTTTCGGTGCCAGTGGCCTCTTAACGCTTGAGAACAGCTATTGTTCTTGATACTTGCCGCGGGTTGGACTAACAGTTGGGTATGGAGAACCACCAGTCTATGAATGGTTGTTCCTATATTCAAAATTGATGGTCATTCCCCCCATCAAACTGTCATTTGAACCCAGAGTGTCCCCCTTGGACATTCGATATTTGAAACGAGGACGATATGTTGCAAGTTTGAAGCGGCAATTCTACTAGGGAAGAAAATAAGTCTGAAGATACAACACTTGTGACTCTAACAATGATGGCTGTTGATCTATAATTATCAATTACTGGTTGATTAATGGAAAAACCGTTGTCCATTTATAGCGAGTGAATGAACACTTGATAGGTACCAATGATGGTGAAATCATTAGATGATGCTTCACTGATGGTTAATCAATGGCCAACCAGTTTTGGCAATAATGAGTGACTCACTAATGCTGAATGAAGCAAATAGTTGTGATATGGTTCATGATGATTACCCGCAGGTAAGAGCGGTAAACAACTACGGTCAAATGGTTGTTTACCGTTTATAGTGGTGACAATCTGGTGGATCAATCATGGCGGTTCGTTAGCTTTTGGATCAACACTGATCATATATTTCAAGCAATTGTGCTGATCATATGATTTAGTACCGAATTTCAATCAAACTGGTCATATTCTTTGAACCTTCAAATGGCTGGATACCCCCTAGATCATCCAAACTTTATTATTCATAGAGAGATGAGAGAAATCCTATTTTTTGGGGTACCCCTATTTTAAGAAACCCCCAAAGAGACACTGATCATCGCGAACCGTTCATGTTTGCTCCAACCACCTGGAGTTCACCGCAGGAAGCCAAGGCCAAGCCGCGCTTCAATTGGCCCGGGCACCTGGTTGCGCTGCAGAAAAATGGTGCTGGCTGGCGGTGATGGCCGTGGGTCATGAGGGTTGGTGCTTGAGTTCGTGATGTTTGAAGTGATACTTGATGCTAGTGGTTAATCAATGTAGGTCAAGCCTGGTTTTGTAGGAGGTTTATTGTGGCTAGCCGAAGGTTCTTCTTGTGTTTGCTGGTTTGTTCATTTTGGTCATGTGATGGTTCATGATGACTGCTAGTGGCTCGTGACGACTCCCTGTGAAGGTGGCCAGCCTCTGGAAAGCAAACCAGCGTACAAATCACCGATGACCCAATTTTGATATTCATTAACCAGCTTAGTAGCCGTCATTTGCCACCACTGATCTACTTGTCGTTAATGAGCCGTCCTAAACTAGCTAATTGATCATGATCATCATCAACCATCCTTAGCTAGTCGACCATTATTGAAGCATCACCAACCATCCCACTGTAAGCCTTGCTACCCATCCATAGCTATGACTTGTCGGACCCTGCACGGCCCTGCTCCGTTCCCAGGAAGATGGGCTTCGCCAAGTTGACAGAGCCCTTGCCACCCGGTGCCTGTGAGGTGCCAGTGGAGCGATCATCGGGGACGTCGTGGGATGTTTTATATAATGGTGGGTTAATGGTGGATTAAGAGTGGGTTAATGATGGTTTAATGATGGTTTTATGGTGGTTTAATGAAACAAAACCAGGTCCTGTGTTGAATTCACTCGACATTTGTGATGGTTTTGTTTCTTTTATGTGAATTGTGCGGTTGTTTGATGTTTGTTTTTGAAGTGGTTGGCCACAAAAGGCCTGCCTCCTCCGCAGAAAGCAAGAATCGCTTCATCATGGGCTTCTCAGAGCCGATCTTGGCGGACCCTTTTTAGGGCTACCTTACACAGCTCAGGGACCTTGTGAATTGGGAAGTTGCCAAAAGATGCTTGATGGTTAGCATCATGAGGCATCATCATTGTCGTTGTTGGACTATTTGTCAATATGGTGGTTTCTCAAAATAGGCTACCCAAAAAAATGGTTGGTTGGCTAGTTGGCTTGGGCTAATATTGGATGATTTAGGGGGCAGCCCATGACTTGAGAAACCACCACGTGTGTCCATATGTGTCAACAATGATGAATGGTGGCTGATGAACAGTGATCCTGGAAATATCTCTGGAGAAGGCTCTTGATGGACTTGTTTCCAACGAAGAAATGGTCGGACTTCATGGTTGAAACCAGCGCTTCCACGGTCGATTTTCCTATGAAACAAAACTGCCCCAAATGGTTAACTCTGGTCAATGCTCAGTGCCAGGGATCAGCAATCAAGAATAAAGAATCACTGCTGGATAATGATGAGTGCTGTTCAAAAATGGTCGATTGTACTGCAGGATGCTACAGGATGATTTATGAAATTAAGAAGCGTAAATGATGGAATCATTGACCAGCTATGATTGATCAATCAATCATTGTCATAGCATTGTAAACGAACATCAGTGATGGCTATCATCCATCAGCGTTTGCTGCCATGCTTGCTGTGCCAGGCCAACGATTTGCAGCCCAGCCGGGGAAACCTAGGGCTTGGCTGATGCCAAGGGGGTGGTAAGGGAAATGGACCTTGGAAACCTGCCAAAAATGGATGGTTGCAACCAAGGTTAGGCTTGGTTGAGAATTCCCATCAGCCAATCTAGTGATTCAGAGGTTCTGAATCTGACTTATTGCAATCAGTATAATTAATCACCTTCAATGAATGGCAACCTGTTCATTAGAATTGACTGTTAAAGTGCGATCAAAGATAATCAGCATGCATGGGCAAACAAAGCAAAGGTCATGGCTTCTGGTTTGACAATCAAATTGAATAACTCGTGTGACAATTGCGAATGGTGTCACAGGGTAAGCAGGTACGTTTGAGCCATGGTTGATAATGAACGGCCAATGGAGCAGGATATAATCTTCAGCCAGCGCTTTATAATCAGCATGTGCACAACCATGGTGCTAGTGCCGGCTATTTGAGTTCTTCTTGGCGGTAGGTACCAATGAATAGAATAGATAGGCTGTTTGGGGCAAATCCCCAGCGAAGCCCTGGCACAAAATGTAATAAATAGTTGGGATGAAAGAGAAAGAGAGCGAGAAACTTGTCTTTCCCTCGACGCCCATGTTGTAGTTGAAGCTTGGTGCCTACAGAAGACCACACTGCGGTGGTCATGCATGAGGTATACTTAATGTGCACAGCCCCCATCACCCACGACCAAGTGTGGCTTCACCTCCTAAGGTGGGGAAATGCAGGCCAGATGGGCGTGGGATCAATGCCAAGTTCAAGCGACGAGCGGTCAGCTGATGCAACTAATTCGTGGCTCACTCATGCCTACTAGCTGGTGGTCGGGAGCGATGAGCCTTCGCCAGGGATATCCGGTTCTACCCTTTTAATACCGGGGAGCTACCAGATGGTAGCCTGATTAGTGGTCAATAAATGCTTGGTTCATGGCTAATTAACAACAGCCCTACTACTCGGAACCAATAACCACCCAGGATGGTAGATGCTCAGGACAGATCCAGCAGAGAATGGATTTTTCATATGGGGAGCATGACCGACAAACTCGTGGATAAGATCCACTATATCAAATAGTAATTTCGTCAAGGCAACAGAACATACCATTTAAGTATATCTAAGTTACAACTACCATTAATGTTACCAACAATAGGTTGTCACTACGGTGGTTATACCATATTGTAAACACCATGTCATTGCTACTAATATTGCAATGGTTAATAGGTTCTACAATGCCACTTGTCATGCCATTTTTTTGCCCGTGGAGATTTCAATAACCAGCAGTTGTAACTGCAGTTCTACCATTGTTTGCAACTTTTTGGCTTGTAACTATGATACTAGTTACTAGTGGGCCGGAAAAAAACTACGAGCATAACATAGTAAAACTAACTATTTGTCGTTACTAGAAACTGTGTGACACCATATTGGTAGTTCACTACTAGTGATTCGGTTCACCATTCGAGGCTAGGAGCACCAGCTGCCAGGCACCTGAAGTTTCTCCTGAGTCCTCACCGAAAGGCACTAGGGACTGGGAGGAGTGCGACACATCAGCAAGCGTAAGAGGTATTAGAATGGTTAAATGAGGGATTAAATAGGAGGTTATAGTGGATAATAATAGAGGGTTAGGAAGGCTATCAATCATTCATGTTGATGGTGTTACTTTAAATACGCTTTGTGAAACTATAGAGGTCAACAATAGGGGATAATAAGCAATCGGCCAGCATAAGATGGTTGATTGTTATAGACTGATAGATGGTTGCATCAAGGATCATTCAACGTGTGATATCCTGGGTGATCAACACTGATGCCCAATAATCAAACATAAGATATCCAGGTTGCTTCGAGAGCCGCAAATTGCTGCGATGAAACTATCCTGGAGAATTCATGGTTGGTTGTCCCTCCTTCGAAATCCTTCGAACCTGATGTTGACATGAAATCCCTCACAGGCATCAGGATTTACAGGGTATTCCTTCAAAACGATGGTTAAAACCCCTTTCTCATGCGTTGGGAACCTCCAACATAAGAAATTGCAGTTGTTATCAATCGCAGTCTCATGTGTAGTATGATCATTGTAATATTTGTAATCATTGAGTGATGATAATAAAAATTCTGGATGTTTGATAATCACGGTTGCTGCTCACCAAGCATAGTATTATGATGTATTACATTACTACCATTGAACCTTATGATGTTTCATAATGGTGGTTGATAAAGACTCTCAATTCATCTTCAACCCCATCTTTAGTCATTCTTTTGATATCCACATAGCCAGCATTGATCATATACTAACAATACTGATGCTGAATGCCAATGGTTGATGAAGACTAATAGTGACTAGCATTCACAAAACCTACTAACAATACAATCACCACTGTGCGTACACGAGTAGTGTGCGATAATATTGTGGAACAAAGATTTATAAGTGTCATATAGTCTATAGCATTATAGTATCAATATTGCCAGCAATAAATGACTTGCTAAAAGATATATACTGATGCTGAAGTATTTGTGGTTAATCAAACATAGCAGAGCCTTGATTGGCAGTGGTGGTACCACAATGCTAGTGTAGCCATCATGAGTCATATGCTAATAGTATTGATGTTTCATGATGACGGTTGGGAAAGATTTCTAGTTATTTTCTATAGTATGTGTATATCAATATAGCCACCATGCACCATATACCAACGATACTTTTGCAGCACCTATGCTTAACAATAATGCTCAATAAAGATTCATCATACTGATGATCAATCATGTGAATGCCACGAAATCCCTCACTTTCATGTACCAACCACGTTGGTGTCAATAATGATGACAAGTTGTGATTATCAATCATTCAGGACACTCGCGAGTGATTTCTGAGCTTTCCGTCATTTTTCAATCAGATCAACCCATTTATCACTTGACTGAGACATGGCAACTCAGTCAAATAGATGGCTTCAACACAGACAGAACACGTGATTTGTGCCTAAACAGCATGTATCCCACCTATGGCCCAAAATGAGCTCAGCAAATAGTTTAGGTAAAACATGTTATTTGTGCCTAAGCTCCAACTACCCAATCGATTGCCCAAGAGGCGCAGCATGTTATTTATGCCTGAACTTCATTCATCCCACCTATTGCCAAAGATGAACTCAACAGATAGTTTTGGTACATGTTTTTGTGCCTAAGCTCCGCTTATCCCACCAATTGCCCAAGATGCGACCAACAAATAGATTGGGTACAGCGCTTCATTTGTGCCTATACTTTGCCTATACCTATATCACCGATTGCCTAAGACGAGACAAGAAAATAGTTTATAGGTACAACAGTAGATTTGTGCTCCAAATGTGGTTTGTTTGGTGTTGATTTGACGTCGCCAAATCTGCACAGGCGCCAAAATAATGAGCCCCCACATTCACCAAGCCTACACAGGCACCAAAAAATCAAAATGTCATCATGTAAACATTATTATTGGGGTGTCACGACATGTGTTGCCATTTCGAGTTTTCGATTGCACGTAAAGGGTCCAAAGAGGAGTAGGTGAACATCCCAACAAAGACTAGTTTGGTGATTTACGGGATGTTCACAAGGAGCACGGGATCTTGACCCACAGCCATATCCCCTAATTACTAGTGGTCATGCCGGTGTTCGTGATGCGATGCCTCATTCGGTCACACAACTAATAACAAGAACACATCAGGTTAGGTTCAACCAACGATTAGCAAGCCACGGCAGCCTAGGCGGATGTACTTACGCTTGGTTTGGCATCAACCCGTGTCAGGTATCCCAACTTTTTGAGCTGTGACATTTTGCATCAACATCATCAACCATCATCAACCATGGAGCATGTACCAGCCATAATCAATTATGAACCATCTCGTGATGCGAACCATCGATGGAAGTGGTTGATAATTGTCGAAAATGGGAAGGACCATTTTGCGGCAGACTAGTTCTGTTGTTGCTTCGGTGGTCGAATTTTTGCTTTCCTTGCAAAGCCAACCATCAAAACGCAGCATGAGCCATTATTTCTTTTCATCAATCATTTCTAATGGTCTTTAGGCAGGCAATTCATGATTTTCAGCCATCATTGCAACCCTTATAACCAACATTAACCAACGACGTACTTCTCGCTTAGTTTCATCAACTAATGATTAACTCACGCTTTTTAATCATCAATGATTATTTTCCCATCAGTAAGCACTAGTGATGTAACTATTACTTAACCATCATTCAGCATCATCACTAAACCACTAGTTAACCATCATTTAACCATCATTTGACCAATACTTAATCAGCTTCGACGACAATTCAACCATTAAGAAACCAGTCATCACCCTGAGACCCTGCCGCTGCCAGGTTCCGCCTCCAAGCTCAGCAAGCAAGGCACCGGTGGATAAACTGCAGGGTTGTAGGGCAAGGGCTCCGTGCAGCTATGATGGTGGTAGATCCATATTGTTATATTATAGTAGGCCTAGAACCATATTGTTACAGTAACCATGTTGATGGTTAGTAGGTTCAATGGATTCGTCATATTGATGGTTGACAAATAGTAGGGGATAAATGGGGATAATCCCAACAGTGGTTGATGATTGTTAGATTCTAGTCTTAATAAACCACCTCCAGTTCACGTGCTCAATAGTTTGCGATGAATCCCATCAAGATTATAGGGGTTTATCAATCTGGATCCAAGGTTCTAAGCATCAGAGGAGGCTTTCAACCACTAGGTTGATGTTCCAACCATTACAACCATCAGTTTCAAGCAGTCGTAAGCATTACTTGACCACTTGGTGGTCAATAGGTGGTCATTCACTTCGTGAACTTTCAACTGATACGCCACCCATGGTGATTCACTTGATAGCCTCCAAACGAGTGGTGGTTCCACGACAGACCTTTTTTGAATTCCTTGAACAGGATACATTTGCGATGCCTTACAGGTCTTGTGAAACGGTTTTGTCTATAAGCATAAATGTGATCCACCTAAGAACAACGACCAATTCTGGCTCAAGCACAGGAGGAGCAGTTACCTTGCCGTCCGAAGGTTGGGCAACACACTCTGCCGAGAAAGTCATATAGAAACTGGAGGTATGAGTGTGGGAAGGAGTGCACTACCTGAATGCTGCTGGCAAGGTCTTGTGGTGTTGGCCAAACCATGCGATTCACGTGGATTCACCATGAGCAGCGCGGCATCACCAGAGACTTTCTTCGGCAGCAAAGAGTACTTCCAAGGAGCCCGGCTGAAGGCGCAGGGCTATACCTACGCAGATGCCTTGACGATCGAACACAAAGCCACCGGAATCAAAATGTGGTCGTGCGCCATCGATATCAGGGAGGATGCAGGACATCAAGGGCTGCGTCAAGGAGATCGAGTTCTATTTCACTATACTAGTGAGGATTCCTTCAAAAAGATCACCAGTCTTGAAAACCCGAAGCTTTTGGCTCCACTGGATGAAAATAACAAAGATAGCTTCTTTGGCTTGGGAATCTATGCCACAATGCACGCACCCGACCAGTGGAAGTCAAAAGAGGAGGTACTGGTCAACAACTATTACCCCACCAGGGGCAATTTCAAGAACAAACAAGGTCTGGATTTGCCGCAGCCTGATGTTCGCTTCAATACTGCTCTCAATGGTGCTATCGGAAAGTATGTCAAGGACCAGTACAAAGGCAAAGCTGACTGCTGCATCCCGCTGATAGTCGACGAGCAGGTCTCCAAGAATGTCATGGAAGAGACCACCGATGGCCCTTTGATGCCAAACCGTCGAAAGAGGCTAAAAGGCACCAATTGCTTTGGTGAGAGGCAGCCAATTTGGCGCGATGTTTGGTTAGTTTCAATCTATGAGCAAACTCAGGCTGTGAAAATCGGAGTGAAAGACGCGCAGCAGTCATCGGATGAGATTGTCCAGATCTTAGAGAAGCGGCTTGAGACCGACGAATTGGTGCAGAGATTGGCCACGTATGGTTACCACCTTGGCCTCCAAGACTACCGAGAAATCCGAAAGAAGCTCTTGGTGAAGGTCATCGAGGTGAAGCCCAAGGACTCTCATGCCTACACCAACCTGGGCGAAGTGCTCTCTTCCGAGGAGACAGTTCAGGTGCACCTGCACACGGGCGCCAGGACTTTCAACGAAAAGGAGTTGTACATGGAAGCCATCAGGTTGGACAACAATGACGCATTTGCCTACAACAACCTGGGCACCATTCTCTCTCCCGAGGAGACAGTAAGAGTGCAGCTGCAGATGGGCTCCAAGACGTTCAACGCAAAGGAGTTGTTCCTGGAAGCCATCAAGTTAGACAACAACTACGCATTTGCCTACCACAACCTGGGCAACAGGCTCTCTCCCGAGGAGACGGTGAGAGTGGAGCTGCAGACTGGGCCCAAGACGTTCAACGCAAAGGAGTTGTTCCTGGAAGCCATCAGGTTGGACAACAATGACGCTGATGCCTACATCAACCTGGGCGCCGCGCTCTCTCCCGAGGAGACGGTGAGAGTGCAGCTGCAGACTGGCCCCCAGATGTTCAACGCAAAGGAGTTGTACATGGAAGCCATCAAGTTAGACAACAACTACGCATTTGCCTACCACAACCTGGGCAACAGGCTCTCTCCCGAGGAGACGGTGAGAGTGTACCTGCAGACTGGCCCCAAGATGTTCAACGCAAAGGATTTGTTCCTGGAAGCCATCAAGTTGGACAACAGCTTCGCACATGCCTACATCAACCTGGGCCATCTTCTCTCTCCCGAGGAGACCGTGAGAGTGCAGCTGCAGACCGGCGTCAGGAGCTTCACAAAGGAGGAGCTCTTGAATTGGCGAAGGTAGCTGTTCAGCAGTTGCAGCTGTTCATTCTGCGAGATGCCAAGGCCATAGTGAAGTAAATGAAAAAATTGGCAAATCCGCTCTATCTGTCGTGTGTAGTAGTGGATGTATACTTCTGTTGTCATTGTTATCGGGTTTACGACATTGTCCATGGAGTTGTTATCTAGCCTTTCTGCACACTGCTTGAAGACCAAAAATTCAATCGACGGTTGAGGCATTGAGACTAGAGGGTCAAGCTATTCATTTCCAGGAGTGTGAGACAACCACCCATATATGTATACCTTGTAAGCCCGTTACCTTCTTTTTTTGGGTTGGTAAAAAAAAGCAGGTTTTTTCAAAAAAAGCAGGTTTTTATAAATTCAGTAAAGTGGAGGTGTTTATACAATGCATCCTTGACCTACATAGAACAATTAGTCTATGCTTGGGCTATTCCACAACAATGATTCAACTTGCCATTTCCTGATCCAGAGTATCCGGCAGAACATAGCTTAAATAAAGTCATGTTTTATGTGTTCAGCACTGCTCATTATTTGTTAAAACTTGCTGAAGTCCACTCTAAACATCTCTAAACCGTATGCAAGTAAATAGCGTTCCATGAATGTACTAATGGAACCCAAGTAAAGAAAATGCTTGCTCAGCCGAATACTATGCTGTTTTCTGCGATATAAGATGAAACGGTAAAGATGTTTATGGTTTTGTTGCTCAACGGAGAACTGTTTGGTGACAAAGGAACGGAGTTGTCGGAGTTGTCTTTTTCCTTTTAGGTTTCAGATTCAGGTCTAGATCTTGGAATTTTGCACTATCCAAGTAAATAATGAATTAGTATGATTAATGTTCAAAGTCCCAAGAGTTTGCAAGTAAACCATAAGCCTTCAAAAAAAAAGGTTGAAATGGAACATGTTTTCAACAAACCCGGTTCAAATCGCATAGAAATTATGTTAAATTTCACTCACAAAAAACCGGGTAATTCCAAAATCACCCATAAAATTTTACGGGTAAATTACGGCATTTTACTGGTAAATTACGGATAAATCACGGGTGGGAAAATTACGGGTGGATTACGGCTAAAAAAACCTGTGTGTTTAATGAAATTACCTGGTAATTCTAAAAAAAACCTGGTATTTTCAAAAAACCTGGTAATTATTTAAAGCATCGATCAAATGCTGAACTGTTTTGATAAAAACTTGCATTGCCCCCAGCCAATCCTTGTAGCGGAGGCTTACATTCATCACAATTTGGTAGGAAAATGGCGTTTGAAGGGCTTAAGTATGCTCCAGCCCTTTTCCTCCCGAAGCCAGTGGCACACACACTTTGCATGTGTGCTTCTCCGAAAAGTAGTGACTGGGTTTTCTCACCCAGTAATGGAATACTATATAGTTATCTTTACTGTCAGTTCATATTTGTTGTATCGATATCTTGAGGCTTGAAATCAACACTGCATTAATGTGGGACAAGTATGGACGGTTATATAGCTCATCCTTTAGGCCTCAAACTTACGTGATCAGGGTCCATTGGAAGGATATAGACGGTATCGTTTGTTGCTAAGTACATGTAGTGATCTTTGAGCGTCCTACCACTGAAGACCCAGATCTCCCAAAACATCCAGTTGGGATATAAGAATTGTTATTAATGTCTACTTATGTTGCACTGTTGCCAACTTCATGGTGTGTTCACTCATTCAAAACAATGCATGTACATGGGTATGTTGAATAACCCGCTTTTTTTGAGGAAAACCCGGTAATTCCACTCGATGCAAGAAGAACCAGGTTATTCCGTGTCCACCCAGAAAAAAGTGGGTTGTTGGCTCAGTAGGTAGTCTATTCTGATGATGATAAATGAGTGATGGACAACGATGATAGTTCTGGTTAAGAAACAGTTGTAAGTGGGATGCCCACAATATATGATGACTTTGTTGGCTCGACATCATTAGTCTGCACAAATTACTGCGACCCCAGCCGAGGTGACGAGGTGGACTACAGACAATTAACGGGATCAGTGTCGACGTTGCTTATGGGGAATTAAGGAGAATAAACAGTTTTCGGACATGTAGATGGCATAGGCCCCATGGAATAAAACCTTGGTGACCCCGCGAAGTTTTTTCCTGATTTCGGGGACCCCTCAAAGAGTGGAGGCTGGATTCTCCCCAGCGGGTCTGGAAAGATTGGAAACCCGTTGGTCGATGCTTCAAACAGGCTCAAACAAATTTGTTGGGGCGCTGGCCTATTAAATAGAAGGAAATTCAAAAAAAAAATCTTTGCGGAGCCCGCAAAGTTTTTTCCTTGATTTCGGGGACCCCTCAAAGAGTGGAGGATGGATTCCCCCCAGAGGGTTTGGAAAGATTGGAAACCCATTGGTCAATCCTTCAAACAGGCCCAAACAAATTTGTTGGGGCGCTGGCCTATTAAATAGAAGGGTCGATGCTTCAAACAGGCTCAAACAAATTTGTTGGGGCGCCGGCCTATTAAATAGAAGGAAATTCCAAAAAACACTTTGCGGAGCCCGCAAAGTTTTTTCCTTGATTTCGGGGACCCCTCAAAGAGTGGAGGATGGATTCTTCCCAGAGGGTCTGGAAAGATTGGAAACCCATTGGTCAATGTTTCCAACAGGCTCAAGCAAATTTTTTGAGGCGCTGGCCTATTAAATAGAAGGAAATTCCAAAAAAAAATTGCGGGGCCCGCAAAGTTTTTTCCCTGATTTCGGGGATCCGGATTCTCCCCGAGGGGGGCCGGAAAGATTGTAAGACGTTTGCTTCAATTTATAACGAGTCGAGGTCGCATTTGGCAACCCATATTTAATGAGACAAAGTGTTTTTTCAAACCGTATTTAACAGGGCGAGGCACTATTTTAGAAACCCGAATTAACGAGGCGAGGTATTATTTTCCAAACCACTTGTAACGAGGGCGATCTTAAATACGTGTAAGGGTGATCAGATACGAGGTAGACGAGGTAGATTTTAAAGTAATTTGTACAGATTAGTGGTCGCAATGATGATCAACAATAGTGACAACGAATGCCGGTACATGATCATCAAACGTCCACAATGGTAGTCAGAAAGGCCATGTAATCATCATAGTTGAAGACATTTAGTGGCAACGGGAAAACCTGATTAATCAACAATGGTCAAGATTTATTCATAATCATGATATAACAGTAGATGCATAGGGCTGGTAGTTCTCAAGAATGCTTAGAGTTTGTATGAATGATAGTTGATGATGATTTAAATGAAGGTCAATAGTCCTGATTCATGATTGCTGGCAACGCCTATCGGAATTGTGATTAGCGATGCTTGGGAATGGTGAACAGTGGCGAATAGAAGGACGATCAATGATTGGAAGCGGCCAATGATTAGTAGGTTTTGTACTTCTGAATTCATGGGGTGCAGGCTAACAGTGACGCAAAAGTAAGGGTAGTCAGCTGAATGCTTTAAGGTGATGACAAGGTATGATAGCCAACAAGGAGTGGTTGGGGTGGGGTCTTACTTTCTGCCATGTTGTTTGACCATACAAGTAGTAAGCAGATTGCAACACTAAAGGTTGGATCAATGGGTTTCGCCGGGATATTTCATGAATTGATTTGTCAAACCCCTACTTGGAACAGATTTCAGTATTTCATCATATTTCATCACAAATATGTTTGTTTGTCAAAACCTTTGATCTTTTTGGCCAAGCCGGTTGGAACATGCTGAGGTCGGAAGGCGAGTTTCACGACTAGGTTTTTGGAAGGTTGGCTCAACCTTGGCGCTAGCGGAGAAGGCATGAGCCTAGAGTAAGCCATTGAAGTAGAGTTGTAGTACAATGGTATATTCCTTGTACTATTGTTGTTGTACTTCACAGCTACATAACACTTGGATACAGTACTACCATGTACTACCACAATACAGTAGTCATCAACATTGAATATTGTCAACAGAAGTAGGCTGATGTTTTTCATGGCTCGATAGAGTACATGCACAAACTTTCGCATTGAAGTACTAAAAACAACTAAAGTTCCAGTAGCATACTATTTCGAGCCATGAAAAATAGCTGAGGACAGAAGCAAGGTATAGTACCATGATACCATGGTAGTTTAGATTCACTAACCTTGAGTATGGCTTACCTTACTTTACACGGCTCAAGGTAAGGTACTTGCAGTGACTGGTGAAAGTTGGATAAGAACATTAAGAACCAGTTCGTTATCCCAGCATGAGCTTTCCCACCTGTGCACCGCACAGGCTCCAAGAGGGATCTGGCTGCAGCAGCTGCGGCCTTGAGCGCAAGCAACAAGGCGAAATGATGGGAATGACGGTCGTGCAGGGAATGCATGTGCAGATTGGTGGGGGGTTGAGCTGTACTGGTTGGAGGTTTGGATATTCTTGTGATTCCAATGTATTTGTTTTTGGTGTTGCACATTTTGTATTTCTAGGTTTTACATGTGTTTTTCAATTCCAATGTTTCCGGAACCATGTGTATTCAGCTCTAGAAACAGCCACTGGATATAGCTGTTCCTCAGGTGCTGGTCAATGAGGGCGAAGCTTTTTAAGCAGGATGGGGTGCCCTCCATCTCCTGCAGTGCTGGGGAGACATTCCAATTACTAGTTGATATTAGTAAACCTGTTTAGTATGTGGCGGGGCTCTCAAAATAGGGAAAAACATATTGAGCGGGTTATTTCTAAGAACGGTTTATTTTGGATGATTTGACGGTCCCTTATGATATCGTCCATTGTTGGCATAATCCGGGTTCGTACTGGTCAATGTTGACCGACGTTGGTAATCCTTGGTAGTTCATATGGTAGTTCATATTGTTTTTTTGACCGTTGTCAGGAGCCAAAACCTGGCTGGTTGAAGTTTGCGTGCTTTCCTGCCATGATCAACCAAGACAGTTGCATACCGTTAGAAGCACAAACCAGCCAACCATTGTAGTCAACTTCCCAATTAATCAACCTATCAACCAGTCGAGTTCGTGGTGGTTGAAATGGTAAAGATCCTCAACCTGGTTGAGATGGCAACCCATCAACAGCTGGTTGAAATGGTTAAGATGACCTCCATGATCATCAACCCGCCCAACCGCAGATGTTCCCTAGACCGATCCTCCCCTGCATGTCCTCCTGCTTGGATCGGCAGGTGGATTGGTGCGAACGCCATGCGCCCACGACGTTTAAGCACTTGAAGCCGCCGAAGGCTGGTCGGGTGTTGGCTTGCCCTCCTTCACCCGGGAAACGGCTTGGGGGTTATGAAAGGTAGGCTAATGCTGGTTAACCAATAATTGCTACATTGATGGGTGGTCAATGATCACACGTCTCAGTTGTCCCACATTGCGCTGGAGGCTGGTCAATGATTGACAATGGTTAGTTCTTGGTTATGCTGGTCAAGTCATTTCAATCCCTATTGGTTTTGATTGGCATCGTTGGTTGATGATTGAAAATGTGCTTGGTCAATAAACTGGTCATGGTCATGGTCATGGTCATGGTCATGGTCATGGTCATGGTCACATGCTTGGTTAATTCATATCCATATCCAGAATCCATATACTAATATATTATCCATGCTTAATGACAGTTGTTTGCCTGTCACGGAGCCTTTATCGAGGTGGTTCCGTAGGCCTGGTTTTCCATTGCAGGAGGTTGGGCCAAACCTTGCGCGCCAGATTTCGCCGGTTCCCCAACCAAACCCGCCGTCCTAGCAGGAGGCAAAACAAGTTCAAACCATGAGTGGTTTGACCAAATTAGTGATTTGACCAACTTCAAATCATTAGTGATTAGGACTTCAAAATACTTTATTGACCAAATTATCACCATTACTCAGCACTCTCAACCATGAACCAACCAGTATCATAACCATCATTCAATGGCGCTTCCAAGAAGAGGATCAGCCATGTGACTGATGTTTGAAATGTCCAGCCTTTTGATGGAATCTTGCACCAGCACCTAAGAATGTGAAAGTTTCCATGGCACGAATCTATGGGTGGAACGATGAATAGCCAAGGTGGATTATTGTGGACACAGGAAAACCCAATCACGAACTGTTGGTTGATCCTGTGTTGGGGTATATATGGTGCAGGTCCCCCCCCACCGTACGGTACCCCCCCCCTGTGGTTTGGTTGGGGGGGTGAATATGATATGACCTGACAGGGCATGACACTGCATGACAGTACATGACATGACATACCTCCACCCCTCATGGTATAACATAACATGACATGACAAGGTACGACATGACATAACATGACGTGACATGCTAAGATGACTTGATATCACATGACACACTAGAACATGAAATCACATCTCATGCGATGACAAGACATGATATGACATGACATGACATGACATTATACGACACCACATGACATGTCATGACATGATTTGACAAGACGCGACATCAAAAGACACTACAAGATATGACATGAAAATACACGAGATCACATCATACGATGACAGGACTTACCATGACATGACATGACATGACATGAGATAAGACCACATAGCATACCATGACAAGATATGACAGCACGAGACATCATAAGACTGCAGGATATGACATGATAGTACATGACATGACATGACATAACCTGGCATTACGCTACATTTCTCTTTCCGTGCGTTTGTTACCGAGGATTCATTCAATCATGCAACGACAGCACCATTGCTCCGACAAGTCTGGCATACATGAGCAGGACAGAAAACACCGGGCTATGCCCGGTGTGGAATGGACATGTGGAAGTGTGAACGGTGTCGACTCGCGAACCAGGAGCAGCTGGACAAGCACACATTGGAAACAGCTACATTTCTCAGACTCTTCTTGGACAAGCATGGCGGCAAGATCCATTTGTACAATGCTGACAGTGATCAAATCTGGTCAATGGAGGCAGCGGCAAGGACACCTGGCCAAGAGATCTGCTTGAAGCAATGCAACAATCACTACGACCTCCTCGCGCTGCGACAGCTCCGAGGTAAAACTCACGTTTGCGGGGTGAAAAAGGGAAGCCTTGTTGCTCACAGCGCAGCACTTGGTCGATTCCAGACATGCGAAGTAAGCCTCCTTCCATGCCCATGATCTCACATCAGCTTGAATTTCCCATGATTTGTTGGGGGATATTAAGTATATAAGTAGTATACCGGTAGCGCATCGGTATATAAGTAGTGAATGGGTAGCACAATGCACATATAGGTATGTGCGCGGCACATAAAGCTCCGAAATCCTGCCACTTGCGTGCCGATAGAAAGCCAAAGCTTTCAAATGCTGCAAATAGCGAGAAAATGCAAGGGCCAGGCTACAAAATGCTGCAAGTAGTATGAACTTGCGATGCCATGGAGGGGGGTGGACCGCCAACGGAGTTATGCATATATTGGCATGTCTGAATTCAAAAACAAGCAAGCCAACTACATGTGCATGTTTTTTGTGCATGTAAGGAACGATCACAAGTAAATATGAGTAATTCTACAGCCCACCCCACGCACTCTTAAAAACCATGGTTAACCACCATTTACCACTACTTGACCAGTATTGAGCCAGTCTTCGCGACTATTTCCCCCCAATTTTTTGCAAAGGACCCGCTCTTGACATGAAATGCTGCCAGGCATGGCAAGACCTGCGCGATTGGCTGAAAAGTTGGAGGTGGGGTTGAAAGATCGGTAGCGGGAGGAAGGGCTAATGGTATCTAATGGTATCGTAATGAATACTGATGATGCCAATGATACAGTAAACATGAATAGTCATACTAATTCACTATTATTAACGGTACTAATTTGTGTGGATATCTGTGATGATAGCAAGAGCACTAAAAAAACACCAATCACAGCAAATGAACGTGCAAATAGGATTTTGCGGTTTAGAATGGCAAATGAACGTGGAAAATGATTGCCATTGCTGTAGTGATGGGGTAGAGCAGTCAATAGTAATACGGCATACAAAAGAAATAAAGCATACACTGCTTAATCATGCTTAAGATAATCATCATCATCATGAGCAGCAAGAATATGTCATAAGCACGGCTTTGACTGTGATAGTAAGAGTCAAAAGTCACAATGACAATGATGTAGTAATACTAGACAATGACAAAATGGCCAATAATCGGTTCATCATCAATGATCGTGAACTGACAACATGTCCCCCGGTCGTCACTATCATCGACTTTTGGCTTTGTGAGCTGTTTGACTGTGAGCTGAGCATCATCAAATCAATGAAAATGATACCAAAGATCATGACCATGGTCAGAATGGATGAAACATCATGGTTGCAAAAAGAGCTGCAATAGAGGGGCTCAGAGGGGCTTAAATGGTTCGTAGCTACCACCATGGCCATGGACAAACCCATATGTTTCTCACCATTTGGAGCCAGCACTCGTGTGCCTCGGCTCTTGAGGCCAAGAAGGACTGGCAAAGAGGCGGAAGTGCGAAGATGGATGGCAGCCGGCGGCAGTGTAGCAATCACTGACCGACATAATAGGCGTTCAATATACATAGTGTACTTAACTTCAAAGTGTATTATAGCCTGTAGTTAAGGTTGTATATAGCCAGTTTAATTACAGACTTACTGCTGAATATCAAGTATAGCAGCAGTGTATCATCACTTTGTGTATTGACCAATCACCATGGTTACTTCCCCATTTTGGTCGACAGTAACAAAGTGCTTAGTTAGTCAGCCTAACCATTTTTACGCAACCAGTGAGTTGCTTATTTCGTGGTTATTATGGTGGCTTAAGCCCGATGAATTGCCGAGTAGTGAACGACTTCGTCACTAAATTTGTTGACCATCAATCCACCAGCTGATTAACCAATTCATCCGCTACTCAACGATCATTTGACCATCGCTTATCCATCACTTAAACATCGCTTAAGTACCACTTGACCATCACTCAACCAGTATTTGACGACTCTTTATTAGCCAATCAGCTGCTTCACCTCTTGGATCGGCTGGCTAACAATTTATCCATCAATTCAACCATCATTCAACCATCATTTGACCATCTTTTTCACCCGTTACTCAGATCACCATTTCGCCGTCATTTCACCATCACTCATCATCATTAGCTGTCATTAGCTATAATTATGCGTCATTTCGCCTTCAATCTTTCGCTAGGCCGCCCTGGTCGTGGGCGCCTGTGGCAGCGGTAAAACTGCGGGAGTCCGAAGCCCAGTGGCAGGAGCACCCTGACCTGGCGGATGCGGCAGGGTGGTCCAGGATGGTTCAATGATGCAATCTTTTCGAATTTCATGCATGCATACAGCCTTGTTTCCTCACGGATGCAATCACATACCGCCGCCATTTAGGCGCCTTGAGCTTCAGGTAAAAAGGGCTGTGCAACGCCTTTAGTGTTTTGCCTTGGGAACCAGGCTCCTTTAACCAGCCAATTGTGAAACATTGGTTCCACAACTTTGCATTGGTAGCGTGCGTCTACCGACTCTGGTGATCGCACCATGGCGGATGTGGACGGCGATGGCGAGTCGGAGGAACTGTTGGATGATCTCCCCGATTTGGTCGATATGGGGGAGCACTCGGATGATCCTGGTGCGGATGATGAAGAAGAACCAGCAGAAGACTCTGACCACGCTGCAGCAGAACCACCTAGCGCCTCCCCACGAGACTCACCTGCAGGCGGCGTTCGTCATGGGCGCAATGGACCGAGGAGCTCTTCTTCTGCGACTGACTCGCGGGATTCACGGGCTTCACATGGACGTCGTCGTGATGATGACAGCCGAGCACCTCGCGATAGTCGAGACAGCCGTGATAGCCGAGATAGCCGAGCTAGCCGCGACAGTCGACGGGGCGAACTACATCGACGACAAGATGAAGGACGAGCTCTTCAACCAGGTGACAGTCGAGGGCGACGTGATGATGATCGACGTCCTCATCGCGGAGGTGACGATCGACGACGCGATGGAGGGCACGATGGCGATGGCAATCGTGATTCCAAGCGGCCACGTGGGAACCATCCGGCTGCCCCCACGTTCGACGGGGACAGACGAAAGGATCCGAAGGTCTTTCGCAAGTGGGCCAACAAGGTTGACACGTACGTGGCCATCGCGGAGAAGATCATTGACTCGGCGGAGATTGGTCTTCGCCTTTACGCTGCGATTGAGGGTCCGGCGGCCGAGTACTTGGAGGACATCCCAGCCAAAACCTTTGGCCAAGTCGATGGTTGGAAGGTCTTGGTGAAGTTGATGCAGGACAAGTACGACGAGCCGAGGATGCACAAGATCGGGGCTGCTATGAAGAATTTCTTCAGCCTCCAACTTGGTGCGGACAAAACCCTCACCTTGCGGGACATCGTGGACTACATGGATCAGGCCTCCAGACAGTGTCGCGACGCAGGTTTGGAAATTCCTGATGCGGTGATGATCTACTTCTTTTTCCAGCATAGCAACAGCAGCACGGAACGACAGGCAAACTTGTTGCTTCGCACTGAGGGCGACTACAGCTGGAGCCGCATCAAGAAGGCGGTGGAGTTGCTCTACCCGAACGTGGTGGTGAAGACTGAAAGGCCGAGCACGTGGTGCACATGAGAGTCATCAAGCAGGTCAATCCGACAACTACACTGAGTGGAGTTGGGAAGTGCCGGAACCAGGAGAGTCTGCCGCGAACATCGAGGAATGGATCTACAACCATGACCCCATCGAGGTTCTTGCGGAGCACGAGGCCCTCTATGACGAGCTTCCGGAGCACCTCGCCAAGAACATCCATAGTTGCCTGGCCACCCATCGTGAAAACCGTCAGAAACTTGCACGGGCAGTTCAAGCACGTGGCTACTTTGTCAAGGGCGGTAAGGGTGGCAAGAAAGGCAAAGGGAAAACGCCTTCCAAGGGAGGCAACAAGGATAAAGGCAAGGGCAAGAAGTCTTCCTCAGGCAAGGCTCGTGGTGGCATGACACTTGAAGAACTGAAAGCAGTGACAGCTTGCGGGAACTGTGGCCAGATGGGACACTGGCATGATGAATGTCCCCGGAAGTCAAATGTGACCCACACCACGGCCAAGGAGGAGAACGACGAGGAAGAGGGCTATGACGGCTACTATCAGGAGTGGGGCGACGATGGATACGGTGCAGAGTGGGCCGATGATTGGTATGATGATGAGACCTGGCCTCGTTCTGCGAACACAACTTATCGCCAAGATGCTCCCTATGTCAAGAAGGGCTTGGCTCCTGTTAAGGAAGAAGCACCTGGTAGCCCTTTGAAGAAGGAAGCCTACAAGGTGGCGAAGGAAGTTGCTCACCTCAAGGGCAAGGCCTTGGGCATCAAGCATGAAGATGCTCGAGAACCTCGTGATCAAGAAGTTCGTGCAGTGCAAGAAGCTCTTCGGTCCGATGACTTCATCAGCGGCAAGGGACGTGCCAACTATGAGCAACTGAAGAAGGTCTTGGAGACGAAGAAAGTGTCATCGTCTTCTGGCAGCGCATCGCGTGCTGCTTTGCAACAGGCCGTGCGAGAAGAGGGCCAGACCTTCGACGAAGTTGGCACCGTCTGGAAGTTGCTGCAGGACACTCAAGTTCCCGACATCGACAATCTTCGGGTACGCCGACCCTACATGACCAACAGGGTGATGCGTCAGGTGAACTACATCGACTTCGAGCACGACAAGAAGAACCCCATGCGCGGTGCCAATCCATCGACAAGGAGGGCACCGACAGTTGAGGACGATCGCATCTACTTGACGATCGACACGGCGTGCGAGAACACGGTTTGTGGTTCCTTCTATGCCGGCTATGTCCAGCGGGTTTTGCGAGAGAAGTTCAACCTGAGCCCCTTGGAAGATGCTGAACGGGAACAGTATTGCTTTGGTCCTGGAGCACCGAAGGAGTCTACCCTGAGGCTCTCAGTGCCCATCGGCATTGGCGGAGCCCCAGCTATCTTGAGGACTTCGATGATCGAGGAGACCCAGGAGAATGCCAACAGAATTCCCTTCCTGGCTGGTCAGGACTGGTTGGTCATGATGAAGGCGGTGATCGACTTGGACAAGGAGGAGTTGGAACTTCGTGCACTCAATGTCCGAGTACCCCTTCGCATTGACCACTCAGGTCACATGGTGGTGGCGATCGATGAATTTCCACCAGATGGTTGGCCCCCCGGTCTCACTACCCGGGTCGACATGTACCCTGGTGCCATTTTCTCCACGACCAAGACGGTCAAAGACGGCAATGACCATTGCGCCCCTTGCGCGTATGAAGACCGCAGCTTTCCGGCCAACTTCAAACCCAACTACATCTATGAGCCCAATGATGATACTATGAACACTGATTTGCCAAAGGGACCTTGCAGTGTTCAACCCGATTTCTGGGAGTTCTGCTATGCCAAGGGATTGGTGGTGAGACATCATAATCAACCACGAGTCAACCTGTTTGACCCCAACGATGTCAGTGATGGTCCCCTCCCTCGACAACTTCGTGCTGATCGGGTGACCATCGTTCACGGCTCAGGAGAAGTTCTGCAAGACGACTGCAGAAGGCAGCCACCCACAAACCAGGCCGGGCTTCAGCTTGGACCGGGATGACATGTTTCGTGTTGGTGGATGCCAAGGACAACCAGGTCAAGTTTCCAGTCAGCCGTGAGGAAGGTGTCATCATGATACATGAAGCTACTGGTAAACAGCACTGGGTTCATCCTGACAGTTTGACTTTCATCGGAAAGAAGAAGATTCTTCAGTTTGATCTCACAACCAAGAACCCCATGTTTGAACATGCACCTTCAGCCAAGCAGTCACACTTCCGGATTCCCACAGCTCAATTCGGTTCAGCGATCCAACATCGACCTCGCGATCAACGTGATGTTCCTCTTGCGATGGCATCGCATCGTGACCAAGATGATCAAGTGGTGGCAGATCGCAAGTCGTTGGATGGTTTCCAACATGGTGATCCGCGAGTTCAAGCACCGTGGACCAGCTCTGATGGGGTACATGGAGAACATCCTCGCGGAGGAGCACCTCAACCAGACCATACCATCGACCGGGCCACCCTCAACGACTCAAGCACCGGGTCAGACGATGAGGGCTTTGACAAGAGCCTACCCGGTGGATCCAAAGTGTTGTCCTCACGAGGTCGAGCATGCAAGGAGGTTGGGCAACATGCACGGGAAGTTCAGGGAGTGCCTGAATTGCGGCTTGGTGATGAAGGCCTTCGACATGGACTACACCCTGCCGATCACGAAGGAGAAGGTGCCGGTCTATGGCAAATTGGCCGCTTGCTGCTCACGCTCGTCACCCTCGTCGGCACCATCGGGGTCCCAGACAACAGGGCGATTGATGCCGGCGGCGAAAGCACGTTTCCCACCTGGAAGCCCCAGTCAAGAACAGGATCATTGGGAGACGGTGGGTATGGAGGACTAGGTGACGGAGTACCTGATGATGGACCACGGCCTTTGCCTCTTCGGCCGGGATGGAAGAAGCGCATTGCCCATCATGCTCGACGTGGTTGGGTGATGAGCAAGACAATGAGAGATGCTATGTCGTACCGGATGGCTGGTGCGAAGTGGCCACGTCAACGTTTTGGCTTCGACCTCGTGGAGATCTTTGGTGGCACTTCGATGATTTCCATTCGAGCTGTGCACGGTTGGGGACTCCGTGTACTACAACCTGTGGACATTCGCTATGGGGTGGACCTTTATAAACGCAAAGCTCGTCGTTGGCTACTTCGAGCATTGGACAAGTGGAGACCCCGGTTAGCCGTGGTCGAATTTCCTTGTACCCCATGGACGATTCTGCAGCGGAATGTCAACTACAAGGACGACATCGACTCCCTCCGTCGACGACAAGAGTTTGATCGACCGTTCCTCAAGTTGACCGGCGACATCTTCGATGGACAAGTTCGTCGAGGTGGACATGCTTTGGCAGAGAATCCATCTACAGCAGACTCACATCGAGAACCAGAAATCCTTCGGCTACGGGAGAAGTACTATGAAACCACTTCCTGCATGTGTCAGTTCGGCATGGTTGGGAAACGTGGTGGGCCTCTACTGAAACGAGTTCGGTGGATTGGTACTAGCCCCTACATGATCATGATGTTGGACCGCCAATGCGACGGGAGTCACGAGCATGAGAAAGTGGAAGGCAGTAACACTGCCAGTTCAGCTCAGTACCCACCGGAACTTGGTGACACCATTGTCAGGGCCTACCTTGACGTCGTTTCCATGGAGGACTTCGGCACGCACTTCGTTTGGGAGACTATGGCTCGATCCAGCAACTATGTCGAGGTGAACAAAACTGAAGCAAGTTGGAGACCTTTGCTGGAACAAGCCGAGGAGATCCTTGCGAGAAAGGTGCAGGAGAATCAGTTCTTGGACCCTGGGACGGACCTCTACAAAAAGATCATTCCCTTGGTTCCTTGGCAGATAGCCTGTGTGCAGCTTGCACACCTCCCGAAGGCTAAGAGGGTGCGTCCGGGTCTGGAAGAATGCCACAGGTGCTCTGTGTTGTGGCAGACTGATGGTAACATCTTGATTGAGACGGAACACCTTCCTTCTGCACAGGCACCTCGTGAACGGTTCGTGTCACCCGTCAAGATTGGCATCTTCATCTTGGGTTATGCACCCGGTGAGCCGAAAGAACCTTCTCCGGTTCAACCTCCACCGGTTCAACCTATGCCTCCTGAAGCAGAACTGGTTCAGGACCCTATCCAAGACACCATGGATGAAGCTATGGCCGAGCAAGGGCTTGTGAGACAGGATTACGCTAAAGGCGAAATTTGGTTCATTGGACCTCCACTACGACATGAACAACGACGCCTTGCTCCTGCTCTTGTTCGGCTACATCGAAACCTTGGTCATCCAAGAATGGAAGACTTTGTGCGGGCTTTGGCACAGAATGGCAAGGTGGATGCAGAAGCTGTTTCCCTGGCGCGTCGCCTTCGATGTGCTACTTGCGAGCGCACTCGGAAACCATTGCCACCAAGACCTACCAGTTTGAAAGCCATGGGAGCCTTCAACGACCGGGTCTGCATGGATTTGGTCTTTCTACATGATGCAGATGGTGTCAAGCACAACTACCTGCATGTCTTGGACCCTGCTGGCAGCTACAACGTTTTCATTTGGGTGCCTTCTCGTGAACCTGAGGTGATCTTTGAGGCATTCACAATGGCATGGGCATCTTGGGCTGGTTATCCAAGGGCCATTTGGACCGACCGTGATGGTGGGTTCATGGGCTACTTCGATGACAAGATGAGCAGCCTTGGCGTTGACCTTGACGCCATCCCAGCAGAAGCACATTGGCAAGCAGGTGAAGTGGAAGCTTTCAACCGCGCATTCCGCTATGTCGCTGAGAAGTTGATAGATGAACGTCAACTTCGGGGAGATCCAGATATGAAGATGCTGGCCTCCATGGTCTCTTCAGCTATGAACGACAAGGTGCGGACTAGTGGTGCATCGGCGAACCAGTGGGTGTTCGGAAAGAACCCGAGGATCCCAGAGGACTTGCTCAGCCCCGACGGTCAGATCGACGCCATTCGAGGTCTCGAACAAGATGAACAACTTCGCCTACGGAACTACATTCGCTCCAAGGCCGACATGCTGCTGTCCGAGTACCGGATCGATGATGCTTTGAGGAAGGCTATCAACCGGATCGGCAGACCAACTCGCCAATCCTATGAAGCTGGTGAATTGGTGGCCTTTTGGAGAGATGTGAAGAAGAAGAAGGGCAGGCTGTTGCGGCCCGGGTGGTTTCGTGGTACCGTCGTGGGACCTCACAAGGGCACTGAAGCTGGGAATCAATCCAATTACTGGATCACCTCCGGTGGGAAGTTGATACTTGTGTCCAAGGAGCAGATGAGACCAACATATGGGACGGAGCGTTGGGCCATTGATGAAGGAGCTCTTCAAGAACTTTTGGAAAAACCACCTGAAGAATATCACGATGAAGTGAACGGCCCGCCACCTGAAAATGGTGCTTCGTTGCCAGACGGCATCGCCGTGCCGATCTACGACGAGAACTTTGACAAGGACATTGACTCCTCGGACTATGCTCCCACAACTCCAGCGGAGACTCCACAAGAAGATCCTCAACTGGATGAACAACCGGAGCTGCTGAGCCGAGCGGTTTCAACCCCAACCGACACTACTCGTCCACATCAGGATTCCCCTTTGACTCGTATGCCAGGGACTCCAGTTCAACAACTTTTTCGACCTTTACCTGGACACCCTGAAGAGCTGACTCTGACACCAGGTGAGATGGAAGCTGAGACTGAGCGTGTTGCGGTGTTTCGTGATGATACATCGCAGCCTGGACATCGTGAAGAACCAGAAGCGAAACGCTTGCGCTTGGGCACAGAAGAATCTGCTTCAGAACCTGTTCAGGCTTCGGAGTCATTGGTGGTGAACACCTACCTTTCGCACTTCGAGTACGAACGGATGGCTACTCCAAGCGATCAAGTACAAAGCGGTTATCTTCCGCACTTTGTGCATCTCACCCGGAAGGAGCAGAAGTCGCTGGACAAGGAGATCCCATGGCATATGATTCCACCTGAACACCTCCAAGGTTTCATGGATGCCTTGTCTTCAGAGTGGGACGTGTGGAAAAAGTATGAAGCGGTACGTCCCCTTGACATGAAGGCATCTCGAGCAGTCGAAGAACATGTGGACCCATCTCGGATCCTGGCGACTCGAGTGTGTTACAGGAACAAGAACGCTGCCTATCCCTGGATGCCTTACAAGTACAAGGCAAGGATCGTTTGTAGAGGAGACAATGATCCTGACCTGACCTCCTTGAGGAGGGATGCACCGACTTTAACGAGGTTGGCTTTGATGACCATACTTCAGATGGCCAGTTCTATGCCAAACTGGTTCCTCTTCAACTCGGACATCACTGGAGCTTTCCTACAGGGCGACCAGAAGATGGCTAGTCGCAAAGAAGCTCTTTATCTTCGCCAACCGAAAGAGGGACTACCAGGTTTGAGCCGCGGACAGCTGCTCTTGGTGGTCCGAGGCATCTTCGGATTAGCTAACTCACCGCGTTTGTTCTGGCGCTACTTGCGGGACACCTTGATCAAGTTGGGCTTTGTGCAGTCCACCTTGGATAGAGCTCTTTTCCTGTACTACCACAATGAGAAACTTGTGCTGGCAGTGGGAGCTCATGTGGATGACTTGATCGGTTGTGGACAACCGGGAGTTGCAGACCGAGTCCTGCAGGAGCTGCGCAACACCTTCGACTTCGGGGCTTGGTCAGATGACCGACAAGACGAAGTGCTCGAGTACGGAGGTAAACAGATCCGTCGTGATGGACGTTCCGTGCTGCTCAACCAGGAGAAGTTCATCAGGGCCACTACTTTGTCAGCTATACCAAGATGGAGGACAGCCACACCGAATGCAGAGCTACTCCCGAAAGAGATGACCGAGCTGCGTTCAGCCGGTGGGTGTCTTCACTGGTTGGTGGGCCAGACTCGACCGGACTTGGCCGCTGGGACATCCTTGTACATGTCCGGTAAGCCGACAGTTCAACATTTGATGCAGTTGAACAGGCTGCTGAAGGAGGCCAAGAACTCCGAAGACTGGTCTTTGGTCTTCAGGCCCATCGATTTGTACACCGCCAAGATCGTGGTGTTCACCGATTCCAGCTGGGCCAACACCGAAGAGTTGAAATCCCAAGCTGGCTACATGGTGCTGTTAGCGGGCAAGAATGTGGAGAGCCTTGAAGGCGACTTTGTGACCCTCTTGGACTGGAGGTCCCATCGGATCAAACGTCAATGCAGGTCAACATTGGCAGCTGAAACCATGTCGATGGATTCAGGCATGGATGCAGGAGTGTACCTCTGAACTGCTTCCAGTGATCGCTGTGACGGACTGTCGTTCGTTGTATGATCTCCTTGTGAAGGATGGTCCAGTTTCGTCAACGCAAGAAAAACGACTTGCCATTGACATTTGTGGCCTCAAAGAAACGGCCAAGGAATTCGATGAGGAACAAGAACGTTTGAGTGAGATTTTTAGGTGGATAGCTACAAGTGCACAGTGGGCAGATCACCTTACTAAAGTCAAGCCAGCCCACATGTTGCGAGACCTGTTGTCTGGAGGACGACTAGCACTCCGTTCCGTGGATGATCGAACATAACGTTCTCACCAATTTTAAAATATAGGGAGTGCAATCTTTTCGAATTTCATGCATGCATACAGCCTTGTTTCCTCACGGATGCAATCACATACCGCCGCCATTTAGGCGCCTTGAGCTTCAGGTAAAAAGGGCTGTGCAACGCCTTTAGTGTTTTGCCTTGGGAACCAGGCTCCTTTAACCAGCCAATTGTGAAACATTGGTTCCACAACTTTGCACAATGGTGGATGAATGGTTTGTGAATGATGGAGTTGAATTCATTCATGGTTGGTTAAGTGATGCTGAAATGCTTAAACGATGATGGTTGTCTAATGATGGTGAATTAGTGTTTGGTTGTTGGTTGGCTTATAGTGGTTGATGGTTGCGTGCTGATTAACAAGCTGATTCATAATGTTCAGTGGTGGTTGATATTGCGGACCAGTTCACTGAGGGTTGTTTGGCTTGAAGTAATGGTGAAACTGATGGTTAGTGATGGCTAATCATGATCGTGAAATGATGGTTGAACGATGGTCAGGGGATGGACAGCGGTGGTTCATCAATAGCCAACAACAATAGGGACAACCGGTAACAACGAACGATAATGGGATAATTATGGTTTTGTGTAGGTTAATCACCAACGATAAAAGGGACAAATGATGGGGACACTGATGCTTACTGGTGGTTGAGCGATGGTGAATGATGTTCAATGAAAGGGGGGGACGAACCAGTTGACCATTGATGCTGGTTAACGATGATTAATGATGGCTAGTCCTGGTTATAGCTATGGCTTTGATGGCATAATGATGGTTCGAGAATAGCTGTGGTTAAACAGTGGTTCATTGATGATGGGATGTTGAAGAACTAGCTGGTAATCACCATTGAATAATTGACCATGGTCAACCATCATTCACGAGGATTGAGGTGGTGAATGATGCTTGAATCTCGGTTCATCCCCAGTACCAAGAATTTGTGGGTATGGGTACTGAAAACTTCTTCAAAAAAGTGGCGGTTCATCACGACAAATCATGAATTATATTGGTTGATGATGGATCATGATGATGAATAATAATGGTTGATACGCTAGTCAACAGAATGGTGAGAGACTGGTCAACACGCCAGTGAATACGTTTGTGGTTAATCGCCAATTGTAGTTGACAATGCCCGTTAATTCTGATCCACCTAATTAAGAATACAACCATTAACCATGATGCACTATCAATCATCAACCAATTATGAACTAGATATAGAACTACAAGCAGCACTAGACATTATTAGGCATGATTCACATCAGTCAACTATTATCAACCATTCTTACAACTATGAACTATGAACCATGATTTATTCTCAAATTTAAAAAACAGCTCAACAACTATTAACACAATTGACCATTTTCACCATGATCAAGAACTATATTCGCAAACCATTATTGCTATAAACTATGATCATAAACTCACCATTGATTCTAGGGTGACTATCATGATCATAAACCCACCATTCATGGTGAATCAGTAACCGCCCCGTGATCATCGACTCACAGCTCCATGACGACCCATCACCGCCCTGCACCTTGGGCGCCACGGCTCAGGTGCGGCACGTCGTGCGCAAATGGCCGGGGGACCGGGGGTGCTGGGGCGAGCTTCAAGGTGATGGCATGGAACCGTTGTAATCACCATTGAGCCATCATTGGCAGTGTCATTATAACCATGATTAGCCATGGTTGTAAAACATCTAAGCGAATAACCACCTAAGTGAATAAGCTTTCGTTTTTATCATCATTAGCCATTCATGCTTGCAATCATGATAGTTACTTGAACCATTCTGATTAGTGAAAATATCATTATGAACTATCAACTACTCATCAATGAACCACCGTTAGTTTACCAGAAAAAGAAACACATTAACCATAGTCAGCCCCAATTATCATTGTTGGTTATGAACCACCATTAGCCACCATTCAACCATCATTAATCTTACCATCATAACCACCTTTAGCCATTGGTTCACCCAACACTGTGATTTGCGATTTTGGGTACTGCAAACATCGGATTCGGCAACGGTAGCTGGTGGTTGTTGACCTTCATAGGTAGCTCGCAGCAAACTCAGCTGCAAAAACCTGCGATCTTGTGGGTGTTTGAATGTGATTGTTGCAACAGATTTGCGATCCTCACTTCAGCCATATTTAGTCAGTCCTTGTTTTGCAGAATCATGGCTGAACCACTGCATCCAGTTTATGGTTTACCATTAGACAAGAAAGGAGTGTTCTGGAAACGATGATTGAATCTGTCGTTCTTTGGGATGGGCTCACTGCCAAGGGCCAACTGTTAGCATGTTAAGGGCCAACTAGCTTAGTGTTAGAATCAATCATGGATCATGATGAAGTTGCTTGTTTTTTCATGTTTAGTCAGCAGGCAGGCAGTTTCTAGGCATTGGCCATCACTGCCCCACGACCAACTCCGATTAAGCATTAGCTTCACCATTATCATCAATTCTGGCACCCAGCATCATTCAACATTATTGATCATCATTCTCAATATTTCTTTGCCACTATTAACCATCATCAACCAATGACTGATATTACTGATATTCCTGACCATACCTACCAATGGCTAGTTACGATGAACCAGTAGTCAAACCATTATCAACCATCATTATCAACCATCATTATCAACCATCATTATCAACCATCATTATCAACCATCCTTATCAACCATCATATACCTATCAATTGACCACTATTAACCAGCTTTAGCCACCATAGAACCATCATTTGCCGTAGTCATTCACCATGTTTACTGTAACCACGATTCACCATGGCACCTTTGGACTTCGCCGCCAATCCCAAGGCGGGGCCAATTCATGGAGCGGGGGATCCCAAAGCTGGGCGAGTGCAAGGAGGCTGTGCTGAGTACAGGTCATCACTAGCAATCATGGTTGACAATTATGACCAATAGTGGTTAGATGATTGATCATGGTTTGTAGCTATTACTGGCAATGGATCTCATCATCATGATTAAGTTATTATTAGTGGTTAAGAACCAATGGTTCATACTGGTTAGCAATGGTAAACAATACAGAGAGGGGTACATGATTAACAATGATGGTCATAGAACAAGACAACTGGGAAATCAAAACAGAAAATAGCGTTGATTCTAATATCGCTTTTTTCCAACCTATTTCAGCATTCTTACTAACTAGGTCGTAACACCACGGCAAGCAGAATTATTGATACAAATAAGCACGGATCAACATCATTCAAGCATATTTTAATCATCATCTCACCAACATTTAATCAGCATTAGCCAACATTCCTCATCTTTTGACCATCATTTAACCATCACTTAAAGCCATCATCAACTGCAGTGCTTCACCACTCTGCCAGTTTGATCGTTGTCGGAGCATTGTTCCTGCTCAGCAGCTGCCCAGCAGTGTGTTGAAGACGCAAAGTTGCAATCAGTAACTGGGGACACCAGCCAGCATGCTGAACCATGAATTGATCGGCATTACAAATTGACCAAGTAATCATTATTGTATTATATAAAGATATATCATAATTTAATCATAATCATGTTTATTTGCCTACGATATAGTCAGCTCGCTTAAGCTTGAGTCGCCGCCACCCAGAGAGAGGAGACCCGAAGTCACTCACGCCATGTCGAAGGCCTTCAAACGCACCCAAGACGAGTGGTCAGAAAGGCTGCTTTCAGAGGAAGATCTTTGTGACACGGTGGCTTTCGTCGGACCTGAACGCCACCGCGTTCCATTCCATCGAGCGCATTTGGCGATCATTTCTGAGCCACTCAGAAAAGCTTTGTATGGTGAATTCAAGGAAGGCCAGACTCATGAACTCGTTTTGGAAGATGTGACGACTGAAGCTTTTGATGCTATGCTTAGGAGTGCATACCATTTGGATCTCAAGCTGAACCCCGGAAAGGCTCTACAGGCACTAAAAGCTGCAAGGTTGTACATGATAGAAGGCTTGGAGCAATACTGTTTGGAGTACCTTCAGGCGCCTTTGGAAGACGTGGCGGAATGCGGACAGATTTTGCACATACTCACTGAATCCTTGAAACATTCCATTTCTTTGCCAGAAGAATTGCTGCACTTTTATTTTTGCAACATCTTGGAGAATAGCGCAACCGTTCTGCAGTCCTCCTTCTTTCTGGAAACACATGGTTCCATCATTGCGAATTTGATCAAATTGGACGAGTTCAATGTCAAAGAAGACGCTCTTTGGGACCGTTTGGTGGATTGGTCCTCGAATGCAGTTCAAAAAACGGAGCTGTTGGGACCGTTCGCCTCCGCATCGCCATGCCTTTCTTCCAAACGTGTCAAGCCTGACAAAGATGATTCAAACGGCACCGGTCCCCACCAAGCGACGCTGCAAGAGGCCATTCTGCGCATGATTTCCCAGGACATTCGCTGCACGAAATTGACCAAAGATTTTTTCGTCGACAAGGTGAGGAAATACTTGGATCGATCAGCAAGCGAGGCCATCATGGACTTCTTATTTTTGAGCCGCAAGCCAACTCAGCTGCCCCTTTCGACTTTGACCGAACGTGTTGGTTTGGATGCCTTCTTTGCCACGGAGCAGGTAGAGAAGTTTGTGGCCCAGGTGCCACTCGGGCAAACAGGGCTGATGAAAATTGTGTTTGAAAAACCCCAATGGGTCACTTCTGTGCGTATTGAATTTCAATCTTCCTCTCCCTGGACTTTATTACAAAAGTTGCAACTCTTCGTTTCGGCCCTGGAAACAAGATTCCTACCCGCCTCCTTGGATTCAACAAGGGAAACCAAGATTGTAAAGTTTGATATAGATTTGAAAAGATGTTGCAGTGAAATGTGCATCGGCGTGCCCACACCCAACGGCATGCCCATGCCTGTTCTCCAAGTATGGGTCCATGCAAAAGTCATGACACCATCGGAATGTACGAAAGGAGTGGTGCAGCGATTGTCACAAGATCTTTTTGTGACAGCTGCGCTCCCACAGTCCAATGGTTGACATGAGTTGGATACAAGCGCTCGCAAAGTTTAGTTGTCACTGGCAGAAAGATGGCATATGTGGACTGTGCGCAAAAGGCTGTCGGAAAAATTGTGTACATGCAGAAAAATCCTTTAGAAATTATTGTTATAATGCCAAACCTAGAATAGTATGCCATCCTCAACATTCCTTAGCCATGATTCAAAGCCATATTAAGCATGAGTAGTTGTTCACCATTGCTCAACCTTTGCCAATCATCATTCAAGCATCATTAACCCTTCTTACTGCCCACAATAAGCATCAATTAGCCACCAGTAACCATACTTATTCGGTTATATGATTTATACGGGCATGGGTCAATAAATTGTACGCCTGGTGAACATCCCCCAAAGTGACAAAACTAGCTTTTGTTGGGATATTTCATCTACCCATGTTTTGGCTGGTTGGTATTAACCCATAGCCATGTATGCCTACGTTCTAATTCTTGCCTGTGTCAAGTTTCTGCCGCAAAGCGTGGCTTCGTTCGGCTCGTCCACAAGCTCCCCCTCAGCCTGAAGGCTGAACCTTCGAGATGGTGATGCTTGGTTGTTACCTTTGATCGCCATCCAGGAACCATTAAAAATCATGTATGGTTAATTAATGGTTAAGCACCATAGCCGAAAATCACCGCTGAAAATCACCGCTGGTTACCTCTGATCGCCATGAAATCAATGAGCCATCATCAACCATACTTTTTTGGTTGTTGACCATCCTGTGACCATCCAGTGCCCATCCGAGGTACGACCTCGCAGACGTTCAGGGCCGCAGTTTCATGGAGAACTTGGCCAAGAAGCAAAGGCACAGCCACTGGGGTGGGGGGATGGGTTCGGCCTTGGAGCAATGATGGGAATGAATGGCTCAATGATAAGATGATAGATAACTAGCGATAATTGGATATGAATGATTATATTGACTTAAGGGATTAGGTCAATTGATGATATGTTGGTATGTTAGAATTTTGTTTTTGAGTCCTAATCAAATGTTCATGTTCTAGTTCAATTGATAGCTGTTACTCTCCTAAGACCAGGGTGAACTTTGCAATTTCTTTGCAACAATCATAGCTCATGATGGTGGTCGATGATGAATGATCATGGTGAGTAGCCAACTAATACAAGCAGAAACAACTCGCCATCATCAACTTCCTGGCTTCGTTTCATCCACCTGCGCCACAACCGCGGGTGAATCCCCACCACCCAACGCCAGGAACGGCAATCAACTCTCGGGAGAAGCCATGGAGCAGGCGGGGCAGCATGGCTTGCATCGTTCATCGCGGCTCATGGGGCGGATCAGATGACCAGCTGGTTGGTGAAGATGGTGACAGTTGAAATTGTCATATTTAGTCATCAGTAAACAGTATAGACATTTATCACTAACTGATTGGATTCTGGCTGTTTGGTGAACTGGCTGGTGCTGTGATTCTCACTGGTGGCTTGATTGAGTTCGATTCGCGTGTGTGATTTTTCAAATGTAGGGGTGGAAACCACCAACCAGTGAGGATGGTGAATGTTGAAATTGTCATATCGAGGACTGGTGAATTTGATGTTGAATACTGTTTCAATGGTGAATCCAACGTTAAAGATTACTGTTGAACATTCACTATGTCAGATTGAATAATACCCACCAAATTCAAGATTAGTATTTCATAGTAACTAATAACCTGTTATCAACCACAAGCTCGTTGATGTCGATCATAAGCCGGTAGGTGATCGAGTTTAGGTGATCATATTTGATAAGATATGAATGCTTCTCGAGGACTCATGGGTCAATCACGCCATTAATGAGAGATCAATCCATTATAAGTAGGGCCTAGGGAGTTTGACATTTTGATATCAAATCTGTGCTGATCTTGCTCCATCGTTCCAGCAGATCCAGTCAGCAAAGCAAGAGGAATAGCAACATGAACGAATCAGCAATAAGGAGCGACAGGGACGACAACAACAACAATGGCAACAGCAGCAGCAGCAGCAGCAAGACTTCAGGGATTGAAACTAAGTCAACGAAGATCTAAAAGGTACCAGCGTTCAGTTGCAGCCGGGTCTCCGAAGCCTCGGGGTTGGCAATGGAGGTCTGCTCCGCAGTCTCCGGGTGCACGGTTGCACGTTTCAATGCGGCTGAGATCGATGGGACGGCCAGGGAGTTGAAGCGACTCTTAGCTGCTGAGATCGGCGTTCCCAGATTTCGACAAAGGCTCCTGGACGACGATTCCTGTGAGGTGGGGGATGATGAGTGGCTCGCCTCCAGGAAAATGCAACTTGTACTCTTGGAATATCAGCAAGGCACAGAGGTAGCTCCAGAAGTGATTGCTGCATATGATTCAGCTGCCCTTGAAGAGTTTCTTCAACGTCCCAGTGATCCCAACTTGAAGGACAAACAAGGCAGGACAGCCCTGCATCATGCTGCAGACAACGGACATGTGCCAGCCATTCAGCTGCTGCTTGAGGCAGGTGCAGAGAAAGATTCCGGAGACGAAGAAGGTAAAACGGCACTGTGGATGGCAGCTAGCAGTGGCCACTTAGATGCGGTTGGTTTGCTACTTCGAGCAGGAGCAGACTGCAACCAGGCTACAGCAAAAAGGGGCACATCACCATTGTGCATTGCAGCCTTTCATGGTCATGTTCAAGTCGTGAGTTGTTTGATCGAAGCAGGCGCTGACTGCCAGGCTACTACGGATGATGGCGCATCACCGTTGTACACTGCAGCTCAGAATGGCCATTTGGACACGGTCCGTTTGCTCATCAGAGCAGGCGCTGACTGCAAACAAGTCAGAAAACACAATGGCATGTCACCACTATTCGTTTCAGCTCATCAAGGCCACTTGGAGATTGTCCGTTTCCTGATGGAAGCAGCCGCTGACCACAACCAGGTCAGGACAGACAATGGGATGTCGCCATTGTTCATTGCATCTCAGCAAGGCCACTTGGAGATGGTCCGTTTCCTGATGGAAGCAGCCGCTGACCACAACCAGGTCAGGACAGACAATGGGATGTCGCCATTATTCATTGCAGCTGGCAAGGGCCATTTGGAAGTCGTCCATTTGTTGATAGAAGCACGTGCTCAATGCAATCAGGCCACAGCGGACACTGGCGCATCACCATTGTACGTTGCAGCTCAAGAAGGCCACTTAAAGGTTCTCCGTTTCCTCATCGAAGCACGAGCTGACTGCGCCCAGGCAACAGACAGCGGAGCTTCGCCTGTGTTCATTGCAACCAGATTGGGCCACTTGGAAACGGTCCGTTTCCTGATCGAAGCACGGGCTGACTGCAACGTCAGGAGAACGGACAACGGGATGTCGCCACTTGTCATGGCAGCCAAGATGGGCCACGTGGAGATCGTTCGCCTGCTAGTCGAAGCGGGCGTAGGGCGGTCGCAGAGGACCACGGGGAAATTTCTTATTTGCTGAGAGAAGCTGCCGCATCAACCGGAAAACGGCTCGAATCGATACGTGGGTAGCGAGCATGGGTTATTTTTGCTTGACCTTGATGTGTAATTGACTATAAACTAATTCAATCATCAGCTCACCATAGTCAGCCATCAATTAACCACCACATGGTAATCATCGTGAACCACAATCATAAGTAACCAACCAGAATCAGAACAATGATACCGCTGGAAGCTTTTCAACTCCAAAGATGTGATGTTAATGGGTTTCCCTATGGATCAGCTTTTGCTTGAAGGTGTCGTTAACCATGGGTACTGTTTGAAAAAGGTACCGGCGTAATTTAAGAGCTATAGGTGTCATTAAAACCTGCCAGTTCACCAAAAATATCACCATTGCATGGTCCATCATCTTGTTTTGGAGCCGCCATGCAAAAGCGCTGGTGATATCTTGCCGCGCTCCTCAGCTAAGCTTTGGATCCGGCTTCGAGCAAACCCTTTGGATGCCCTGGCAAAAAAAATGGTCCATCATCGTTAACAACTTCGTTACGCATCAGGTGTCATCATGGGCCAACCACCAGTAACCACTGTTGACCATCAAGCATCATCAAGCATCACGAACATGAACCATCATGTTCACCATGAAACGTCATCAAAAAAAACAATAGCCATCATTAACCAGCCAATACCATGTGTTAATCATCATTATCCATCATTAACCATAAGGAAGCATCATTTTGACAATCAGCTGTCATCAGCCACCCATTAACCAACGAATTCACCCACCATTCACCCGCCTTCGTTGCCCCGTGGCAACGCAAGTGGCACCGTTGGCAGGTGCTGATTTGCAACATCGCCGAGCAGCTGACGCCTGCCATGAAGGATTCCTTGGCCTTGGCCGTGCAGGTGCGAGGGGCGGCTCGTGGTAAGCAGGGTGAACTGGCTGTTGGTTGTGAGGGAGCTGAGGAACGGGGGGTGGAGCCACAAGGAATCCTAAATGAGCCAGGAAGGGGTATCAGCTCCCTCCTATATGAGCTGAGGAAAATATCCCTCTATAGGAAGGAGCTACAAGGCGTGTTCTAACAAAATGGTTGGTACTCGGTGATGAATGATGGCTGGTGATCACACCTGAATCGTCATGAGGTAGTTGATCATGATGATGGTTGAGAAGCATAGGTAGTAATGATATAGCAACTCATTATCAACTAATGATAGGTAATGAAAAATGTTGGTCAAGCCATGTCAAGCCATTGTTGCTGATCATTCTGTGTCCGTTGGGGCAATGTACAGACGTTGCAACGTTCTTATTTGAGATCTCAATACATATCATTTCCAAGCATTGTTTGTCAACAGTTTCACTGAAATTTATCATAGCTGTTGACCAGTATCAGGTCTTGATCATTGTAGTGACTGTTTATTCATCTTTGATGCCGGCTGGGGGTAGGTAATTGTAGTTGTCAGCGTCATTAACCACTATTGCTTCATAATCCTCACCCATTCAAGCTCTGTCATTTGTGAAGCCATCATTTGCCATCACCCTATAATCAACATTCAATGGATATTTAATTCGCCATGAAAGAAATGGTGACGAAAAATGGTAGTGGATAAACTAATGGTGGATAGTGGATGACTATCATTTGACATCATGCATTTTTCCTACCCATTTGTTTATCCACTATCAAGCAGCATTACCTTGTCTTAATCAGCATCAACTGTCACTATCAGCATTTTCTTTCGTTAACCTATAGTGAAGGCGTCAATTAGCCATCGTGAACCATCATGATCCATAGTAAAAACACACATGAACCTGTCATTGAACCATCATTAACCATGGCCATTAACCTATCATTGCCCTTTCATCAATCATCAGGAACCCCCGATCATCAATGCAGAACACATGTCAGTTTCGCCTTGGCATTGCGAACCCTACTTCTCTGACCAACAAGTTGCCGTTCTTCAAGCAACTGAATTGCCACCTGCTGACAATGTCCGAAAACAGTGCTACAAAGAGCACCCAGAACTTCATGAACCACCAGTTCAAAGAGATAGGTTACAAACAAGTATGGTCACCCCCAGTCCTTCCGCACTTCACTAAGCGTGCAGAAGATGCTGCGATTCGAGGAGCAGCCAGTGGTGTATCATGTCATTCCACCTTCCCCATTCGCCCCACCAGAGTTCCGATCAGTGACCACGTGGATCATACCAGGTTGTTAAGTTCCATTGTTCAGGTAGGGACTTGGGACATTCATTTGTTGGTTTTGTATGGTTACCCAGCATGCCACGCCAACTCCAAACTCAACACATCCAAACTCCTAGCTGAAGCGATGCGCATTGAAGCCCTGGTGGGCCTTCCGTCGATCATTGCAGGAGATTTCAACCACCACCCAACTAGTTTGCCACCTTTTGATGCTTTGGCCCACATGGGCTACCGCTGTGTCAGTGAACTGTACCATTCCTTGTACCACAGTGACATGCCATTCACCTGCCGTGAATCTACCTGCCATGACCAAGCCATTGTGCATCCCGACCTTCTTGACCATATCACAGCAATCGCAGTCGACAAAAGCAAGTTCCTGCATGACCATGACCCTGTGCTCATTGACTTCAGCATCCCCACTACGTTCCCCACGAAGCAAGTTTGGCATTTGCCCAAATCTTGGTGCCAGTTTGAACCTGACCCAACCACAGTTGCTGATGAATTCCAACGTTTGACTGCAGACTTCCATTGGCACGATACAACCAACACCACTTCGCCAACTGACCTGATCACCTGGGCGAGGATGTGTGAGAGGGCAGTGGACAAAGCCATCAAGGTGCAACACGCTTTAGATCCCAGCAAATTCCCGCAGCCCAGGTTACCCCGCAGTGCAACAGGTAGACTGAAGCCCCGTAAACTCATCACTGCCCCGGCCACACATGTGGTCAAGCAGGCATGCCAAGGTCAGTATAACCCAGCCGCTGAGCACACCGGCTACCAAACTATGCATTGGATCAAGCAGACCAGACGTGTACAAAGTTTGAAATACATCTGCACCAAATACCCCAACCCCACTCCTCAGCGCAATGAACAGATCCAGACAGAATGGGGTGCCATTCTCAAAGCCAAAGGTTTTGGGAACTTTGCTACTTGGTGCGCAAGCCAACCAGAACTCAACCCAGTACCTGTCCAATGTCCAGATGCGGCCTACCTGGACTTACTTGCACAACTCTTACGTCACCATACAGATGCGAGATTGTACCTTGATCAAAAGCGTCGGTCCCAACATGCTAGGTACCTCAAATACTATGACGAACACCATGATCAACTCAGGGCTACCATTAGACAGATCAAAGGGAATTTGCACCCATCCCTGAACACAATCAAGTTCAACCTTGAAGCTGAGGCCTCCATCACGTGCCAAGACCACGGCTATGTCGAATTTCTGCTTCGAACCGATGTGACTTTCCGGGTCGGACAGCCGGCAACTTATGCCACACATGAATGTGTCATTCACAATCAAGACCAACACTCTATCCGGGCCATGCTAGTGGATGCAGATGTTCTCCTTCCTCCTGAAGGAACCTTGACCCAAGCATGTGAGACTCAACAGGACAAAATTATCCACCAGCACCTAGATACCTTTTGGTCTCAATTCTGGAACAGAGAACAACCGAACGAACTCCAGGACACGACCATTTGGCAAGAGTTCCTCAACCTCGTCGACCACATTCCCCACCTTCCCCCAGTTGACATCCACCTTGATAATCTTGATGCATGGACAGCTGCGCTGGCACATATCAAATCAGGCACTGCCAGGGGATTTGATGGATGGTGGGCAGATGAACTCAAGAGCCTCCCCATTGAATGCATCCGAGCCCTCATGAACATCTTTGTCAACCTGCCTTCAACTGCCATCTTGCCAACAGAACTTAATCGAGCCATCACTCTTCCTCTAGGGAAGACACCAGATAGCGATACCGCTGCAGCCACCAGGCCTATCACCTTGTTGCCATTGATACAACGACTGTGGTCGCGGGTGACCACCCAGCAGGTGCTCCAACAATGGAAACCACTCATGACACCATGTATCGTCGGTTTCCTGCCGGGAAGATCTCCCCAGAAATATATGCTCAAACTTCAACATGAACTTGAACGCATCCATGCAGGTACCCATGATGGGCATGTTTGTTGGCAAGGCATCACACTAGACCTGGTTAAATGCTTTAACCTGTTCCCCAGACTCCCGGCAAAGTTGGCATTGACATGGGCAGGAATTCCACCACACTTCGTGGACCAATGGTACCACACCCTGAACAACATGTCCCGCTGGTGGAAAGTTAATGACAACTACTTCGATTCCGGCAGAACCTGTACCGGCACTCCAGAAGGAGACGCCTGGAGCGTCCTTTGTTGTATCTCCATTGCCCGTCTTTGGATTTCGATAGTAGAATCCCAAGAGGTATCCCCCTACAGCTACGCCGATAACTGGGCATGGAGAGCGATGACAGATGAGGCCAACCTACAGGCACTTGAATCCACCAAAGCCTTCTGTGCATCCCTTCGTATGCGCATTGACTGGAGTAAGACCTGGGTGTGGCACACCAGACCTGCCACAGACGCATGGCTCAATTCCATTCAGGCCCTTTGCCCCACCCACAACGAGATCCAACATGTTAGGGTGGCCAGAGAACTGGGCAGCACCGTCAACTATAATAAGGCTCACAGCCGCATGACTCAACGAGCCAGACATGACCAGGCATTGAGCTACATACACAAAGCAAAGCAACCCCACCTGTCCGTGGCCAGTCGGAGTAAACTGTGTTTCTATGCAATCACCAAAGCCTTGTGGGGCACTGAATCGTATGTGGTTGGTCAGAGTTGGTTTTCTGACCTACGTACAGCCATCGGACGGACCTTGGTTCCAGATAAACCACACTGCAATGCATGGTTGGCATGTATGTTGCTTTCGCACCACATCGTTGACCCCGAGTTTTATCACATCATGCAGTGCATTCGCAGCTGCAGAAATATGTTGCAGGACCAAACACCGAATTTCCAAGACGACTTTTTTGCTATGGCTGCCCACCATGACCGCAAACATACTTCGGTTTGGGGACCTGCCGGGGCTCTTTCGTTTGTGTTGAGCAAGATCGGTTGGAATCTGCAAGCCGATGGCACCCTCGAAACAGACTCCTTGGTCAACTTCCATCTCCTTCATTCCCCCCGGAAGTGTTTGATGAGGTACCTTGAACACGCCTGGATGAAACACCTGGTACAATGCAAATTGCAGCGACCTGAATGGTCCCAACTACCAGTCCCTGATAGGCAAGCCACACTCCAATGGGTTAAGGCCTGTGATACCCGAATTCATGCCACCATAACAGAAGCCCTGACAGGCGCATCCATGCTCGCCAAGCAGGTTAGTCACATTCCAGAAGCCTATGAACACTACGGGACTGACCAATGTGCACTGTGTGGTGCGACAGACACCATAGAACATCGTGCCTTGACCTGCTCGGCCACTGAGGCCGTGCGACAACAACACATTGACATCGTCCAACACTTCGAAGAACATAATCCGTGCCATGTGAACTTGCCAGTTATGTATGAGAACCCATGGTATGATTTTCATGCAGCATACTTTCATTCTCGACCGCCACCTGACCTCACCGAAGTGGCCCAACAACAAATCCAGCAGCAGCTGGAGCAACATGGACGCATCGTGTGCTATACAGATGGATCGTGCGCACATCCCAATAACCCACCTTGCCGCAGAGCCACCTTTGCCGTGGTTCTGGACTGCTCAGACCAGGACACAGACAAGGTTGCAGCCATACAAGCCTTCGCATGCCATAAGATCATCCCTGACACCTTTCAGGTCTGCATGTTGGGGGAAGTGCGCGGTACCCAATCTAGCCCGAGAGCCGAACTCCAGGCTTTAGCAGCCGTGGCTGCTCTAGACAGCCCCACTATCCTGCACACAGACTGCCAATATGCCATTGATGCTGTTGCACGCATTCGAATCACTCCAGACATTCGCGAGTTGCACACATGTGCAAACTATGATGTTTTGTTACAGCTCGCAGCCCATGTCCGTAGAGATGATTTCACACTCGTAAAGGTCACTGCACACAGTTTCAATCGCCAATCAGATAGCATTGCTACTAGCTGGATGAAGCTAGGGAATGAGGCTGCCGACCGAGCCGCCAAGGACTTCCTCACTCATGTCACATCAACATACCCCCTTGATCAATGCACGAGTGATCGCACAGCAGATCGTGACTGCTGCCTTCGCTGGTACACATACCTACATGACTTGCAAATCGACAGGGCGAAACTGTTTCAGAACCTGCCGGGGGATGAACCTTTGGGGGATAATCGCTTCACCTGGGAAGACCAATTTTTAAGCATGCAATTCTGGATGCCGGAACCTGCCCTCCAGTATCCATATCCTGACTCTGCAGCAGATATTCTCCCATTGTGTGTTTGGGGGAGCCAATACAGCGACCTACTTCTTCGATGGCTGGCCATGCTGTATTGGCCACGGGATGCTACAGAAGGCGACCCTTGCTCCCTTGGGGTCACCTGGTATGAACTGGCACTCTCATTCTTGTACAGCACACAGTTTGGTATCATTATCAATATCGGGAAACAACATGCTGACTTCAAACCACACAGGGTGGAAGTGAACGACCCAGATGTACCATGGGCTACACAGGTCACAGCTTTTGAAAAGGCTATCAGCAGCTTACAGTCTTGGTTTGAGGACACATTGCTACCATTGGATCGTTGTCTTTCTAAGGGCTTCCGAGTTTTGGGAGGCTCCCATGGCAAACATGGATTGACACTGCGCCCCCACTTTCCATACCAGGAACAAATTTGCGATTCCATCAAGGACCATTTGCAGGTATTGAGAGCTGACACGGGAAAGACCGGAGGACCAGAGGTTCCGACACTGACTCCACTCGTCACGAATTTGGCTCACCCACAGGACATAGCAGATCTTGACTCCGGGTGGCATCAACGAATCAATAGGGCACGTCGTGCTTCGAGGTAGAGGGCGGTTTGGAAGTTCGCACTTGCATCATATTTGTATGGCTGGTTGTTTTATGTTCTTTCCTGTGTTTTGTTTTGACATCCCTCTATCTTGGACACAATTTGCTGTTCTCTGCAAGACGCGGGGGAACGGCATGAGACTTTCGACAGTCCGCAAAGGCCGCACCATTTCGAACCATGATTAACCACCATCAACATTACCTATCATTAACCAACCAACCATCCCAATCATCAACCACCTGCACCACCACCATCCCACCCTACCATCCCCAAACGTTCCCTGGCCGCCCACGTTGCCTCACTGCACATGGCACTGCCACGTGTGCCGTCCATCGAGGCCTCGCCGGGCCCTGTGATCTTCACTGCAGCGGAGGGCGTCTTAGGACCCAAGGTGCAGGGAAGCCACGGTCATTGGTTCATGGGCGGTGCTTAATGATGGGTACAGATTAGGTGATAAGGGTTACTATGGGTCAGTAATGATGGTCACTAATGGTGAAGAATGATTGATGGTTAGTTAATAATGGTAAATGGTTTGTAATGGTAAAGGTCCGGAGTGTGATTGCAGGCGCAAAAAAAAAGTAAATGGTTAAGGATGGTTGATGATTAATGATGGTTGATGGGTTAGTTGCAGTGAATGATTAGTGAATGATGATTAGTAGTGCAAATTAGTAGTGGTCGACAATGGGGAATAAGTATGAATAAGTATGGTCAATGATTGATGATGCTTAGCGGCTTATGACGGGTAATGATGTGCCGAATGTTTGCAGCAATGGTTCATGGTTGATGATGATTGATAACCGTCATCGGTTAATGATGGTTGGTTAACGAATGATGTTATTGATGTTCAAACATGGTATGCCTTTGTACTCACTATGGTTGGCAATGGTGAATTGTGGTTGGCGATGCCTAAGAAATAGACAGTGCCATTTGATGGGAATTCGATAAGTCAATTAATTGTTGTTGCGAGTTTAATGTTTCATTCCAGTTCATGATTCAAAATGTTCGATAATCATTAAAGTTAATATAGTATCAAATGATGGATAACCAATCATGGCGGATGATGGTTTGTAAGGTCAAGAATGGTCAGTATCTGTTTCAACGCCTGACGATCAATAGCACTTATTGTGGCTAATTGCTCACAACTTGTATGGTAAGTAAACATGAGTAAGGCTGATGTTGGTTAAGAAACTTCTTCCATGACTGGCAAGAACTGGATATTGGTTGATAATTGCCAAAAGATTACATGTAACCAAAAAGCAGCAAGTAGTGTGTGGCTATCTCAAGTGTTATTGATCCATGACGTTGCAATTTCTAATCTTTTTTTTTGGTGTTGTTAACAGTAATCAGAGGACTGAGGACAGATTTTTGAAACAGTGTTGTTGATGCAAGAAAATCATGCATGTAAGTGCTGCATGTACATATTTGGTGACTACCACGCACAGTTTGGCTGAAATACAGCTGCAGCTCAACCAGCTGGACACCGGTTCGCTGGGGCAACCCGAAGTGGGAATCACCATGGCATCCTAGCGGCTGTTTTGCGCTGGTCAGGATGCCGTCCACAAGATGTGTTTGGAGATTCGTGGCTCGGATGGGCGCAGCAGACGAAGTTTTTTTGTCCACCAAGATCCCAGGCTAGGGAGTTAAGAAGGCTCAATCATCGGTTTCCGCTGGTCAACAATGGTTGTCTAGTTGGCTATGAGTCAATGTTAATCAACCAATTTCTGGGGATCATCACCAGCAAAACTCTAGGGAAAACAGCCTGGTTAATGATGGGGAACCCAGGGTACGGGGTGAACTGACCCACGGCCAGTTGGGTTGTTTAAGCTTAGGGAGTTGATGTCAAGAAGGCGTAAGAATCACTGATACAGTAAGTGTTTGTAACCATCATTCGCTCATGCTGTCCGTTTTTCCATTCCGCTCTTGTAGCGAAATGAAGTCACCAGTCGCTGATCACCGTGTTTTTTGGTGATCAGCAATGGTTCTGAATGATGGTGGCAATCACTTAGATAACGTTTGAGAGTATCCCCATGACCAGGACCAATGACTATGGTGATTGATCGTTCACAATGCTCTGGACAGTCGCTGGCCTTGCTCCGTCCGTGGCATTTCCAAGGCATTAGCCTTTCTGACGCTGGGCTGCGATTCATCGTGGCGAAGATTCCCTCGCAGGGGCTACAACAGTGTTGTGGGGGATGCTGCCCTTTTTTGAAAGAAAATACGTACATGTTACATGTAGGTGTTTTGCATGTTTGTTGTACATGTTGGTGTTTGTTTGCAGTTTGTGCTTCTGACTTGTTTGTTTCTGACAATATGTTCACATAAAGACATGTACGTACACATAGTGTGTATGTGTGTGGGGGGGGGCGGTGCGTTCGAGTCATGTTTTTTTACTCTTTGGTGTTTATCATTTTTAAAGACCTATATAAGTGTGAGATGTGTATCAATAACATCCTCATATTTGACTGTAAGAGTTCCAGGCTTGCTTTGATGACGGGTAAAGAAGTTTGATCGTAAATCACCACCTACTGAGCTGCTTGAACCAATGGTGGTCTTCTGATATGATCTCGGTGCCCGAGCTAAAGAGATGATTATCACAGAGGCCATCATGTTCGATCAGTAAGGGCAACCATTGCAGGTACATGATTATGGTAATTGGTGAGATGGATGATGAAACTATCGCGGGGTGGCTCGGTCACTTTTGAGTGGTCCCGTAACAGCTCAGGGTGGAGGGAGCCAGTTGTTGAACAGACTATGGAGGTGCTGGAGCTGAAAGGCATTTATGTGGACGGGTGTGCATTCGGTTTGGAGACCGGCGAGGGCCCCCAAAGGCCATGGCTGACAAAAACAGACCACCAAAAGCTGCTCGACGAGCTGGCTACCCGAGTATGCCGGCATCCAGCCGGGTTCCACGATCAGCTAGAGGAAAGCTTGACAGTGAAGTCTGGCTACTACAACGTCGCCATGGCAACATCAATTCTCGCGACTTTATTCCCAGGGATCGTGTTTGATCATATCTACCACCACCATGAACGACCACTGCTGACAGCTGTCAGCCGTGGGAACCAAGGAGAGCGTGGTGGCCAAACAGATCCACGAGATCTCTCAGTGCCTTGGTTATGAAGGGCTTGGCAAGGCCGGGGCGCCGTTGCGCCCCATGTTGACACACCTGGGGCGATGGGTTCACAAGGACAGGTTCACTGCCAAGAAGTGGAGTGAGTCTTGTTCAGTTCAGGTATTAGGGTCTTAGGGGTACAGGCTTTTGATGTTGGCTGACTTAAACATTAATTTTCAGATAGCAACGAAAAGGATAACGGAAAAGCGGCGGCTATGCCGTAAAAACATCAAAATGGCGGGAGCTTCCGGAGTTGATTGGCAGCTGGTGTATTAGCCAAAGGGTCTGTAACTTCAGGTGGGGAACCTACAGGAACCATGGGTTAGGGTTTAGATCCTATGTGATCTACGTGCTTAGTAGTAGCCTCTTGGATCCAAGAAACGCATGGGTAATGAATGACTACGTTTTTTTAATGGTCAATGAATGTTTTTAATGGTTGCTGATTAATGATGATGATTATTAATGGTTGTTTAGTGGTTTTTAATTCATGGTATTTAATGGTGGTGGTTGTTGAATGTTTTGAATAGTTAAATAAATACCATGAATTAAAGATCATGAATTAAAATTTTGCAAGCATTAATGAATGAATTAATTTACTTTGCAAAGCGCCCACCGCGCCCAGGAAGGAGAAGTCGGAGCTGCCCCTGGAGCTGTGCCACACCGTGGCCAACGCTTGTCCCCGGGACCTGCGGAAGGCGCTACAGGTGGCGCAACTGCTCAGCGTGCCTTGGTCACAACGGCGCCGGGCCCGCATGGTTTTGACTGGGTGGTGAGATGAGCCCGTCTCACAGGAATGGTATGGTGCAACCATTCAGCAGCAGAATGCCACCATTCACCATTCACTATTCACCGCATGATTAATACCATAATTTTTCACATGTTTGCCGTTGGGGGGAATGGCGATGTTGTTGACTGATTATTTGGTGAATGGTGAATAGTGAGCAGGGTGATGGACATTCAAAGATGGATATCAATGAGTGATCCACCATTTTACGTATCACATTCAAAGGGCATCCATGTTTTTTTGATGGTAATCACCACTCCCACTGGTGAGATGGTTGACCAGGGTGGTTCACATGTAAGAAAAAGCACACAATCCAGGGTTTGATGTTGAATGATTCATGCCGGTGATTTTGATGGCAAATTTTGGCAGTAATACGTGTATTTATTTCTCATGTTTCATTGTTATGATGGTAATTACTAATCATGATTGATTGTTATCCAACATGTTCCATTTTAGGTAGGTGGCAAATCATCAATCATCCACAATAACCATTAGATTACTTACTAGTGGTGCTTTTCCTACTACTATCCAGAATTCGCCGCCAGTGATTGCTTATCACGAAGCACAACTACTAATCCTCGGTTTGTTATTCGGCATCATGAAACATAACAAACCACCATTAACCTCAGTTCACTAGCTCCCAACCATCATTTCACCATCATGTAGCCAGTATATAGTACTAACGCGCTTTTAGCCAGTATGAATTAATCATAATCTAGCAAAAAAACATCCTCCAACCATCAGTTTCTGCTAGCAGTTGATTCCATATCGTCGTTTCATTCAACCATCATCTCGCCAGTACAAACCATCCAACCACAAAAGACGAGTCATTTTGACACTGCCCAACTGATGGTCGTGCGGGTGCCGAGGTCCTGTCGGGCAGTGGCCAAGCATGTTTGCCACAGGCGCGATCCAGGGGAAACCCACCATGTAGTGTGGTTGAGGCTTCGTGGGCTTTGTAACGGTATAGAACCCTATTGGCTGATAATGGTTTATATATATAATTACTGCTTAATTAAAAATGGCAAAGTATTGATGGCTAATGGTGGTTTACTATCATTCATGATGGCGATTGACCAACTAGTGGTTGTGGTCAAATGTTGTTGGTTTCTGATGGCTAGCGGCTAACAATGGTTAATTGCGGCAATTCCCCCCACTACGGGGCAAGGAGCGCTCATAGAAAGGATCATTTCTTTGGCGACCAAATCATCAAGCAATGTTGCAAAGTGATGCCACATGATGGATGCCTGCAGGTATCAGCTTCTAAGCCAAGCTACCAGCACCCCAGTAACCAACCCAGCAACTTTTGTAATGGGTCGAGATGACCTATTTGCCTGGGACCCATGAAGCTGCACTGCAATTCCCACACACCCATGGCTTGTCCTCATGATCTTAGTGGTGGCTGATGCCTAAACGCCGTGACATCAACCATCATTAAGCATGATTAACGACCACGAGTCCAGCTTCGGCAGCTAGATCCGTCAATGATCTGGCGGTCTGAAGCAATGTGAGCCACGAGGAAGCATGATAGAGAAAAGGAAATCTAAACAATCATCCAGTACCACTTGCCCCAGCATCTATCACCCTTTACCATCACTAATAATTACTTAATCACCATTTACCCTGCATACTAAGCATGACAACCATCAGTAAACCACCATGACTATTATTACCTCATTGCATGGCCCAACCAGAACCGGTTCTCCCAGCCCCAGGCCGCCTGTGCTCCCCTGACGGCCTGTGAACGACTCCTCCGCCATGAGGAGATGTGGTCAGGGGTGGGCGGTCATGGGATCGCCCGTGGATTGGATTCTAATAGTTAGAATATAATCTATCCACACCACGGGAATGGTTCTTCTACTTAATGAATATATAGTTATTCTAAATATTCTGTTGATAAACCTATTTATTACTCTATTCAATTATATAAAGATAGGTTTATAAACAGAACCAACGGTAAATAGTAGTTAGGATGATGGTAACTATGGTTCGGCTTTTTTGCGGTTTGGCACTTAATCCCCAGCGATTCTGGGAGGTACAGACGGTCAGAATTCGTACCATCAGCACCAAAAGATGAATGTAAAAAGAAGTAACCTATGGTTGATATAAGAATAACCTATAGTTTAAGGAACGACCAATAACGATTCCACTAATCAACTATTGTTCAGAATTCCTATTGAGCAATAGCCCATATTCCATTGACGATTGATAGTAGAATTGGAAATAGTTGATCAAAACAACCAGTAGCAAATGGATGATAAACAACCTCCATAGCCGCCAATGAGCAATCAATAATCAAGGGTTGAAAGCCACGAAGGTTGAATCGTTTGTACCCTTGAATCCCACCAACTAACAAGCGGGGAGTTGGTGTCCATTCCAGAGGTGAACTGCCGAAAACAGCAGCAACAGCAAACACAGATGGTGTGAACTAGCAATGGTAGCCATTTGATGCCCATCGCTTCCATTGAAACTCTTCTTGGCACACTTCCTACACTGACAAAAGTGCTTGTTGCCGTAAGTATTTCTCCACTATTTTTTGTAACTCACTCTTGACTGCCAATCGCCGCCCCTGATTTGAGCAATCACGAGGATGAATGAGTATAGCTCGAGCTATTTCCATGATCTCGTTTTTTTTTGCTGGCTGGTGGCCTGCTATTGTCGTCCCAGCTCATAAAACCATGTAAAACCCTGATTGTGCTGGTTAAACCCTCACTGTTGGCTGGCTAAAGCCTGATTCTTGTGGCTTCAAATTCCGTGCTCGATGGTTCGAACCCTTCCTTTCCAGCTTGAAACCTCACTGCTCTCTTCAATACCGATGTTTTTCCGGTTCAAACCCCACTTCCCGCGGTGAAAACCCCATTTCTCTCGGTAAAACTCTCCACTTTCGCTGGTCAAACCCAGCTGTTTGTCCTCGTCCTCAGGAGCTGGTCATCGAAGATGCCATCAGCCTACTGGAGCTGGATGATGAAGTTCCCACGTAGCTTGGATCAACGGCGGAGAGCGGGGTGGTTCAACGATGGTTGGTGGTGGAGAGGGAGCGAGGCCAGGAGCCTATCCCCCTTCTGGCCCTTTGTTCAGCAAATGGTAGTAGTGATGATGTGAAAGGGTGGTGAATCATGGTTTTGTACTTTGATGAGTTAGTGGCTGATGGTGAATTTATATGTAATGGTTTATTAGTGTAGTGGTTAATGATGGTGAATTGATGGTTTATGGTGATTGCAATGGTCAAATGGCGGTATATGGCAGTTAATTGATGATTTTTATGTTGGTCAATATGATGACATTGTTGCGGTGCATTGTGGTGAATAACTCTGCTTAATGAAGGTTATTGTCATAATGGTTCATGTGGTTTATTGATACTCAATGAATAATTGGCGCATGCCGAAACATGGCTCACGATGGCTTTCATTCTGGTTACATGATGGCTAATGCTTTTTTAGATGCCAAGTTCTTGTTAATTGTTGTTTCCTGAAATTGCTTTCTTTGTTTCAAGAAAATTTAATACTTGCTAGTGGAAGCGCGGCCCCAAACAATGGAGAGAAAGATTACAGGCAAAGCCAAAAATTGCTGTGCCTAAGACTTGCTGGTGGAAGTTAGGACCCCCAAAATTTTGCACCTGGACAGAAAGATTTCAGGCAAAGCAAAAAATGCTGTGCCTAAGACTTGCTGGTGGAAGTTAGGCCTCAGAAAATATTGCGCCTGGAGAGAAAAAGATTTCAGGCTAAGCATCAGGTCATCAACCGAAATTAATCGTTAATCAGCTCATTGGCCATAATCTCATTGTCATTCAAAAACCGCTTAAACAACCACTGGGCATCATCAAGCAGTGATTTTCCAATGATTTCACATGTATCAACGATGATTTCAGCATCGCTTAATCATTGTTTCATCGTTGAACTGATTTATAGAACCATTGATTTATGTAACCATCATCAGTCAGCTTATTAAATCGTTGATGGTCAAATGATGATCATTGGCTTACCGGCTTTTGCTTACCCCTCACCAGGCTCTTGCGCTGGAACTTGCTTCGTTCGCTCTCCTTCACCTGGTGCGCTCGGAGGAGTCGGGGGTCTCAGGGGCAACCTGCCGCGCCGTCGTAGCCAAGAAGGGCGCATGTTGCTATGTGTTGGTGGTGTTTGACGGTCAAGTTAGTATAGTCAAGGATGGTTAATGATGAGTTTTTGCTGTTTTTTGTTGAGATTTTGGTTTATAGTGGCTTGCGGTTGCCCCTTCGATGGGGAGAAATGAGCCAACCATTCAAACCGGCAAAGGCTCACCTTCCAATGCTTGGACGGGCGTCAGTCGACAGGGCAATGGCATCTCTGTCAACTCGCTGCAGGAGGTGAGATCTAGCCACAGGAGATCACACCAACCAGCAGAAATCCCCAGTGTTTTGGGATTTTTTTTGCAAAAAAAATGGTTAATAGTGGCGAACTATGGGGGATAACCATCAACTGTAGATATGGGGAATACTTGGCAATTCGCCATCGACAAAAAGTAGTCATGAAAGATCATTTGATTTCAAATATCGACCGACTTAACAACCACATTTGCTGTGATTCACAGCCAACTTTGACAAACATCCGACCAACACTACGACACCAATGATCCTCATTTATCACTCACAACTATAACTCCATGATCAACAGGTGACTGAGTTTTCGAGCCGCAAGTGACTCCCCTGCCATGACCAACCACCACCAGAGATTCGGATCACCGAAAACGAAGCCCAAGTGACACCAGCCCCGCTGCGAACTGCCACGCTCCAAGGTGCCGAGGAGGTGCAGCGGGTGAGCTGGTGAACGAACATGCCAAGTGGGTGATGGTTGCCACGAGTGGTTGATGATGGCAACAATCTCATGGTTGACCATGGTTACCAATCAGTAATTGTGCTAATGACAACCATTATGATCATTAGTATTATCCATAATGATGGTTATTCATCACTATCGTAATGGTAATCAATAACTATTGTTAATGATGGTTCATGATTGTCAATGATTGTTACTGGTGGTCACCATCACGCTGAGTTTGCGAAGGATGTGGCTAATAGTGAGAATGATTTAATGATGTTACCTGATACTTGACTGATAATTTTCAATGCGAATAATGCCTGTTTTAGAAAGAATGTGGCTGGCAATGATGATATTCTTGCAATTTTGCCGTGAAGTATGGTTGACTAATAATGGTTGAACATGCTTACCGATTTCTCGGTTGTTTTCATGGATTCCGAAAAATTAACTTCTTTGTTTCGTGGTGTGGTGCCGTTTGGAAAAGATTTCCTTGGCGGCCAAAAGCTCGCTGATTGCTGTGCGTGGGGCCTCAAACCCAAGGGTATTGAGCTACTCCGTTGACAGGAGTAGACAGTTTTGATCACTGCGTTCCTGGAACATGAGGCGGACGAAATCGTAATCAGTGCCACACAACGTGAAGTGCTCCAAAAATCGGGGTTGGTATCCACAATACCTGCATTTGTGACGCTGGCCTGTAGTCCAGGGAGTCACTTGGTACACCATCTCGTCAGGACAGCACTTGATGCAGGTTTAAAACATGAAACAGTGCGTGAACAGTATGGCAACGAAGTGGTAATTGCGTTTCGCGACGAATATGCAGTTGATACCCCGGTCTGTGGTACAGGTCCGTTCGTACATGAGAGGACGGGAAACCAGCTCTCTGTAAAATCTGGCGATGCCCGGAAGATTGTGGGTAGAGATGAGAATTTGCCGCTCGTCGACTTTTCGTTTATGGGGCTGGCCACTGATTATGTTTTGGAGATGGCTTTGCCACCCGAGTATGGGTATACATTTGCGATACAGGCTGGTGGATCATCGGGTCTCTGCAAGGACGACTGCCTTTTGGTTTTGGTCCCCGTGTTGTTTACTTCGCGAGCAGATGCAGCGTCGTTCATTTTGAAGGCTTTGAACAGAGGTCGGCAGCTTGCTTATCGTTGCGTTCCTGCTGCAGCGATTGGGTGCTCTCCAATTAACCAGGCAACCTGGTTTGTGCGGTCGGTTTCACCATTGCTTGCTACAGGTCACGACGAAGACGAGCGCCCGCGCTCTTGAGTCTCAGAGCTACCCAACGATAGGAAGGAGGGTACTTGGTGAACCTCGCCGCCACACCTTTGCCTGTATTCACAACTGCAAAGGACCTGAAGCTCTACAAAAACGGGAAAAAAGAAAAAGATGGTTGAACCGGCTTAAGGGCGCCTGAACAGCTAAGATGTCCGGCTTGAAGATTAACCGCAGGTTGTTTGAATAGCTTGCTAGTTTCCTTCTAAATTACTTGGAATACCAATGCCGATCTTGTAGTAATAAGTATAGTCCAATACTTGATTTAACCTACAAGGATACTTACAGAATCTTACAATCAGACTTAATCGGATTTTGATCTTCAAATAGCTGCAAGAGTAGCGGGTGATGAACGAAATGGCTGCCATCCCAACTCATCCCAACTCATGGAAACAGATTTGGCTCCTTCTTGCGCCTTAATTCAATTCATGCCAGCCTGTGACTGTTTCTGCACAGCACATGAATGTTTGGAAACACCTTTGCACATGAAGCACACCTTCAGATATGCAATGCATCTATATATGCTTACATCTTCGGACACCTTGTGCATATGCCAATAAATTACATTGTTTCAACCATGTAAACCAATATTTCTGATATCAATATGTTTGATGCCAGGCATTGGAACTTAATACTTTACCTTACCTGATTTGAAATATGTAATCATCAAAGGCTCCAACCGTTGACGCGACCTCCAGCTGGAGACTTTGGCCGCCTCCGTTCAGCTCACGAAGCCTGCGACACAGGCGAGATCGGTGGAGGTTTGATCATCGGGGGCGTTTGGGTATGACCTGATCCAATGCTTCGGCTATTAACGGCGATTCAAGGGTAAAGTGATGGTTAATTATTCAATGGTTAAGTTAAGTCGGTTAAGTGATACTTAATTCAAAGGTGATTCAAAGGTGTTCGCCATTGACTGACCATTAATGATGAACAAGTGATGGGTAGTCAATGGAGAATTGATGGTTAATGATGGTGAGTTTATGGTAGAGGTGAGGTAAATGCCTAGTGCCAGCTGCCCCTTCAGGCTTCCAATGGCCGGAGGCGATCATTTGTGACTCGCGAATCAAGATGGAAATTCACAGAGCACCTGACATCACCTGACCTTAACTTTTATAGAATCGTTGGCTTGAGAATAACAATGGCTTTCGCTTACAACAGCTATTCAACAGTCGATAATCACCCATTATCATCATATTGGTTTAAAGTGACTCACCTATGAAGCCACGGAAAATATTCATGGATGATGCCTGGCGATGATTGATAAAGCAGAGACTTTACATAACTTCCCCGCCCCAGCGGAGCGGATCCCAACAGCAGTTGTTGCCGTATGTAGTAGATCCTGGATGCAAACGCAGGGGTTCCCACTGAAAATGCTCTTTGTTTATCTCCCTTGGGATCGCTTCACTGCATGACTGTGGCTGCTTGTTCCGAATCAGGAACCAGCTGAAGCTGGTGAAGATGAGCAAGAGAAGATGGATGTGGAGGAGCCAGGGAAATGATCAACCTGGAACTCTTGATGTTCGATCTTGTTCAAGTTAAAACGATAAACTACTTTGCCGTACTTGGTGGCTTGTTTCGTTGATAGGCTCATCAGTTTTGGACCTGCCAACAATTTCTTTGCGTTCCATCTCCAACATGCCCGTTTACTCAGATGATATGGAGGTAATTGCAACCTGTGGAATAGATGGAATGGATGACAGGTGGATCTGAATTTCTATCACATGTTTGTTTCTTGTCATCCATGACGGGCGCTGCTGCAGTACGAATTTTGGCTGAAAAAATCTGATTGAGACAACTTGATGTAGTCGCCACCAAACATAGAAGATATAACGAACAGACAAGTATAGCCAGACGTGTCACACCAAAGTGACTGATAGGTTAGCATCAGCAACAAATCTTGGGTATACACGAATTGTACCGATCATGCCCCTCCTGTCAGGGAGAAGCTGCTGTCCAGACTGCAGAGACAGAAAATACAGCAGTGCCAGCAGAAGAGGTTGCAACGGGGGGCGGAGTTGTGATGCTTGTGATGCTTGAAGCTTGGAGTCTTAATTGGGAACTTAAATGAAATGAGTCTTCTCCAAGTCTGTTTTTTGGTAGTTTGAGCGGGCGATGATGTCTTCCAGAATTCCGAAGTTTCACGCACTTTGTTGCGAAATTACATTGTTGTGTGGTTTCAACAGGGGGTCTATCGATCATCAATCGGCCAGATGCCACCGGACCCTGGCATCGGCATTCAACATATTCCATCATGTCAGCATATTCTTTTGGTTCCAACTGAAAGGGATGAGAACAGGATAGAAAAGGTGGAAAGAGAAAATGGTTTGTTATTTATCTATTTTGGAACTGCTTCACTGCATGACTGCGGCTGCTTGTTCCAAATCAGGAACCAGCTGAAGCTGGTGAAGATGGGCAAGAGAAGATGGATGTGGAGGAGCCAGGGAAAACATGGACCTGGAACTCTTGATGTTCGATCTTGTTCAGTTGAAAAGATCATGCTGTGCGTTTTTTCAGGTCACAGTTTCCTGGTGGGTGGACATGCCAACAACAGCTGAAATATACTTGCTTTTAAAACTCAGGTGATAGATGATTTCGACCTTTAATGTCACCATCCCAAACATCTTCCGGACAAATGGACGGAATTTCTCTTACTTTTTTCTTTCTTATCGCCCATGACGGGCGCTGCTGCAAATCTCGGGTACGTATGATCTGTACCGAGCATGCCCCCCTGTCAGGAAGAAGCTGCTGTCCAGACTGCAGAGACAGAAGAAACAGCTGCGCAAGCAGAAGAGGTTTGCCACCGCGGGCGGAGTTGCGATGGTTCTGTGGGTGTGCTGGCCATGCCGGAAGCTTGAAGCCATTACATGGTCTTCATTGGGAACTTCCGTGATACATTCTTCTCCAAGTCTGTGGTAGGTTTCAGGATACCAAAGGAAGATACTGTTTGCCAGAATTTCGCACCTTCACGCATTTACTTTCGTTATATCAAGGAGAAAAGGCGGCAAGGTTTGCTTATCTCCCGTGAGATCGCTTCACTGCATGACTCCGACTGTTCCGGATCAGGAAGCACCTGAAGCTGCTGGTGAATCTAAGGAAGAGAAGATGGACGTGGAGGAGCTAGGAAAAACATGGAACAATGTTCGAAGTCTTTTCAGTATACGTTCAAGCCGAGGAGATCAATCTAGATCAATCATTTCATCGTTCTGTGTGACTTTCGGACCGGACATTTTTTGCGGCCAGCTCCAACATGCTTGTTCTTTTTAATGAGGTGATGCGTGATTTTCACCATCAATACGATCACACCATCCCAAACGCTGTTCGGAGAGATGGATGGCAGGTGATCATCCATGACGGGCGCTGCAGACTACACCCAGTGTTGTTTGATTATGATTCAGATGAGTTGATGTAGTTGCCAGCAATCGTGAAGGTATGACTTTGGCCATCACTTTCAAGGTGTTATAAGGAACAAATCTCAGGTACAGACGATCTGTACTAGGTATGCCCTTCTTGTCAGGAAGAAGCGGCTGTCCAGACTGAAGAGACGAATGACACAACACCAGCAGAAGAGGTTGCCACCCGGGGCAGGGTTGGGACGGGTATGTGGGGTGTCCTGGCCATGCTAGAGGTTTGCCAACAAATGCTCATGTCCATGGAGAGCGCAGTCGAAAAAAAATGAAATTGTTGTGTTTTTTTTTCAAACCTGTGGTTGTAGGTTTCATGATCATTTTTCAGGCAGGTATTGCACTTATCCCTTGGCCTCGCTTCAGAGAATGATTCCAGTTGTTTCAGGAGCCAATGGAAGCTGCTGGCGAAGCTGAGCAAGAAAAGGTGGATGAGGAGCCAGGGCTAGGTTTGAAAGCTTGATTTTCCAAGTCCTTCAAGTTGAAGAGATATAGACGGTGACATCAACCCCCTGGCTCCTCGCATTTGGACAACCACGGCTTATGATTGAGATCAACCGCATGCACTTTAATTCAAGAGGTGCTTGGTGATTGGCATCCCAATCTCCCAAATGATAGTTGATATCAATCTTCAATTTCACCATCTTTGGTTGATGGAATATGGATGTAGATGTGGATGTTGATGGATGTTGATGGTAAAGCTCCGCATGGTTCCCAGCTTTGCAACATCAACAAGCTGCCATTGGCAGGCAGAAGCTGCCGCAGAGGAAGATCCAGCGCCAGAGCAGGTCCGAAAACGGGGGGACGGAGTCCCCGTGACTCAGTGAATGCGCTCATGGTATCGAATACAGTAGTGATTAGTTATATCAATGAGCATATCAATGGATACCATGAGTCATGAGCATGTCATGAGCATATCAATTCACAAAAAGATCAATTCTGTGAAAATATGGCCATACCAATGGATATAGTCATATGGACTCGAGTCATCTCACATTAGATTCCTGTTGATTCCTCTTCTTTGAGAAACAGGCCTCAGCGGACATAGCTTGAGGGCACTGTGCGTTAGTGATGTGGGCTTAGGTGGATTACGAGGGATGTAGCATTCTGCCTGATCTCGGGCAATCGGAAGCTGAATATGTTAATGAATGGAGCAGCTTGGCTTATTCACCAAAGACCCTCGAAAATTAGTAGGACCTTCAGTAACCATGAATGGTTCCTTAGTGATGTAGAATGGTTAAGATTAGGATTCACTAGTGATTAGCTGATGGTCAGTAGTGGTTGATAATGATTAGTGATAGGCATTGATGACCAACAATAACCATCACTGGCCATCACTAGCTGTCATGAAACCACCACCCGTTGTAGTGGACGACCACTGACGATTATTTATCATGAACTACCTGCAATTAAGCAGTAGTAACCATTAGTTACCCATGTTTGTTGATAATTAGCTGAGAACTAAACTGTAATTCACCATTGGTTGCCATGAATTCACCATGGGTAACTGTTAATATATTGCCATGGCTATTTACAATTCTTATTATTTACCACTTGCTGCTGTTATATTCAACATCGGTTACTTCATGACCTATAAAGCCTGACTAAGGGGTTGTTACATACCACACCCATCGATCATCATAGTTTTCTACGGCTTACAATCGCTGACTACCTGCAATTAATCACACTTTCAACGTGCGCCTCAAACGTGGTGCACAACGGTTCCCCAAACGCACAGGAAGCGGTGCCGAACGAAGAGCCAGAGTTGGAAGACGAGGCGTGCAAGCGCGCTAATGGTGTTGAGGTCGTGGTCAAAGCACCGTGGTGACCATGGCCGTTTGGCATGACTCAACAACCGTTGGTCCATGGTCATTAAAGAGTTGCTCCCCATGGTTGATGATGGTGAAACATGGTTGAGCAATGATAGCCTGGGTGGTCAATGTTGATTAATGCTGGTGGTTGATAATGGCTCATGATGGTTAATGAAGGTGAAACATGGTGGTCAACTATGATAAATGATGGTTTATAATGCTTAGTGCTGGCGAATGATGGGTGAATTAGTATGGTCAATGATGGTATAAGGATGGCTGATAATGGTGAAACTAATGGCTAGCTCATGGGAAATCATCGATGATTGGGCATGATGGTATATCCATATCAATCAAACCCCGAGATTCGATTTTACACTCACCAGCTACTTCGGGCAGCCCATGACTGGTAGTTTAATTAGCATCGTGGAACTACCATGGACCACCTACACCTTTCATATTCATGATTACTTATCCACCGCAATATGTATGAATATATATATATATGTGGATCATACCTTACATGGAAGATCCGATGCTCACACCTTTTACACAACCATGGATCATACCTACAATTGATTCATGATGCATGTGTTTTTTAAATCAATCTTGTAGACAAAGATACTTATCGTGAACTACTGGGATATTCGGAGCAGCCAACACCAAGCACCCATGCCACGTACCATCGATGTCTTGCCAATGTACCTCAATGTTTATTATCTTCCAGTGGTGCAAATATAATTAGAAGTGTCAAATGATGTTCCCCCCAAGCATGTTTTCACCTGCAAAACCACAAGAGTATGAAGTAGATAAATTTAAAGACCGAACCGCCATCGGCAACAATCAAAGATAAGCATCTATCAGAATCACGTTCCCCATCACAATTTGCAATTTTCAACCATCATGGATTAAGCATTGTCAAACATGATGAACCACAATAAATCGACAATTTCCCTTTTCTGGTCAGTCAACCACCAGTTACTCAGCCATCATTAGCACCATTGACAGTCACACGATCATCTTTACGACCACTACTTCAACATCATTGACACCACGAGTCACCATTACCCATCATCAACAATCATCTCAACGATCAGAATAATTAGGCTGAACCACCATTGACACCACTAGGAATCAAACAGCTGTCATTAATCCCATTAATTCACCATCATTATTAACAGGTATTCACCAGAATTGACCATCATGAGCCAGTTCAATTCCTATTGTTGATGGTTAATCTCTATTAACCACAGTTGACCACTTACAACCAGCTAACTGTCAAAAAACATCACCTGAAACCAACATCAACACCATTCTGAGTCAAATAATCGTCACTGCAAACTCATGGCACCTCATGTAACCACTACATACCACGACAAGCCATCCGGCTTAAGGAAAAGGAGTGGCCCTGGGATATAGGGCAGGTTTGCATGGTAGCGACCGAGTGCTCTGCCAAGCGTCGTGCGCGGGCTGCCCTTAGACCACCTCGAGGCTATTGGTGGTTGGTTGCTGGACCCTACGTGAAGGGGTTCGTCTACGGCATCCTGGCGGCGCTGTTGGCGGTGACCTTCGTGGTGTTGTCCGTGGAGGTGGACGATGACGACTCCGTCGATCGAAGAGGTGGCGGCAGTGGTGCAGAACCTCCAGCAGCAGGTGACCCAGACGCAGGCGGAGAACCACGTTCTGCGCGAGAGGCTGGCGATCTTTGAGGCCCAGCAGGCGGCATCACCTTCGCATGCTGGTGGGGTTGGAATGGAAGTGTTGGCAGCGCTCAGAGAGTTGCCCAATGCTCTGAGTAAGCTGTCCAAGCCAAAGGGTTTGATAGACCCTAGAGGCCTGGGCAAACCACAAGTCCTAGGCGAAGATGCTGAAAATCGGTTCCGGCTTTGGAGTGTGAAGCTGGAAGACTATGTCCATGGGGTCTACGGGGGCAAGTCAAGGGATGCTTTGGAATGGGCATCGACCCATGACTCCGAGATCACCGATGTGGACATTGACGACATGTTCGGGGCTGGTGCGGACCTGGCGGACCAGTGGGACGACATCCAGGACTTCGACAACCAGCTCTACACGGTCTTGAGAGCAACGACCGAGGGGATTCCGTTCGACATCATCGAGAACATCTCCACGGGTGCTGGCCTAGAGGCATGGCGGTGTTTGCATCGCCGGTTTGACCCGGCAACAGGGTCAAGGAAGAGGGTCATGCTGCATGCGTTGACGAACCCAGAGCGCAGCAGCTTTGACACCCTGCAATCAGCGCTTGAGAGATGGAAGGCGCTCCGAAGCAGGTATGATCGGAAGCGAGATCAATTTGGTGTTCGTGAAGCCCTACCTGAAAGCCTCGCTATGAACGCCTTGGAGAAGTTGGTGCCAAAGGAGTTGGAGACCCACCTCATGTTGAACTACACGAGGTTCAAGACCTTTGAGGAGATGGAGCGGGAGGTGGTGAACTACATCGAGGCCAAGACTGGGAGCCGAATGCAGCTTAGCTCCAACTTCAGTAAGCCGACAGGGGGCAGTTCTTCGAATGGTCCGATGCCAATGGACGTGGACAGCCTGATCAGCTTGGTCGGCGGCAACTTGGCGGCGCTCTCCAAGGTCAAGGGCGATGGCAAGGGTGGCAAAGGGAACAAGAACAACAAGATCCCTCAGAAGTTTGATGGTACCTGCAACAATTGCGGGAAGTATGGACATCGGCAACGGGATTGCTGGCAGAAGGAGAAGGGCAAGACTACATCGCCATCGAGGTCTACGAGTGCGAGTCCCAAGAAAGAGGTCCGGTTCGAGGGCAAGTGCAACCACTGTGGCAAAGTTGGCCACAAGAAGTCTGAATGCTGGCAGCTCCAAGGCAAGGGCAAAGGTGGTGGAAAGCAGCCTCCTGCGAAGGGTGGAGGCAAAGGTGGACACGCAGCTGCCTTGGATGCCCATCCGGAGCCAGAACCGATTGCCAATGGGTTGGAGTTGTGTGCCTTGACCCGGGTGAAGAGTGAAGCACCGTCGACGAGATCGAGATCAAGGGCATCATCAAGAGCTACGACATCGAAGGCTCCTACGGTGGTTGCTGGTGCGGCCGATGGTGGCGACGAAGAATTCCCGGACTTCGAGGAGATCCCGGTGGAGATGGAGGACCAGGAGTACGAGGAGATTGCGGTGGACCCTGAGACCGATGGTGAGACGAGCAAAAGCCCATCGGTGTACTCTGAGGCGTCTTCAGCATCGCCTGTGGATGGATGGCTGCGATGCAACTTGGATTCAGGTGCCTCCACCACCGTGTTCCCCAAGAAGCTCTTTAGTGAGGACGAACTTGCCAAGGACGACATGCGGCTGAAAACAGCATCTGGGGAATTGGTGAGTGGGTATGGCAAGGGCACTATCTATGGCGAAGACGTTTGTGGAACTGGCCGAACTCTTCGAGGGCATGTTGCAGATGTTCACAAGATCTTGGTCAGTGCGGCCAAGATGCACGAGAAGGGCTACAGTACGTGGTTGGGACCAGGTGGAGGTGAGATCATTCCGTTGCATCACCCAATCCACAAAGCTATGGAGCTGGCCTACAACCGTGCAGTGGAACACTATGGAAAAGAGGGGATAATCCCGGTTGTGGAGGAGGGTGGTGTGTACAACTTCTACATCAAGGAGAAGATCATCCCCAAGAACAAACCTTCACCGAAGTCACCTGGCGAACCCCCTGGAAGCAGATTGTCAAGGACAACATACCAGGTGAAGTCGGTCCCACGGAAGAGAACTTCGTTTGTATGTGCGGTCGAGGATGAGCCCATCATTCCTGACATCGAGGACGCGATCCTTCCTGAAGGTGCTGAAGCCCGACCTGCAAATCCTGGCTGGACACCTGACACCCCAAGTCCTGAGGAACGTCGAGAACATGAAGCTTCGGGGCATGCGGTGTTTCGCAATTGGTGTCGCGAATGTGTTGCTGCAACTGGATATGGTCAGCAGCATCGACGAGTGGACCACAGCCAGGACAAGATCAACACCGTGGTGATGGACTACTTCTACATGGGCGAAGAGGAAGGAGCCAAACCAAACCTTGTGGCTCAGGATCGCAAGACAGGCATGATGATGGCGACAAGCCTGGACACGAAGGGCGGCACCAGTAGCACCCCGGTGAAGCTCTTGGCACGCTTCTTGGAGTTGTTGGGCTACAAGGAGGTGGTGTTGAAAAGCGATGGGGAGCCTGCACTGGTGCGTGTGAAAACGGCAGCAGGGAAGTTGGCCACCAACCTAACCAAGGTGGTCTGTGAGGAATCGCCAGCTGGTGATTCCAAAAGCAATGGAGAAGCCGAGGCGGCGGTCAAAGAGATCAAGTGGAGGATCCGGGCAATCACCATGATGGTGCAGGGCAAGTTCACCAATGAGATTGCCGAGAACCACCCGCTGCTGACCTGGATTCCCAGGTATGCTGCTGAGCAGGCCAACCGGTTTAGGTTGGGACACGATGGAAAGACCCCAGAGGAACGCAGGACGGGAAAGAAGTGGATCCGCCCCACTCCTATCTTCGGGGAGAAGATCATGTTGAAGCCAGCTGGAAAAGGTCGACGAGGAGACCTCACCCGAATGAAGCCAGCAAGATTTATAGGATCCCACAATAGATTCGGCAGTGTGCTAGGAATGACAAGCGATGGAGTGATCGTGGGGTCATCCTACCACTCAGTTCCTCAGGAAGAGAAATGGGGTGAACTGGAGAGCAATCTACGAGGAAAACCATGGGACGTCCGAGCCTATGTGAGGCAGCCAGCTGAACAAGAAGGACTCGTTCCTGCACCGCTTCCAGTTCCTGCAGCTCAACCTGGACAACCTGCACCTCCTGCCGAAGGTCAACGTGATGGAGGTGCTGATGGGCAACCTGACGAAGGTCAAGCTCCTGACGTTCCTGTGGGAGCTCCAAGTGGCAGTCCTCAATTGCCATCGGGGGTTGCGAAACAATGGCCGGTGAAGAGGGAGTATCTTTCCCGTTTTGGAAAGACTCCCGGATGTCCAGGATGCCATTCACTTCAACGAGGACCTGGATTTCAACAAGTTGCGCATGATGAGCACTGCCGTGCTCGCATCAAGAAGTGCTTGGATGAGCAGAAGGCATCGGACGAGACGGCCAAGAAACGTCAGCGGGAAGAAGATCTACAAGTGGAACGGCTACTACGTGGAGATCCTCCAGCACAACCTCAACCTGCACAAGGAGACAGCAGTCAACAAGCAGCAGCTCCTGCGGTAGCTCCTGAGAACAGTGGAGGAGCAGCATCTGGGAGCAGACCCGAACCAGTGGGAAGTAACAGCCCACAGGGGGCAATGGATGTGGCACCATCAAACAAGCGCAAAGGTGGTGATGGTGAAGTCCAAGATGTGGATGACCTTGTCCGAAATGCTGAAGGGCAAGACACTTCGGAGGCAAGAGTTGTGGTGATCGAGAATGCGGAGAACCAGGTGGGTAGCTATGAGGTTGCGGAGCACCTGGTGGAGATTGGGGCTTTGGATGTGGTCGAGGTGTTCTCCCCGAAACGACTCACACATGAGTTACCTCGTTTTGGGATGAAGTTGGGAGCAGCCATCGACTTGGAGGAGCTGAAGCCTGATGGTTCCGAATGCTGGAACCTTGACCGCAACGATGACTACAAGCTGGCATTGGATTTGATTGCGTGTGAAAATCCTTGGCTTGTGACGAGCTCCCCCCCTTGTGAGACCTTCTCGGCCCTACGGAATCTCAGTAACTACAAGCGGGACAAGATGGAGGTCCAGCAGGAGGAGACCCTTGGACGACTTCGCCTACGGCGAGCTTTGGAGTGCTGCAAGCTGCAGGCATCGCAAGGGGGCTTTTACCTGCATGAGCATCCGAAGGAAGCTTCGAGTTGGAATGATCCGGTGGTAATGGAGATGATGAACCAGCCGGACACGTTCGTGGTGACCAGTCCCATGTGCAGGTTCAACATGAAGTTGAAGAATGACAAGGGTGAGCTCTTGCATGTGAGAAAAGAAACACGGTGGATGACCAACAGTGAAGAGATAGCACGTGAACTTCAAGGAACGTGCTCCAACGTACTACTTGGTCGAGAAGTACATCGGCATGTGGCTTTGGTGGGTGGTGGACGAGCTAAGGCGGCACAGGTCTACCCCAAGGAATTGTTGGAGGCAATCCTACGTGGGCTCAAGCAGGAGTTGGTGAAGAACAAGCTCCTGAGCTCAGTGGAGCAGAGCCTGACGGGACTCCTGATGATGGAGTGGAGATGGATCACATGTTGAAGAACTATGAGGAGGACGAGCTCTACGTGGACGAGTCATCAGGGACTTACCTTGACCCCGAGCTCGTGAAGAAGGCTCGGGCTGAGGAGCTTGATTGGCTCCGGAAGGAGAAGGCGTATGAGCGGGTGCCGGCCTCTGAGACAACAGTTCCGGCCCTGCGATTGCGGTGGATAGACGTGAACAAGGGCGACAAGCTGAAACCGAAGGTGCGCTCCCGTCTGGTTGTGAGGGAGATCAAGCGTGCAAAGGCTTGGTGGGATCAGCTCTCGGGATCCGAAACTTTCTCGAGCACTCCACCTGTGGAGGCAGTCTACTCCCTCCTGAGCATCTTCATGACCAAGGACGGGAAGAAGGACAAGAAGTTGGGGAGTTGGGATATCTCCCGTGCTCATTTCATGGGCAAAGCTGCCAGGGAGATCATTGTTGAGCTCCCGGAGGAGGACAAACATCACGAAGGAGATCCAGGACCTATGCTGGGGAGGTTACTCCGTTCGATGTATGGCACGCAAGATGCCAGCAAAATTTTCCAGGATGATTACCAAGCATGGCTTGGCGAACAGGGGGCGACGTTCTGTCCTTTGTGCCCCTCGCTCTTTCGCATCGAGGCCAAGGACCTGATTGGCTTGGTGCATGGCGACGACTTTCTGGTGGTGGGTGCCGGTGAGGACTTGGAGTGGCTTCACAACGTCCTGAACTCCAAGTACACAGCGAGATGGGAGGCGACTTTGGGTGATGGCGAGAAGGACGGCAAGGAGATGTTCTTCCTCAACCGGTTGATCCGGTATGTGCCGGATGGAACGGATGCTATGGGTGAGCGCTTGGAGGTCGAAGCAGATGCAAGGCACGTGGACATCCTGTTGCGGGAGTTCAACTTCGACCAGAAGACCAAGGGCTGCGACGTTCCGGAGGACAAGCCAACCCAGAGTGACCTCATTGAGACGGAGCGGCAACCTACGCTGGATGAGAAGCAGACGACCCGGTACAGGTCGATGACGATGAGGTTGGCCTACTTGTCTGTGGACCGCCCTGAGCTATGTCATGTGGTGAGGACTTTGGCCTCATCTATGAAGCAGCCGAAGATGAATGACTGGCTGAAGCTCAAGAAGGCGGTGAGGTACCTGGTGGCCAATCCTTACATGAAGCGGGTGTTCAAGGCGCAGCACCTGGAAGACGTGGTGGTATCTGCCTGGTCCGACTCAGACTGGGCAGGAGACCTCAAGACAAGAAGATCGGTGAGTGGTTCCATCATCAAACTGAACCACACCCTGCTGGCAAAAGGGTCGAGCCAAAAGATTGTGGCCCTATCGTCAGCAGAGAGCGAATACTACGCCATGTGTCGCACCACCACACTTGCCGAGTTCGTGAAGGGCATCCTCAACTTTTGGGGCGTGGTGGTGAAGATGATCAAGCTGAGGGTCGACAGCAGCGCGGCCAAAGCGATGAGTGAGAGGAAAGGAGTGGGCAACAATCGCCACGTGCAGGCGAAGTACCTTTGGCTACAAGACAAAGTGTTCCAGAAGGAACTCGTGGTGGAGAAGGTGAAGGGCACGGTCAACGATGGTGACCTTCCAACCAAGGTGCAGCCGAAGGGTACGATGAGAGCCCACTTGGAATTCAGGTGACATCCAGAGGAAGTCACCGAGGTTTGACATGAGCCCTGGAAGCGCCAAACTCCGCTACCTGGGTGTTTTCACTGCTGCGTAGCTTCAATGGAAGCATGCAGCACAGGGGGTGCAAACTCATGGCACCTCATGTAACCACTACATACCACGACAAGCCATCCGGCTTAAGGAAAAGGAGTGGCCCTGGGATATAGGGCAGGTTTGCAGTCACTAACCCCACTACCTCATGATCATTGATACCTTTAACCTCAGCCATTGCAACCTGCTCACATTGACGACCCGAGTCAACCTTCACCGCAGGTCACTGTGCTTGAGGCCAAGATTGTCACGAAAGAAGTTCCCCAGCAGGTGCCGTAACTGACTCCAGGTATGCTGGGATGCGGAAAGGCAAGGGGCGAATTTACCATATATACAATTTACAATAAGCGGTGATAAATTATATAAATGATAAGAATGACCATGGACCATGTTTACCATTATGCTAAATTATTTTACCAACATAGTGCTGGAATTTACCATAAGTAGGAATGGTAAAAATTGAATAAGTGGAAATTCTGGAATAGGGTTACAAGAAACATTATCCAATTTTTAATGAAAGTGGTGATTTTGCTTACCACCAAACCACCAGAAATCCAACCTATGTCACATAGGCTTGGGTGGGTTTGAGGTCCTCACTTTGTAATAACAACAGTTGCCAGGAATATCTCTTGCCCAATCGGTAAGTAAGGGCAATGGTGACTCGACCACTAATGAAGCACCTTTTTTTGGGCGAAAATCGCCGCAATAATCTTCGAAGTGAACCCTATTCGAAAGTGCTTGTTGCATGGATGTCATTTTCTCCTTCTGGGGGCTCTGTTGTGAATCTTTCAGACAATGTCCACCGTGCGAACCACCACATTTTTACATAATTGGGCTGTTGGTAGATATCCGACTATGCAAAAATCCAAGAAGGTCAGATATCTAACCAATGATATACGTCAGAATCATATTATTCCAGTAATCATGTTACATTATCCCACTAACCATGGGATGATCACATGACACGTGATTCTGAGTTCTTTCACCTGGCCACATGAGTCAGGAACTGGACGATCTCGAGACATGTGCGAGGCGGCACCGTTGTGGGTTTCGTTGGGCTCAGCCGGTTGAGACGATCAACCACCAGTCATAGGGTTCACTCCTGGTTGGTTTCAGTCCATGATTTTTTGATGGTTGGCCAAGGAGGATAAGTTCCAGGATGAGAACCAGCAATGGGGTAAACCATGTATGTAGGTTGATGATGACTCACTATTTCACTATTTTAAGTAACAACTTGGTGGTCATAGTGGCTGACTATGCTGAATAGTGATTGATATGGGGGATAATGATCAACAATAGGGTATATGATGGTTGATGATGATGGCTACAAGTGGTTGGTGGTTTCAGTCGATGCTTGGGCTCAAACATTGCTTCCATAGATTAAGCATCAACCATCATTACCATCAATAGTAGTCAAATAACCATCATGAGCCACAAACTCACCATCATTAAGAATAGGCATAATTGCATCATTCAACTTTCCTGCAAACAATGCCGATCGTCCTGCGACTAATGGAGAGACGCAGAGCTTCTGCACATGCTCTCTTCGAAAATGCCTTGGCACCCCGGCGCCAAGTGCCAGCCAGCCACTCTGGCCCATGCGGCACCGTGCGCTGGCCCATGAAGGACCAGAGCTCTAACAGCTTTGCCCGGAATAGGAGGGCACACAGCGGACAAGGAGTCGTCTCCAACCCAGCTGATCAGCGGCACTAGCAAATTGAACGCCGCCGAGCATCACATTCCGTTTCGCTTGCACGAATTTCCGCCCTGGGTTGATCTTCAGTGTCACTGTGGGCAACACCTCCTTGAAGGACACGATCCTGGACATGGTGCCTTTTCCAGCTTGGCTGGGTGCCTTGGGGGCCCGGCCCTCGTTCCTGGAACGTTTGGCCACTGCCCAAAGCAATGGAGCGGCCCTCTACTTTATTTACAGCTCACATGCTGCATGGTTGTCCTTCCCTGCCAACCAGGCAGTCGGTTTGGTTAAGCGCTAACCACATCTAAACATCATTAATTAATAGTTTATTGTGATTAACTATCTTTAATGAACCATCATTGATTCATCATCATCCCAAGTGTCTTACCATCATTCTCAGGACATGGTACCCCCCACAACGCGCAGCTCAGCCAGGATCTGTTCGCTGCTGGCTCTCAGCGACGTGGCGGGATATTTGGCGCTGCAAGCAGCCGAACAGGCGCGGACGCTGGGTGGGTGTTGCCTTGGGAAGATGGTGGCGATCCACGGCTATCCACGACGAAAAGTGATGGGATTGTGAGGGTTGATGGTGGCTTAATGGTTCATGTCAAAGATGGCAAAATTGATTATTTTTGATGATGATTCATGCTTGGTCCTGATTTTTGGCCGGCTAGAAAAAAGGATGGCAAATAGTGCTGCTAAGTATACATAAAGATGGCCAAGCACTATCTATCTATCTGGATGATTCCTCCACCAAGCGTGTAGTCTGTGTAAAGATGTTTTTGCACCAAGCAGCCAACGTGCTGTCATCAAGCACCACAAAAATTAGCTCACTAAACCATGACTCATCTCGCTGAAGGATGACGAGCAACTAGCACTGCTGGCCGAGACTTTCCATTGTGAAAATCAAGCACCGCGATTAATTAGACGATTGGCTCTCAGGACCAGTATGAACTTCGCAGGCATGAGTGATGATTAATTAGCCATGATTGAACGACTGCTACTCATCATATTCTCAGCCTAAAAAGTCCCAAGCACTGCAGTAGCAGTTTTCAATAATCATCAACCAGCGTAACCTTCATTACAATAATTCCGGTGTTTGGCGTGGCTAAATAGCGATTACACGTGGAAAGGCAAAAAACACAAGTGATTGCAATGAATTAAGATGAAGTGGAAGAGAATGACTATCTTATTTGACAGCCACGAATGATGTTGAGGATTGACAAGTCTCCATATTGCCGTTCATGATATCATGAAACATGACGGCCCCTAAAATGATGTCTCAAAAATAGCAAGTGTCATTCCCAAACTTAAACCACAAATCATTCTGAATCTACAACTCATTACCATGAGGTATATGCACATTCACAGTTTGATGTGGCTGGTTCACCACCATTTCTGCTTGGTGTCCCCATCATTTCCCAATGAAAATGGCCAATTTCTGCCTAGTTTCCTATGGTTTCCCCATGGTTGGCTTACGTTTTCCCTACGATTTTCCTATGGTTTCCTATGGTTTCCCCACTGAAAGTGTCCTTTTCCGCGTGGTTTTTTTGCTGCGGTTTCTTTTCAGCAGCACAGGCTGGACCCACCAGTCAGGACTTGGGCTCAACAGTGCGGTGCCGCAGGGACCAGGGACGGTGAAGATGACGTGGGGGGCATGGGGGGCACAGTACCCATTGTAGGCACTTTGGTCTCTTGTCTCAATATGGGAGCGCTGATTAATATTGGATGATTTGGGAGTCCCCCTATTTGAAGAAACACACATATTATTTGTAATATCATCTTATTGTAGATTGATACCTACACAATGATGGAATGTTGATTATATGAGGTGGGTGTAAGTCCTTACTCTAGTTGGGTATATTCCAGTACTATAGTCTATATTAAATGTAAGTTGAATGTCCAGGGTCAATGTCAGATATGTCTACTGATTGTTTGAATTGTTGTGGGTATATTGACCCTGATTATGATAATTAGGCATGGATCGTAATGGCTTTGAGGCCGCGGTGATTGCCATTGTCAGGTGATATGGTGATTACCTAGTGGGTGCTTTCCCATGGTGAATGACAGTAATGGCAAGCCACGGTTACCCTTTGGTACTGTAAGCTAACCTGGAAGGTTAAAAATCCCATTTGTTTAGGTAAACCAGCTACAAACGATGGATAATAGTGGTGAACAATGGTTAACATTGGTGGCATTTCATGGCTAGTTTGGATGGATAATGAGCGATTGCATTCTATTGCCAACCAGTTTAGTAGTGGTTTGTGAAGACTCCAATTTCAATTGGAGTTTGTTAGTTCATGATTATGGTCAGCAACGACCCAATTGATTGATGAGAATCCAGATATTCATGAACGGTATGGTGTGTTAATTGTGCTCAGATGTTTAAGAGGAAAAACAAGTGTTCTTACCCACGTGGCTGACAAACCATCACTTGGTATGATAAACCATCAAGTTTGATCACCATTTTAATCAATTTTTTGCAATTGCGAGGTACCATTGAAGAAGCACAGCATGAAACATGGCAGATGCTCCCTCCCCTATTTACAAGGGGGTGGACTTCATCCTCGGGTCAAGATTTTCCAGATCATACTTGACTCCATGGCTGATGTTGCTAGCTATGTTGATGAAACAGGTAAACATGTTCGATCTTTGTTCTTAAAGGCTAGCAATCGCAGACGACATCTAGCCATGTTTGACACTGTTTGATAGTGACTTTGCTCGTTTGAGGTAGCTGGATTCTGGTTGGTCTTTCTCATTTGCCAGAATTTGCCAGCATGAACGCATGATGACATCAGTCTAGGAACTGGAGTCAAGGAATTGTTTTTGTGATGTAGTTAGCGAAAGGTGTACTCGATCAGCACCTAGTCCTGAAGGAAGGCCCTACCTTTCGAGATGAATGCATTTTACAGACGCCATGAATTCAGATTCCATCAGCCTCTTCTTGGTGTTTGTTTCCTTCGTGCGTAGGTGGGCCGGTGATTTCACCACCATGCAGGTCTTCCCCATGAAACATGGTCTTCCCGGCTTTCCCAGGCTGCTAAGGAACAATGCACAAGCATGGACAAATATGCAGCATCAGTAACCATGGCATTGATCATGTTAACCACAATAGGTTAATTATTGCGGTTTAACGACAATGGTTACCACTATAGTTGTCTTTTCTAAGTATAGTTTATTTTTAGCCATCTTAAGCCCACAGCTCGGTTCCTGCACACCTGCATCTCATCCGCCTCCTCCGTCGCCATTAGCTCCGCGACCGTGGGACCCCTCCACTCGGCGGAAGCCCTGGGCACCACTGGGCGCCATGGAAGTTCCCGCCGTTCCCCACGAACGCTTCGCAAAACTTCTGGAAGACACTGGGTGTCAGAACTGCTGAGGTCACCTGTTATTGGTTGATGACGAACGTAGCTGGGAATGATAGGGACATGACCTGGAACAAGCAAGGCTAATAGGGATGAATGACGGTGAATGACGGTGGATTGATAGTTGTTGATCATAGCTGATGTATTTGTATAATGATGGCAGTGAGGCCCTGGCAAAACTAATGATTATTGGTACCAATGGATACTCAGCAAATTATTGATACAATTTTGCTTAGCAAGTATCAATCATTGTAAATGATATTAGCTGGTAATTGACAAGTAACTTGATAAATAACTTGATAAATGTCAGCTTGATAAATTAATGATTGATATTAGCTTTGTAAATCTACCGGCTGGTCATTGATACTTAGCAAATTGATACTGTTGGATGCTCACTTGAAGCTGATCAGGATGAGCAGCCATCCCCTTGGCCCAGTGGCTTACCGCTTGGTATTGCACCTTCCCCCGGGAACACGGGAACCTTCCTTGGGAAAGACCCTGAGGGTGGTCAAGTTTGAACTGCCTGGAGTCCAGATTTGTTTCTTTGTTTGCTGTTTTCTCATGTTCAAATTGTAGTTGTTTGTTTGTATTTTTTTTAAATTTTGTTTATGTCCCAAGACTTTATTTTTGCTCATGACATATGAAGGGTAGCCCATGTTTTGATGGCAGGAAGGTAACTCATTGGATAAGTTTGGAAGGTGTTTTCTGAAGCCAGGTAAGCCAACACCGTAACAAATTCATTGAGCCGGATGCTCTTGCGATCACCTTGCAGTTCCTGTGAGGCCTGTAGAGAATGCATGACCCACCTAAGAACAATGACCTGTCATGGCTCAAGCACACTAGGAGCACTGTCTTGCAGTCTCAAGGTTGAGCAACACACTCTGCCGAAAAAAATCCAATAGAAGCCGGAGGTATGAGCATGGCAAGAAGTGCACTACCTGAATGCTGCTGGCAAGGTCTTGCCGTTTTGGCCAAACCGTGGGATTCACGTGGATTCACCATGGGGAACGCGGCATCACCAGAGCCACAGTGGGAGTCACGTGAAGTCATCGTGGGGAATGAAGCATCACCAGAGCCACAGTGGGAGTCACGTGAAGTCATGGTGGGGAATGGAGCATCACCAGAGCCACAGTGGGAGTCACGTGAAGTCATCGTGGGGAATGAAGCATCACCAGAGCCACAGTGGGAGTCACGTGAAGTCATCGTGGGGAATGAAGCATCACCAGAGACCTTCTTTGGCAGCAAAGAGTACTTCCAAGGAGCCCAGCTGAACGTGCAGGGCTATACCTACGTCGATGCTTTGACCATCCAACACGACGCCTCTGGAATCAAAATGTGGTCCTGCGCTATCGATATCAGAGAAGGTGCAAGACATCAAGGTCTGCGTGAAGGAGATCGAGTCCTATTTCATTACACGACTGAGGATTCCTTCAAAAAGATCACCAGTCTTGAAAATCCTAAGCTTTTGGCTCCACTAGATGAAAACAATAAAGACAGCTATTTTGGTTTGGGAATCTATGCCACAATGCATGCACCCCACCAGTGGAAGTCAAAAGAGGAGGTACTGGTCAACAACTATTACCCTACCAGGGACAACTTTAAGAGCAAACAAGGTCTGGATTTGCCGCAGCCTGATGTTCCCTTCAAAGCGGCCCTCAATGGTGCTGTTGGAGATTATGTCAAGGACCAGTACAAAGGCAAAGCCGACTACTGCATCCCGCTCATCGTCGACGAGCAGGTCTCCAAGAATGTCATGGAAGAGATCACGGATGGCCCTTTGATGCCGAACGGTCGCAAGAGGCTGAAAGGCACCAATTGCTTTGGCGAGAGGCAGCCGTTTTGGCGCGATGTTTGGTTAGTTGCAATCTACGAGCAAACTCGGGCCAAGAATATCGGTGTGAAAGACGCGCAGCAGTCATCTGCAGAGATTGTGCAGATCTTGGAGAAGCGTCTTGAGACCGACGAGTTGGTCCAGAACTTGGCGAAGTATGGCATCCGAAACTACCAGGAAATCCGAAAGAAGCTCTTGGTGAAGGTCATTGAGGTGAAGCCGGAGGACTCTCATGCCTACAACAACCTAGCCGGCACGCTCTCACCCGAGGAGACGGTGAGTGTGCAGCTGCAGACGGGTTCCAGGACGTTCGACAAAAAGGAGTTGCTACTGGAAACCATCAGGTTGGATAACAACCAGGCACGTCCTTACCACAACCTGGGCCGCATACTCTCTCTTGAGGAGACGGTCAGAGTGCAGCTGCAGACTGGGCCCGAGACGTTCAATGCAAAGGAGTTGTTCCTAGAAGCCATCAAGTTGGACAACACCTTCGCAATTGCCTACCGCAACCTGGGCAAAAGGCTCTCCCCCGAGGACACGGTGCAAGTGCACCTGCAGACTGGCATCAAGAGCTTCATGAAGGAAGAGCTCTTGAATTGGTGCAGGTAGGTTTTCATCTGAGGCAGCTGTTTAGACTTCGAGATGCTGTGGTGTCCATCAAAATGTCTTCAGGTGAAGGTGCCAAATGGCCTTGGGAGCAAATACACATGGAATAGACTTGAATCACATCATCTATGATGTAACTACACCTAACCCTACACCTCGCCTGAACCCAAGCAACATGGCGGTGCCTCGCGTCCTACCGGGCGCTCACCAACCCTTTGGCAGCCCCAGGAACTCCAAGAGGTACATCAGTCCGAGGTGTCCAAGTTGAGTGGTGGGCCCCAGCTGAGGGATGGTTGGCGATGATTAAAGGTGAGTGGCTGGTGGTCAATGATTGACAATTAATCAACCAAAGATGGTTAATGATGGTTAGTGATGGTCAGTGGTTGGTGAATGGTTCATGATGATGGGGTGGTCAGTGGTTGGTCAACCATTCACCTAGTGAAATGATGGTTAATGGTTGGTTAATGGTCGATCAACCACCAATGGTTAATGGTTGGTTATAGTTGGTTTAGTGGTTGGTCAATGGTTTGATGTTGGTGAATGGTTTGATGATGCTTGATAGTTGTCATTAGTGAATGATGGTGAACAATGGCAAAATTGATTATGGCTAGTTTTGTTCAATGATGACTAAAGGTTGAGAATCACTGTGGTTTTATCTTAAGGAATGGTTTGATGGTGGTGGTCAATAGTTGAATGAAGGAAAGGTGATGTTGGCTTGATTTGATGTTGGTCAGTGATGATGGTTGATAGTTGGTTGATAGTTGATAATGGCCAGTTACTACTGATTAATTGCTGTATAATGACAGTTGGTGATGGTTAATGCTGCTTAATGGTGGCCATTGGTGGTGAAAATCAATAGTTTGAGGTTTCCTAGTCATATTCAATGATGGTCATCAGATGTCATCAGTAATGTTGGTCAATGGTTTGATGATGATGATGATGATGATGATGATGATGATGATGATGGTCAATGGTGGCTGATAGTGGTGAGAATCAATTGTTTGAATGTTGCGGTTCATGGTTGGCTGACGATGGTATCACAGTTCATTCAGCACTACAATTTTTGTCTACCACAATTAGAGTTGCCAACTATTGTCAACCATCATCAACCAATATCAGACATTATCCACGGTTATCCACGGTTATCCACGGTTATCCACGGTTATCCACCAATTTTTCCCTTTTTAGCATCATAAACCATTAATATCATCATTATCGTCCACAATCCGCCACTCTCACAATCCACCAGTCTTAGCCATCCTTTGCGGGCAAGTCCTTGGGACACCTTGGCAACAAAAATTCTTAGCCATCATTCAATAAATCATAAGCATACAACCATGAGGAAGTAGGAATCTTAGATCAATCGTTCTGATGAATCAAGAATCTTAGGACCAACAGTAGGATGAATGGGAAGTGACCTACACTTGGCTACTACTGTACTTCAATTTCAGAATCGCTCTCAACCATCATTGGGAGTGCCAAGCGTCCTTGAACACGTGTACTGTAACGATCATGGAACCATCGTTGACCACAGTCATCAACCAAACTCCTTTGTTAACTATAGATACTATGTTTGTGACGGTTCATGATATCAATCATCCTTCAGCATTGAACCATTGTCAACCACACTTATAAACTATCATGAACCATCATGTAACCAGAACCAATCGCCATTCAACCACAATCAAGCATATTATAACAAGCATCCAAAACCATCATAAAACCACGATGAGACCCTCCAAAACCCAGAACACCATCCCAAACACATCAATAAACACCCTGAAACATGGAGCCACGATAAAATTGCAAAAACACGTAAAATTCGCCTACAAGCATCATAAAATCATCGTAAAACCATCCGAAGACCATCCTAAAATCATCACAACGGTCCACCCTAAATCCATCCTAAGACCCATCCCAAGACCCATGGTACTTCATCCCAAATCCTTCCCTTCGCCTTAGCGCATGCCCAGCCACTCTCCACCGAGATGCGGAGCTGGTGGAACTTCGCGATCAGCTGCGGGGCCCCCGCATGTCGCCGCCGGTGGCGCCACCGGCACGTGTGGAGGAGCCAAGGGAACGCAGGGTGAAGGACTGTGGTGGGAATGGGTTGATGATAGCTTCACAGAAGTGGTTAAGTGGTAGGGAATTCATGTTGAGAAGTGGGTTAAGAAATGTTGATGAAGGGTAGTAGCGATGATTTCTAGTTTAGTAGCTATGATTACGCACAGACCCGGTGGTTTGCCCGGAGGGCAAACCACGGCTGTCTGTGCGTGTTGAACATTGCTCGAAGAATCAGTGAGAAACACTGGCTACGCAGTGATTTAGGGTTTTAGGGTTTAGGTTTTAGGGTTTTAAGGTTTTAGGGTTAAGGGTTTTAGGGTTTTAAGGTTTTAGGGTTAAGGGTTTTAGGGTTAAGGGTTTTAGGGTTTAGGGTTTTAGGGTTTACGGTTAGGGTTTCTTGATTCTCAGAGTTTCGAAACAACGGGCCTGCGCAGGGTTTTGAACAGTTGACAAGACTCACTTCTGGGCAGGTCTTGTGGTCACGGGCAAACCATAGGGTCTTGCCGTATGATTAGTAGTGGTTAATGATGGTGAGTATCTATGTGGTTAATGAAGGTTGGGGTGTAGTGGTTAAAGACTTGTTACTAACTGTGGTCAATGAAGGGTAGTGTGGTTGATGATGGTAAGTATGGGTTCTATAGTGGTAACTAGCTATGATTAGTAATGAGTAGTTAAGTATCTAGGGTTAGAAGATGTTAGTGTGACTATTAGTGGTGAGTAGTAAGTTCATTAACTGTTAGTAGTGAATTACTATGGTTGCTTCATGATGGTTAGTAATATTTAGTGGTTAGTGAAGTTTTAAGCGTGGTTAATGAATGGTGAGCAGCGATGATTGATAGTGGTTAATCATTGTCAGTGACTATGGGTAGTAGTCAATATGACTACCAATGATGAATGGTGGCTAAAGAACTGTGATCAATAAAGATCAGTAACATTGAGTATCTATGTTTAGTAGTGGTCAATGAATAGTTGTGGTCGATGGTGATGAATGGTTGATGCATGGCTAGTGACTGGTTGATGACTGGTCAAGTTGATGTTGACAATCTTGGCGGCTTACTATGGTTGATGATGTTTGATGGTGGATGATGACCATGATCAACGGTGATTAGTGATGGCAATGGTAAATGGGTGGTTGATGACATTGAATATGGTCATGATTGATGGTCAAGAATGTTTGATGGTAAATGATGATAGATTGGTATGGCAAGGTCATCGTGACGATATTGATTACTGACCATGGTGATGATGGTAAATATGGTAAATGATGATGTTTTTGATGATTTTGGCTGCAGGAGCATGTTACTACTACTGGTTACCACTCATGAACCATGATCATTTGTGGCTATTCATCCATCATCCAAAACCATCGCTCACCATCAAAAACAATCATTCATTATCAAAGACCATCACTTACCATCAGCATCATCCACCATCATTTACCATCCTTAAACGACATCTGATACCATTTTCAACAATCATTTAACCGTTGATTAACCTTCATGGTCCATCATCATTCACCATCATCAGCCTTGCTGCAGTGACGCTTCAGGAGTCTCATGACCTGCAACCGATGATCAATCTGGCACCTGGACGGCGATCGGACATGTTGATGGCCTTCAAGGACTGTTCAGTTTTGATTAATGGTGCTTCATGGTGCTTGATTACTGGTGATCCGTGATGAATGATGGCCAATCAATGGTGATCACCCTTCATCAATAGATGAAATGTCTTAGTTGAAAGTAGAAGTGAATGCTGGCACCGATTGCTTGGCAGGGTCTCCGGACCGACCGGGATACCACAGCGGTGTCCCTGGACGGCCGTAACGCCTACGATTCCATTTCTCGTGCTGCTTTCCTATCCAAGAACCAGGAAGTCGCACTACTCCTGCCCTACGCCCGCGCCTTTTACGATCTATTTTATGGCCTCCAGTCCAGTTACTATTGGTGGGACGATGCAGGAACGCGCCATGCCATCCACCAAGGCGAAAGGTGCGAACAGGGGGATGCGCTAGCGCCTGCTTTGTTTGCCTTACACAATGATGCTTTGGCCGCCGCGGATCGGTGCCTGCAGCGCAAACAGCTCGCCGCTTTTCTCGATGACCTCTGTGTCATCACTACCCCTGACCGTGCTGAGGAAGCGTTCGATGTGGTGGCCCGTGCTGTCGAAGGTCACGCCAGCGTTTAGTTCATGATTACCAATGGCCATCATTAGTCACCATAAATCACCATGATTGGGCATGTTTGATAGCTTGATGATTGATGGTGATCAATGGTGGCCAATCATAGGTAAATGCTGTACTACGCTACTGATAGATAGGCCCAGCTTCTGGCGAAGCTTACTCAAAAACGGCATCAAGGCTTGGGAAGATGCCCGATAGGACAAATGGCCTGGTCAGTGATCTCCGCGTTTATATTGGTTCAATAATGGGTAGTTATGGGACCCAACTTGATTAATTAATGATTATTATGATGGTGAATAATGGTAACTATCATTGACGATGGTTGATAATCATCAATAGTCATTAATGATTATAAACCATCTTTAACGAGTATTCACCATAATGGATTTTAATGATGATTGGTAGTCATCAAAACTGCTGAAGGATGGCTCACAGTGGTTCATTAATAGCGGTTGTAGTCAATAACCTTTTGTTAAAAGCTAAGAAGATATGGCGAGACATCAACTAACCAATGATTAACTGGTTGGCTAATGGGGGATGATAGGAGATTATAGCCACCAAGAATGAAGATATGCCAAATATAAAGTATCTTTGACTATGGGCCAATATTACCAATTCAAAATAGGGTAGATCAACATCCCAAGAAAGGCTAGTTCGGCCATTCATGAGACCCATGAGATGTGAACAGCTGGGTTCAGGGTATGAACCCACAGCCATATGAAGCGATATGAACAGTAGTTGTTCACAATCGCCAGTGATATGAAAAATTCATGATAGCCAACTGAACATTTTATGAAGACATATGGTCCACATGGTTGATAAACGGTTTCATGGAGAAATTGTTGCCGGATGGTTAATCACCCATGGCTACTCGATGGTTGATGATAGTAGTCAGGTTAATCCACCTCTTAGCAACCATCGTGGATGACTATTGACTTTCAGTAAAATGATCCCGTTGGAAGCATGATTGATGATGGTTACCATGATTGTCAATGGTTTGACTGCTATGGTGAACAACGATTGATAATCAATCGCGATAAAAGCTGGGAACTAACGGGTGGTATTGGTCTAACATGGTCACCGATTTGATTCTAAAGATTGACAACCATGGTCACTGATAAGATTGTTTGTTTCACTGTTTAGATGTGATTAACATTTGTTGCAAATCGTCCACTTCCACTCAGTTTGCAACTGCTCATGCAGTGTGTTTCCATTGCGGGGAATGCTTTCTTGACCTGATCGTTCGCCATCTCCCCATCATTTGCCGTCATTTAGTCACTTACAACTACAAGCACAAGAATTTGCCATTATCAGTTGTTGATAAACCATCAATAATGACCATTGAGTCATCATGACCAGTATTCAGGATGATTGGCCCTGTTTCCTTAGCCATGATTCATCAATAAATATCAACCATGATTCATTCATCATTTTTCACCCAATATGTTTCATAGAACAATTCATTACGCATACATTTACACTGGGGTTAATTAATTTGCTCATTGATTTTGAGAAATGTATGTATACCATTCATGATGAAGTGATTATCAAGCAATATCAAGTCCTGTCATTAGCCATCATCATCATCATCATCATCATCATCATCATCATCATCATCATCATCATGTTGTTGCTTCATCGGAATTATCAACCCTCTGTCAATAACAATATTAAGAATGATATTGAGCAGATTTTGACCATTGCTATATGGACCCCTTTGCTTGAGAGACCTCGGAGATGGCGCTGGACAGATTAAGCACAACTTTACAAATATTCACCCTTGACCCGCCATATAACAGCTATATAGCATCTCAATGAATTGTCAATAGCCATCAAAAGAATGTCATGATTCAATATAAGTGTTTATGTTTTTTCTAATGAGCTACTATTTGAACTTGTGATTTTAACCATATTTTACTGATATTTCAATAAGACTCTTCTAGCACCCTATTACAAATGAGCAACTCAATGAGCTATTATTGTTACGATATGGGCTAAAATGTCCCACTGTGCTGCTATCAATAATCTTAATAAAAATAGCATACAGAACATACTGTAACTCAATAATATTAACATTTTCAAACATATAACCCGTAATCAAGCAAACATAAACGCGTTAATGTATTGACCCATGATACTAATCAAACTATAAACATCTTGACCTCATCAAACATCTTAGTAGCCATATTAACCAGTAATATTCACCCTAATCAACATAGTAAAGACAGATTACTCATAATTGAACTTATTAGCAACAATTGCACACTAATATAATCATGTTGCTGCTAAGAACATAGTTATATATTGAAATTGATACATCAACATATTATTGATTAATATTAAATAGTCAATATTACACAAGATTGTTGCTGATCATAAGTCAGCTCACCACAATTAAACAGATATAAACAGATAAATCATACTATATTGGTTCTAGTATCCAACAAATAATATCAACCTTATTCAACATATAGCAATTCATCCCATTCTCCCAGGCCTCCAACTTCTCGCCTGCATCGCCGGCTTCGCCCGGGTCCACCGCGCCGCCTGCGTCGCCCGGGCAGGAAGCAGGTGTGGGAGCCCACTGGGGGTGGTGATGGCTGTGGAATTGCTAGGGATGTGAGCGGTTAAGGGTGGTCAATGATACATGGTGAATTGCTAGGGATGATTAGATCAGGGTCGATGACTTGTGATGACGGGAATCAGTACGGATTCTCAGGGGTTAAGGGTGGTGAATGATGGATGTTTGGAGTATACTCAGCCACCCCCTTGCTCCTGGTGATTGATGCTAGGTGAAGGATGGAACGCCCATTGAACCAGGGATGATGAATTCATGGAGCTGGGCTTAAATGCTGATGGTAAACGTGTTCCTGGGTTGAATTCCGTAGGTTCAATGGGAGCCTTTGGATGGTGCAAGTGGTGGGTGAAATGAGGGTACCTGTGACTTTTGATGGGAATCCTTAGGAATTGTGAGGTTTAAGGGTGGTGAATGATGGATGATCGATTATCCCCGAGGCTTAAATGATGGTTAAACTGTTTGATCCTTCTGGTTGGTTGGTTGGTTCGCGAGCACCAGGCCCAGAAAGCCGGCCCCACATGCCAGCACTGGTCAGTTTGAAGAGGACGCGGACGCAGCCGACCCTGGTGATGGTTGAGCCATGATGCTTGAGCACTGACGGTTGACTGATGCTTATTTGATGGTTGATGATGGTTCACTGATGCTTAATCGTTGGTTCAGTGATAGTTTGATAATGGTTGAATGCTTAACTGATGGTGAACCAATCATTGATGATACTTAATGCTGGTTTGACAATGGTCTCCTGATGTTCAAATGATCCTGGATAACTTGTACCATCACATGGTGGTGGTGACCATGGTGGTTGTAGCATCAGTGGCTTGCCGCTGGACTGGTGGTGCCATGGGAGCCATTGTCACCATGGGTGTCTCTCTCGCCATAGGGAACCCCAAAAACGGTTGGGTTATTACCTTAGATGGCTAATAGAGGATGATTTTGGGTACTGTACCCCTATTTGAAGAAACCACCACATGTTGAAACGAAGCAAGACAGCCATTGAAACTACAATAAATGGTGAGAAAAGCTCCATAATGACTAGTGATGGCTGGTTGATGTTTGCAAAGAAAAAAAACCCCCCCCCAGCCACTAAGGATCCACCGCTAGGCAGCTGAAGAAAATCAGTTTATTCACCACCGTTTTTGTGCCCAGTAATCCTACTTCACTGAGGACATTTTATCTTCTGAGAATCTGCACCCGCGAACGGGTTTTCATTCCTGCCTACCTCCTACTTGGGAAGAACGAATGTAGAAAGAAGACTCAGGATCCATGCAACCCAAACTACTCGGAAAGAAACAACTTCATCATCTCATCCAACTGCTGTGGTTTTGATGGTTCTAGCTGAGGATGATTGACCATCACAATTCATCGACATTACCCTCATGAACCAGCATTCACCATCATTAACCTGCATTCACAGGCACTACCCATCAGCCAATGTTGCCAAAGTGGGAGACCATGCGCTGTCATAGCTCCGTGCATATGGTCATGAATCTTCCAAAGAGCGGTTGAATCACACATGCATGTTTTGAAAAGCAATCAGACATGTAACATTGGCAGGTGCTTAGTGGTGGCCAATCATGCTTTATCATGATAAGGGCTGTTTAATGGTGGCTAATGACGGTTAATGATGGCTGATCGTAGTGCTTAGTCAAGCTTGAATGGTTCACAATTGCTCACTAGATTCACCACCATTCATGATCGTGAAAAATCATCCACCTTGCGTAAAAGCCATCGAATGGCTACTATAAAGGATCAGCCATCATCAACCACTGGTCATTATTCAACTGTTCGTAGGATCCAGCTTGTCAACCGTTGAATGGCTATCAATGATAATTAATGGTTGAATGCGATTAATGGTGGAGGTGAATTGTGGCCAATGCCAGTTGATGGTTAATAGCAGTGGTCAATCAACGTTGGTACCAACCATTGAACGGCTATCACTGGTATTATGAATTACCAAGATGGCTGTAAACCTTACTTAATAGCCACTCACTGCTATTACTCAACCTTCATCAATACTGACCAGGTTGCTATGAACCATTTCTGGCATTCACTGCTATATCATCATGTCAATGGCCATAAACCCTACTTAATGGCCATAAAGTGATATTGCTCCACCTTGGTTCCAGAAATTCGTTGCTTCCGCCCTTGGAACCGCAGGAACAGCTCCAACTCCTATGCTCCGTCCGACAACTCGGCGGATGAGTTGGGCCGCAGCGAGGGCCTCTTAAAGGAACGCGGCCTGGCTGAGCGCAACAGGCTGCCAAATGAGTGGGAAATGCGGGAAGCTAAGTTGTGGTAGTTAAGTGTTGGTTACTTGTGGTTAGTAGTGATTAGTGGTGGTTGGTAGTTGTTGGTGATGGTTAGTAGTGGTTGGTAGTGGTTAATGGGTTGGAAGCTGATTGATGATGGTTATATAGTTCTAGGGTGGTGGTTACGTAGCGGTTGGTAACTGGCACAATAAAGGTCACAATGTGGTGAGATGATAGTTTAAGCAGGCTCAGAAAGGTAATGTGATGTTAAACGGAAGTGATATGATGGTGGGTTTAGGGGTTGGTTAGTAATGGTTCGTGCTTATTACTTACTAGTTTACTAGTGGCTAGTGCCTGTGAAATTGGTGCTTATATGCTGGTTAAGTGATGGGCCGTTGGTGATGGTAAACAATCAACAATGATGGGGATATGACCAGTAACAAGAACAAAAGCGGGGAGAAAATGGTTATCTCATCGTGGTTAACTGTTGGTCCGTGATGATTTGAAGTGGTCAGGGGTGAATGACTATGGCTACTGTTATTGATGATTTTATGATGAATCAATGGCTGATGGTCTGGGAATTTTGGTATACTACTACCGGTTGAATGCTAGCTAAATGTTCCTTGTTAACAGTTGGTTTCAATGATGGTCGAGAAGCGAAGGAACTAGCTATAAAGGTGCAACAATGGTGAAGAAGTGAAGAAAAAAATGTGGGGTAATTCATCCGGTCTGCATTTGCAAATGGTTGTACACTCCAGTTAGGCCCAACCATGATAAACCAATCCTTGATTGAGCATTAATCGTCATGCACCATGATGGACCATATCCAGCCACGGTGATCTGACGAATAGTGGACTCCAAACCATGGTTAACCAATTGTACCAACCATACACACGTCTCAACCAAAACTTATCATCACAACAGGCCATGACCAGCCATGGCCGTTGTACCAAGGCTTCAAAGCAATTTTCATGAGTACCAATTTCGAGTTCGTCGTCGGCATGGTGATCATCGTCTCTTGGCAGCAAGGCTGAGCGCTGGTTAGCAGTGGTCAATGGTGGTGAAGTAGCCATTTTGGCTCAAGCCATTTGGCTCAAGAGCTTGTGGGGTCCCCTCCCCCGTTGT
>VSDK01004035.1:223945-241385 GCA_009767595.1 Symbiodinium kawagutii | reverse complement strand
GTCTTGATTCAGTTGCCGGCGTTTTGGTGGCGGAAATTTGCCACTTAAGGAACTGAGAGAAAAGATCCATTAAGAACAATTAACCTTCTCCAACATATTTTTCAGATCATCCGAACGCATCCCAGCCAGTCGCAAACAAAGAACATTTTTTAAAAGTCATCAAGGATCAAAAACGGTATGAAAATTCAAAACTCAGATCAAATTAGATCAAATGAAATCAACCTAATTCAATGAACTGTTGATTGCCATTTACCGCCCACTGTGTGCCAGTTGGATATGCGCAATGTAACCTGGAGCGGAAATCCGCCGAACACGGTGAACAAACAATCCTGGCAAAAACAAATTCGGGTCCGGGGTCATTTTATAGAGGGATGGGTGGTTGGCCGTGCTGCGTGTCCACGTCTGTGTGCACATTGGTAAGGGTCATTTTCTACAATTGCATGCGTCATTTTATAGCGGCTGTATTTTCCACGTGTTTTTCCCTCCACCCTGGTAGCCATTTTCAAGGTTCATTTCATAGAGAACCCTTAAATTTAGGGTTTTTGGTTCCACCCTGGTTTTACCATTTCATAGTCAATAAGGAAAGTCAGTCGCAACTCATTGGTTATCCATTTTATTTTTTCCAGAAGGTATGCCTCACCCAAGTATTGCATTTTGTACCCGGCAAAAATGTATAGAATGGGTCTGCAACAGTGGCTACCCTACAATCACGGGGGATGTGGTTGGTAATGTTTGATATGTGTTATTAAATATCACTACCAAACATTTCCAACCACCATATCCTCCCATCATCATTATCTATCACGCTTAGCCGGTGTCAATGTTTATCAACAATACTTAGCCGCAATTCACCACTACTAAGCATGCCCTACCATCAGTCATCAACCATTGTTGTTAATCACCATCAATTTAATCTATGATTAATAATCATCATTGACCATTGTCATCCACAATGAATCATTATTCATCATGTTTAAGCATTGTTTTCCATTGTCAACCATCCCCGTTGTCACAAGGTGCCCCCCACCCCCTTGTGTGTTAATTGGAGTTACAACTAGGGCAGCTACCAGGCTAACGATAGATATTACTTTGGTATACTGTAGTTCAATGACTGACAATTAAAAGTTATAGCATGCGGCAACCATTGCTATCTTCGGGAGTTTTCTAACCAACTCAGTTTATGACCTGATAACCCCACGCTTCCAGTTCACCTTCAAGGATCTTGTTCACCACGGTTGGTCATTATCATCACCCTCGCTGCAGTTAACTTATCAAGTCATTGGTCAACTATGGTAATAGCTACAGGGGCCCAGCTGGCCACTGAGGTCAACCAATGATTTACAATCATCAGTAACCATCAACTGACCATCAGCTAACCCTCACTTAACCATCATGAACCATCATTTGACCATTGTGAACCACTCTTAGACCTGATGTATATGGAGGTTCTTAATCATCATTGACCATCATTGACCTCACGATTGTTGGTTATGCCGTAGTATCAGGACCTACGACCATCATCGACCTAAGCATCATTCGACCATTGTTATGCCACTGTTAGATGAACACTATCATAAATTATCATCTAAGATCATCAATCATCTTCGACTAGCCATCATCAACCATTATTGACTATCAACCACAAGCATTGTTACGCCACTGTTAGGTGAATATTCTGCTGATGGCCGCGCAACTGCAATATCACGGGGTCATCACTGGCCACTCCATTGGCTACCCGCGGTATGAGACGATGGACCTCCAGGCTCCAGAAACTCGGGGCTATCCCTAGGGACCCCTTGGGGGCGCCAGGAGCTACCAGGAGTGGGCCACTCACCTTCTGACGGTGAAAGTCGAGGTTGGTGGCTCAATAGAAGGGTTTGTAGTGGTTGAATATCCATCATATTAGAAAGTTCACGGTTGGGTACTAATTTCTAGTATCCATCATACTGGGATGCTTTTCAGTACTGGTAATAGTTAGTATATGATGGTAATGGTTAGTAATGGTTGTTTGACGATGAATTGAGGCCTAATCAGTGGGTAGCAATGGTTGATAAATGCTGAGCAATGGTAAAGAGCGGGTACTTTTGGATATGACTCTAAATGGCTACAAAGCCAACCTGTTTAATCAAGGAGCTTGCAATCCACTGGTACCAAGGGGCTTTAGCGTTGAGAAATTCCGATCTCATATGCATCAACAGTTTTTGGTACGATTCATGGTTGATTGTTGGCATACCACGAACCAACCAGCCTATTGAAAGCGTAGACATGACTGTGCCGATACTGCGTAGAATTATGAAACTGACGGTATTTCTTGCTGTAAAAGACAACCCGTCATATACCCCTATCACCACTGACGACAAAAGTCAACCTCTAACTACTGTACTTCTTCATTCAACTCAACCACCTATCAAAAATCTGTTTCTTGGCGGATCACCCAACTCTCTGTGACCGCCAGGCGGACTGGCCTTACGCGGACGAAATCTTCTTCGTCTGCGAGGCCATCTTCGCGGTGATCTTCACGGTGGAGATGCTCGGTGCTGCACCGGTGGATCATCCAAGCCGTGGGTTGATGACCGTTACCACGCCAACCAGCAGCCTGTGCTGTGGTGGAACGTGTCCTGGGTTTGGAGCAGGCGCTTAGTTGGTGCCAACATTGGTTGGATATGACTGGAAGTGGTAACGGTCTCATACGCCGGTGTCCATGTCCATGACCTCCAAAACTGCTGGTTTCTCTTGTAACCACCAGCTGTGGGATGGGGTGCCACCATGGGCCCGTTCAAGGTGACCAAACACATGTTAAGTGAGGAACTATCAACCAACATCAACCAACTATCCAGCTGTGCAAGCTTAGAGATAGTGGAGCCACAGAAACTAGCTGTACTAGGTTAGATGCTTAGAGATAACTTCGAGTTAGATGGAACGGGTTTTTGTGCATCTAAGCAACTAGATTTGCCGTACCAATGAATTGCTGGTCATCACCAGCCTTGTGAAGTCCAATGTTCGAGAGGTTGCCTTCACATGTTGGCTTGCTGGTTGGCTTCTGGTTCTTACAACAAACCAGTTCAGCAAAAAGTTGTTCTAGCAACGAACATACAGCTTGGGTTCAACCTGGTGAATACCATGAATTTGCATGATGCATATGCCAGCATCACAAGATAAGCAATAGCGAATCATGGTGTATACCCATGCCAATCATGATTCAACCATCATTTCACCACCGTTTCACTATCATCTAACCACCATCTAACCATCAAGTCACCATCATTTAGCCCTCATTCCCCCCGAATCTCACGCTGCCAAGGATGTTGATCCGCTTAGCGAAGACCCGATTTTCCTTCTTCCGCTACTGCTTCAACTGGCGTCTTGGTCAGCTTGCTGCGGGCGCGCATGGTAGCGTTGGGCTTACTTTGGGATAGGCCCAAGGCCCAAGCAGTCCTGAACCGTTACCTACGGTTTTTGGCCATCAACTATTTCGAACCATGATTATCCATTGCTATCGAGTGCCCACTATCATCACTCCTCAGCGCCTTCCTTTTCTCACGCAGTCCGAATCCTACCAGTGTTGGTGCATCCACCTTTTTCTTGTTTCGTACGTCCCCTCGAACCATCGATCAATGAACCGTCCCGAAAACCGTTACCATCATTACAGTATCAATTTAATCAACCATTGGTTCTGGCCAGGATTCCCCATTCCACCATCTCCTCCTGGTTTCTTAGGATCGACTTAGTAACCATATTGCTTGCCATCATTGCTATCCATTTGTTTGTTAACCTCTTGCTACCCGTTACCAACCATGATCACTGGCCATCATGAACCAGTACTGCCAACCACCCCTTGCCATCGATTTCTTACCATGTGTTAAGCATAACCAACCCTCATCAACCAACCATGATTACTGATTACCAAACCATTCTCAACTATCCCTTGTTAACTCATCAACCATTCCTTGTTAATGATATTTAGTGACCATCCCTTATTAACATCGCTAACCATTCCTACCCTCTACTGCCTACCCAAACATCCCTTCCCTTCCCATCCCTCAATTGCTAATTACTAACCCTTACTATTATCTTACTATTCCTAACCCATTGCTATTACTACCTACTTGACCAACCAATCCGCCACCCTATCCCTAACCAACGTTAATCAGTACTACCCATCCCTTCCCATCCTATCCCATCCCCCCATCCCCTTCCCTTCCTTTCTGAGGATCGACTTCCTGGTGGCCCCTCCCCGCCGGCCCTGCCGATTTCGCCCACCTTTCTGCGGCTGCTGCGCCTGGGGAAGCTGCTGCGCGCCCTGCGCGTGGTGCGCATGTCGCAGGTGCTGGCCACCTGGCGGTGGAACCACCCGGGGGGGTGGCCCTAGCACCGGAGGGGGCAAGGGATGTCCAAGGGGGTGGCAGGTTGTGGTGGGTTAGTTGGGGGTTGATTGGTGGTGGGGATTTACTATGAAATAGTTTTGTTTAATTTTGTTTGGATGATGATTGATGAGCGAAATATGTCGGTGATCAATAGTGGTGGTTAATGATAGCAAGTGGTGGGTTAAATTTTGTGTTGATGAGGGCGAGTAATGAAGGTTGGAATGGTGAGTAGCTATGTGATAGTTGTTGATGATGATGATGATGATGATGATGATGATGATGATGAAATGATGATGATGATGATGATGATGATGATGATGATGATGATGATGATGATGATGATGATGATGATGATGATGATGATTGATGATGATGATGATGATGATGATGATGATGATGATGATGATGATGATGATGATGATGATGATGAAATGATGAAGTGGTGGGTTCAAAGTGGTGGATTAATGTTTGAGATAGATTGGTTTGTGATGGTCTGTTCTAGTTGACTTAGGAATGGCAATTGATTTGGTTAATAAGTTGATTAAGAATATCATCGCTAGAGTAGCAGGCTAATTGTAGATTCTTGGGATTTAGCGCAGTGGCCAAACGTGGCCCATTCCTAGATTACAGAATGATAGAATGGTAATTATGCTGGCAACCATTCACCAACCACCTGTCCACAAGGAAGATGATGGCAATGCTTCGTCGTCAGTATTGCCTCTGTGGGCCATGAATGGTTTACTGTATCGCTTGCCATTCTTAATCACTGTCGATCCCAATTTAAGCCACCACGTTGCATTCACTGGGGGTAGCTCATTGACATTGATGGTTGGTTTCGTTTCATTACTCACCATCATGAACCATTAGATCATAATGAATGGTGATGATAACATGATCCTACAGCAATGACTGTAAACATGTGATATCCAACCATGACTTGACACCGCCATGAAGACCGGCTAATCTTCCGTTTCCAACCGGAAAAAGTGGTGAACCAGCGGTTTTTGGACCCTTAAATCTGTGGTGCGGCGATCACAGCGATGCCTGAGGAATCCCTGCAGCTTTTGCTGACGCTCAGTAGCAAAAACCCAGGGGATGTTGCTCATTGCGTGTACATAATAGTGATAAATATCTATGATTGGCGATGGTTGATTGATGGTCAATTGATGGTTGATTTTGGTTCAATCATGGTGACCTGATGGTTGATGATGGTTGAGTGATGGTAAGGAATGGTGTTTGGCCAACCGTCGTGAATAGTGATTAGCCATGATTGGTTACACGAGGTTAGCTACATAAAGCCATTTGGTATGTATCTGACCAGTTGGCATATGATTCCCGTTGGTACATGTTGCATATCCATTCATATCAAGTGGTTTGACCACATGGATCAGCCATTTGTAGCTCCCAGGTATGGTTGTACCACAGCTTAGGGACAAGAGAGACCTGGTTATCCACCATATGTCAAGGAGGCATCACTTTGGGCCACAACAGGTACCTCCATTCAACCCAACAAATGACTCATTACGGTGAGGATACGTCGACCTCATTGATTGCCCATCTTGTGGCGGTGATTTCAGTATCAACATCGTGAGGTTCCAATCGCTGGATTGATGAGAAGATTGACAACTAGGAAACCATTGGCTTTTAGTCATCCATTTTTCGTGTGGCTTCTGAGAAGGTTTTCCCTACGTGTTTGGCATCTTGGGCTACAGTCTCCATGCCGCAGCAGCAGGACCTTACCAACAGGTTGTCCCAGTAGAACACCGACCATCCAGCCCCTATTTGCCAGGATTCTATGACAGTTTGCAGCAGCGCATATCCAATAGGCGACTCTGATGTTTGGCACTCCGCACCTTCCATGTCCAAATTCCTCAGTATAGACTTTGAAACTGACCCAAGTGGCGGGTTTCTACAGACGAGACAAAAACAGTATTCGGTACACTTATTCTTACATTTGGCGTGAAAAAATGATGGTACATGTTTTAACCCAACGGCTGGTATAGCAACAAAATCCAAGTGACACTTCTAGCGAAAGTCTGTCAGCGATTGTAAACGAAAAACACTGGAAATGTTACTAGCCCGAGCTGCGGTCTTATGATCCAAAAACCAATTGCCCGATCACCAATTACCCTGTGGCAAACTAATCTAGAAGTGCAACCTGTGGCAAACTAATCTGGAAGTGCAAAGCAACCATGTTTTTAGGTAAGCTGTATATTGAATGAGCTATTGACAGCTGGACCTACCATAAGTGCTCGGTGATTACGGGAGTTTACCAGTAAACCATTCAATGGTTCCTCGATTATTTCCCACCTATGATCATGATCAAATCCTATGAGTGACTGGCGGATTTTCCGCTTCGAGGTTAATTGTCCAAAGGTTAATGTTAACCCTCCAATGGGAAACCCTTGGCTGTTGCAATGAAGACCCTGTGCAGGTCCAGTGAAGCCGTTCTGTTGTCAGCGAACAGTGATCCTTCTAAGAACACCAGTACTGGCTCAAGTGCAGTCTCAAGGTTGAGCAACAAACTCTGCCGAGAAAGGCATACACGTGTCACGGAAACCGTGGGATTCACGTGGATTCGCCATGAGTAGCAGCGCGGCATCACCAGAGACCTTTTTTGGCAGCAAAGAGTACTTCCAAGGAGCCCGGCTGAAGGCGCAGGGCTACACGTACGTGGATGCCTTGACTGTTCAACATGATGCCACCGGAATCAAAATGTGGTCATGCGCCATCGATATCAGAGAAGATGCGGGACATCAAGGTCTGCGCGAAGGAGATCGAGTCCTATTTCACTACACGACTGAGGATTCCTTCAAAAAGATCACCAGTCTTGAAAATCCTAAGCTTTTGGCTCCATTGGATGAACATAACAAAGATAGCTACTTTGGCTTAGGCATCTATGCCACCATGTACGCACCCCACACATGGAACTCAAGAGAGGAGGTTCTGGTCAACAACTACTACCCTACCAGGGACAACTTTAGGGAGAAACAAGGCCAGGATTTGCCGCAGCCTGATGTACCTTTCAATACTGCCCTCCATGGTGCTGTTGGAGATTATGTCAAGGAGCAGTACAAAGGCAAAGCCGACTGCTGCATCCCGCTGATAGTCGACGAGCAGGTCTCCAAGAATGTTATGGAAGAGATCACCGATGGCCCCTTGATGCTGAACGGTCGAAAGAGGTTGAAAGGCACCAATTGCTTCGGCGAGAGGCAGCCTGATTGGCGTGATGTTTGGTTAGTTGCCATCTATGCACAAACTCAGGCTGTGAAAATCGGAGTGAAGGATGCACAGCAGTCATCGGATGAGATTGTGCACATCTTGAGCAAGCGGCTTGAGACCGACGAGTTGGTCCAGAACATGGCCACGTATGGCCACCTTGATAGCCTCCAAGACTACCGAGAAATCCAAAAGAAGCTCTTGGTGAAGGTCATCGAGGTGAAGCCCAAGGAATCTCATGCCTACCGCAACCTGGGCACCCAGCTCTCTCCCGAGGAGACGGTGAGAGTGCAGCTGCAGACGGGCCCAAGGACATTCAACAGAAAGGAATTGTTCCTGGAAGCAATCAAGCTGGACAACAACTACGCATTTGCCTACCGCAACCTGGGCTGGGAGCTCTCTCCCGAGGAGACGGTGAGAGTGCAGCTGCAGACGGGCCCAAGGACATTCAACAAAAAGGAGTTGTACCTGGAGGCCATCAGGTTGGACAACAACTACGCATCTGCCTACAACAACCTGGGCTGGGAGCTCTCTCCCGAGGAGACAGTGCAGGTTCAGCTGCAGAAGGGCCCCAGGACATTCAACAAAAAGGAGTTGTACCTGGAAGCCATCAAGTTGGACAACAGCTTCGCATTTGCCTACAACAACCTGGGCAAAGCGCTCTCTCCCGAGGAAACTGTGAGAGTGCAGCTGCAGACTGGCGTCAGGAGCTTCACAAAGGAGGAGCTCATAAATTGGCGCAGGTAGGTTTCAGCAGCCGTAGCAGAAGCTGCATCCGGATGAGGCAATGGATAAAAATCACCCTTTTGCTTTGCATCCTTTCCCACCGGATCTCCGTGACTGAAAGGACTTCAGATTTCAAGATAAATCAAACCACCTGCCAGTTGAAAGGTTTGCATCAGCTCTGCATGTGAACGTTGCAGCCGGGACCGTTTGACCTAACTCAGAGGCCGTTTTTATCTTTTGACACGTATGCCATGAGTCATCATTGACTAGCTATTGACTGGCTCATCAGGTGATTAACGTCCCGGGCAAAACCACTGGATGCCCTGGCAAAAAATCAGGTGATTAACCGTCATTAGCCACCACAAACCCCATGTTCAACCTTGATTAACCATCATCAATCTAGTTTCAGATGGTTTCAGGCCATTTGCCATGGCTAAGCCTTCCCAGGAAATGCATTTACGCATCGTTGCGCATCCTCTTCTGGTCCTTGGTGCTGCTGATGATCATCCAATGCAGCGCTGGCATCACCATCTCCTACATGCTCAGCGACTACATGGTCAACGACGATGGTGCCATGGCTCGCCTGTGTGAACTTAGGTAACAGCTGGGTCCCATGGCACCCCGGCTATCCTGGCATGAGCAGTTGAATAGTAGATGCAACTAGCTAGTTGCTGGATATGAATCTACCATTGAAGTTGCGAATGGCAACTATTGACCAACAAATCCAACCTTTAAACTCCCAGGTCCTGAAAAACGACCAGAATTTGAATTTTATGTAATCAGGTGTTGAAGCTTGTGCTCATGTTGGCATGGCTCCAGCATAAGTCCAAAGTACTGATTCAATGCCATAAATCGCTGGCTATTCAACGCATTGCGCGCAACTCATGGTTGGTGCAGTCCCCCGTCCCAGATAATATTTCTGTTAGCATATTGGCCCAGCTAGGTAGGTTAATATGTCATGCAGCAAGTATTTGACTAGTTGATGATTTGGGCATGGACCAACCCGTAGAAAGCCATGGCCAAGATCAAAGAATGAATATTAATTGATATGAAATATCAAAAATCAATATTGACCCATATGAAACATGGTCAACTATCCCAGAATCTGCTATCATTGAGCATCATTGACGTATCGGAGAGAAATTCTTTAGTGTACTGTCCAGCCTAGGGTCAGCAGTTTTATTAGTGACCTGGGCGTTACATTCTGCTATTTCTACAGAGTTTCATCTATGTCTAAGCATCCTGGGGTAGATAGGAATTCCTCATGATCAATGTTTAAACTGTTTACCACTTGGAGACCAATTCTATTTACTCCAGGATCACTGCAGTGTGCATGCATGCAATTTTATGTAGCATATTTGTAGATTGAATCCATCATAGATTTGAATTCAGGCAGTCTTTGTAACGTTAACCAACTATTGGGCCAACTATTTCCAGCAACCATTCAAACCAACAGTAACCAATCATTTGTTCTGGGATCCCGTATCCACTTCTTCAGGTCCATCCCCCTCACCTAGGCAATGCTGAAGCACGTTTCCAAGTCTTTAGCATCTCGCCGCAAAGTTTCCTACGCACAGCACCCGGGAGAGGTGGTAAACACTCGGAAGTGTCCACCAGCAATGGCTACCACCATCCCGACCGGTGACATCATGTGAGATTCTTGTAGACGCACATGGAATTTTCGGCTTCACCATCTACGGATATATGGCTATGGCTCAACACGCTGTGAACATCCCATGAATGACTGATGAACTGTAATCTTTGTTGAGATGTCTACCTACCCCTTTCTGGGTTGCTTTATATTGGCCCACAACTATATATGTTCAAAGCAGACCAACGGTAAGCCACCATACATAACAAATGGTGTTACGTGCTCAAGAGGTACTGTACAGCTGGATCGTGTTCAACCAGTATTGACTTTTTATTTGGCTGCCATCACTCACCGCAACGGTTACCGGAGAGCTCCCGCAGCGGTTCAGGATATTATGACACCTTCAGCAAGACGCCGGGCATCAATTTGGGCGGTGTGGCTGGTCAATGGATGGTAAACCTCGGTGCCAAAGAATGGTCTACTGCGGTCATGAATGGTATGTCATGGTCAGTATTAGTTGACTATAGTAATATAGAATTGTTTGATGGATTAATTAATAATCATTAGTTTAGTTTGGTTACTTTGAGTTTTTGTGAGTTGATCGAACACTTTATGACTATTAGTTTTCAACTATCAAGAGTTGTTGAGAACCCGTGATTTACATTATCCAATGACTATGGTTCATCACCCAAGCAAAATGGGCGTTTGGTAATGAGGTTCTTAATGTGGATAGGATTGTGGGGTCAGTCTCTTTAGTCTTTCGCACACCTAAAACCGGTTGCAGCGGTTGAAAATAGGGTTAGTATGGACTAGTAAAGTGTGCTAGAAATCCAAAATTGATGAACGAAAACATTGTGCTCATATAAATCCTACTATTGGTGTCGTAAACCAATATTGTGCTCATAAATCCTGGATAGTTACGGTTCATGATGGGATTACAACTGCAAACAACGACGGAGACTCTCGGGCTCCGTATTCATCAAAAGACAATCCATTCTCATTGCCCACCTGCCGGGATTTTTTTTGATATGGCTATGGGTCAATATCAACTAAACACAGAAGGCGTAGGTGAACATCCCAACAAAGTTTAGTTTCGTCGTCGATTAGGGGATGTTCACCACGGGTAAACGGTATTGACTCATAGCCATATGGATAGCAGTGCTAGTGAAATTTGTGATCTTCAACAAGATTTCAAGCCGCACCTGCTGCAAGGTTACGTTTTCAATGTCACCGAGGCTGTAACCACCGGCTTCTTGCATGCTTACTGCTTTACAACAAAGTTTTGAACAATTGGGTTCCATAGCCAATATCAACAATGATTTACAGTTGTCAAACGTTATGAACCGCGTAGACCGAGGACCCTCTTGACCATGTTTGAAGTGCTTTTCGCCAACTGGGCTCCGGCATGCCGGGTGCTGATCGACAATGTGCCTTGGCCACTGCGCTAGCTTGGGTTCGGCAGGATAATGGTACCGCGATGGGCAAGGACAGCCAAGGACTCTTGATGGTTTAAACAAATCAACTCTTTGGCACCACACGTTTCTCCAAGAACCACTGTGATAGGGATGGTTTGCCGCATCATTGCTTCAAAAATGCTCAAACCTTCCACTCGCTTTGTCAAAGTACACGATTGTCACTCGCTGCTGCTTGGATAAACAGTCCCATATGTCTCTTACCATCACATTCATGAATCTGTTTTTTGCCCCCGTGTCTCATAACGTCTACATACATACACAACTTGGGGACAGCTGTACCCTGAGAAGATGCTTTTGGAGTCTTTGGGCACCACACTTGTCCACCCCATTTCAGTGGGCTAACACCGTCAGTCTTTCGGGGTTTAACGCCAAGTTCAAAGACGGGGGACATGTTCCCTGTCATGTGCCATGATTGAAGATTAGTTTCGAAGGATCAACCATTCTGAATCATGACTAGTTGGCTGACAATAAACATGATCAATCAATGATCAACCACATTCAACCACTCATTTTACCCATTGACCATTGCACAACCATCATCAACCGCTCGGATTTCTCTTAACCATTAACCGTTCCATATCGCACTATTGCAATTCGCCATCATGTAACCTTCACTAAACCAGTAACCATTGCATAATCATCATCATCAACCCATCATTATCACCATTCACTATCAACCATTACATAACATTATCAATCATTTCATCATTTCATATCCCCACCGTTGTTGGCTACTGTACTGTGGGTAGCATCCCTGAGACGGTGACGAACTGCTGAGGTGAGCGAATGGTGGGCCATTGGATTCATCGTCTACCGACACTGGCCTGAGATCACCGTTGGGTTCGGTTGGGTTCGGTTGGGTTCGGTTGGGCGGTGGGTTGGTTGGTGGCTTTGCTGGTTGGTTTGTTCTAAACATGGTTGCTTGGTTCGGTTAGTTGATTTTTGACAAGGTTGATTGGTCTTGGTTGGTTGGGTGGCTGCTTGGTTTGTTGGTTGCTTGGCTCACTGGTACAACTGATCACTGCTAATGAGGTGACATACTAGCAAGATTTGTGGTCGGAAAACAGCGGACAACAACAGTTAGCTGGCTGGTTGGTTGTTTGATTGGCAATGTTGCTTGTTCGCTGTTTGTATGAATTGTGGAACCCGTGTGCAATGATGGCATAGCTTCCTGGGGTGCGCGTGAAACTATTGCAGTATTGTCTTCAATTGTCAGGTTTGGCGCTTAGAGCAGCAACTATCGGCAGCAATTACTTGATCACAGGGTGATGACACTGAACAAACTACAACGACATGATGGTCAATGGTAGTTTTGATCAATGATGGCTCATGTTCATGTCCATCGCTTCATGTTTGATGGTTGTATTTGTGGCTCATTGATGATTGATGATGGCCAATCGCTGTTGATCGCTGGATTATTCTAGCAGATAGCAACCAATGGAGAATAGTTGTTTGACTACCGCGTCAACAGCTGTGCAAACATTTCAACGGTGATACTTAGCTCTTGGGCCAGAAGACCATGTACAAAAGAGGTTTAGGTGGCACGTGCGCGGGCACCCGGCTAACAACCAGATCACTACTCATGTTGCCAACAGCATTAAACTTTGGACATTAGACATCCCCGTGATGTGTAATTGTGCTTGCAAACTGAGGCTGTTTTGTAGGGTTCGCGGTGCTTAATGTTGTGAATGTCTCTTGGCAGCAAGTCTGACCGTGTTGACTTCTGCCGGAAAGCTGTGGAACAGGAGAACTCAGAAGTTGATTCAGGATGGTTAAAGGATGCTTAATCAAATGTTGATGATGCTTAACCAACGGTTAATGATTAATCATGATTCGAATTTGGTTCTCAACAAAAGTCATGTGTCATTTGTTTAGCCAGTTTGTCAACCATGATTAGCCAGAATGTTGACCATCACTACTGATTGATGTTCATTGTTGGTCATATGCCGTGATGAAGCCAATTCGACGGCGCCCGGGGATTTAAAAGATGACGATCGGTTCAAGAGGATAACCCATTTGTTTCCATCATGAATGTCACGCCAGCGGCGAATTTCCATAAGCATTTTTAGATGGCCATTCCTGCACACACAAAAACTCAGCTGTGCGCGTTCATGCCGCTGGTGTTGGCGTAACATGCCCAAGCTGGTCCGAAGTTCTAGCAGCATCTCAGGTCAAATCCAGGGCATAGACACAGATGGAGGTAGCCGCCATGGCTTGGTGAAGATCATATAAATCTAATTCAACCTGACCAAGGAGAATGGAAAGCCCTGTGAGTACTAGGTGATGGCTACCAGCTAGTGAAACCTGTTAGTACCAGCTTGGACAACCAGTGTTACAGCCAGTGCACTTGAGATGGTCTGAGAATCAACTTGGAATGTTTGTCTCCCAGCATTTTATTGTGATTGCTGCTGGTCATTCCAGATATGTTCCAGTAATCTACTAAATTGGTCAACTGGTAAAATTACTGCTTAATTGATAGTCAAATATTACTGTGTAGTGATGCTTATTGGACCGCAATCAGTCTTTTAGTTCCATCTGAATTATTGGTCAAATGTGGTCCTAGCTACCATCATTCGAAATATCTACCCTCACCAACATCAATTACTTGCTTGTACATATTGTCGTACTGACCATCTCCCCCCGCCTCGCATTCTGGATGGCTAGAGGAGATGATCATTGACCCAACTGTGATGCTGTCGCTGCCACCAGGCTGTGTTCATCCAAACTACCATGAAGGTGGCGCATCAAGACGATGAGGATCGGCAGCCGGCTGAAGCAACCAGGAGAAATCTCTATCAGCAGTTGTGTTGGATGTTTTGTGGTTGATTTTGAAAATGAAATGGGTTGATTCGACATTGCCTGATGATCAAAATTAACCAAGATCATAATCCAAAAAGCTGTTCGCATCTGCTTCACGAACCAGTATATATTTGTTAACTTTTAGCTGCAACAGCTCAAGGTTTTTTTTAGCAACAGCTCAAGCAACTGCTTGATGCTTCAGATACTTCGGATTCAAGACCACCACAGAAAGGGAGAATCACCGGTGACGGGTGGTAATTTGTTGCTTGAAAACATCGTAAGCCACAGGTTAGTCATGGCTCTAGATTGCTCATCGTGGTCTGGCTTTCCCAAGAAATGATGTAAAGATATTGTGTACACAAAGGATTTTTTGTGAAGATCTGAAGAACAGTCAAGAGTAAATATTTGCGCTTATCCGTATCGATTGCAAACAAGGATCACATTCATATTGAGAAACTCTGAGTATCTCTGAAAGCAGGCATTGGCAAGATCGTTCTCAGGCACACCCACACGAAGCATATTTACAATATGACATTTCTAACTTTATTTGTGCGCAGAAGTGTGGTGAACAGTGATGTGAATGGTAGATTGCAATCGCACTGTGGTTTTGAACTACTCATCAGCAGGGTACACACATATGCACATACACTACGATTGAACCAACAAATATCCTGTATATACATCATGCTCGCGCAGCCACGGGATGGATCAATGTACACATAACATCTCCACAGCAACGATGTTTCCATTCACGATAAAGGACCAGTTCTTGCACCCTTTAAGCAACAAGCTGATTCCACCAAGGGTTTGCAAGGTTCAACGCCACTACTGCGGGAGTTTCTGCTTCACAACCCTTGTTACTAAGTTACCTCCTTTTAGCAACCAAGAAGTTGCGAGTTGCTATGAATTAACCATCAAGTGCTGGCGACCATCAGTTCGTCAAGTCACAAGATACCATCACTATCACCATTAGCCATCATTCTCAACCATCATCAAGTGCTATCATCAAGTGCTACCATCATCACTTACCAATCAGTTCTTTCCCCCGGGTACTGCTGCAAGTGCTACCCCTGCCACCGGCTGCAGCTCCGCGCAGGTCATCGCGGTGGAAAAGACCAAAGCGCAAGAGGCGTATCGCCGACGAGCGCCCTGGCACGCGCATCCCGATCCTCCCAGGGGCTCCCAGTGCCGCCGGTCGAGTCTTGAAGCAACAAGGAACCCATCATTGAGCGACAAAACAGTGGCTGAACGAACCAACAAGCAACAAGGAAATGAATGGAACTTGGTTCTCGTTGCTGTTGTTTTTCACTGAGTTTTTGCAAACAGATGTGGTTTACTGTTGTTTTGGTTGTTGTTAAAACTGCTGTCAAGCCATTACGACCGTTTGTTGACAAATGTGAACTCAGTCCGATATATGATGATAGATGCTATACCTGTTGTATTGTCAACACACACTGTTCTTTGCTGTGCTTGTTTCGTAGTGACCTTTGTAAATCAACGCACGGGCACACTGAATGAAGAGTGATAGAGAATGATCATGTAGACTAGCAACCTCCCAACCGTCGATTTCTTGAGGGGGGTCGCCCCAGGGTAGCTGGGGCAACGTTGCAAGTCATGTACCATGCATGGGGCCATCATCTTCGAAACCCTTGGAGACATCGGGCTGCAACATCTGTTGATACGTCAAAGCCGACGAACCCAGTGGAATGATCAGCATCTTCAGCGGTAGCAACATGAGCAGCTTGGGAAGGCAACAAGCTGGTCATTTGTATTCATTTGTACCACAACTGGTATATAGTTATCATAGGCGGCCAAGGTTCTTGTCATACTCTGTTTGACCATGGCCGCCCTTGATTTTGTTGGCTTGGTATGTTGAAGGAAACTTGCCTGATCCCTTCAAGAGCAACATTGATCGTGTTAAGCTAGGATCCTTCATCAGGATCATTTTCCACAATCATTCACAACGATCCTTGACGATGTTCAACGACAACGACCATTCACAACGACCATTTGCAATGCTCCTCAACCATATTGTTAGCCATCGTCATTTACAATGATCATTCACAATGACCATGAATCATTAATGTTAGGCTGTGATTAGTATTTGGGGGTTGATTAAAGAAAAGTTTTTCCAAAATTATACCAAGCCTAGGCATTTTTAAATGGAGGGTGATTAAAGAAAAGTTTTTTTTGGGGGGGTGATTTTTTTCTGGATTTATGGATGGTATCTTTTTACTCCCAGGTGGTTCTGGTTGTTTCTATCTTTTCCTTTTCCCTTTGAGTTCTTTATCTTTTTGTTCTTTATCTTTTTCTTTTGCTTCCATTGGCCATTTACTAAACTGAGAGCTTGCTGAAATGGATGATTCCTTTATTAAACTCCTTTTAAAAAATTGAGTTTTTTCAATTTTCCAAGAGGGTAGCCCAGGAAGAGCCAAGATGTTGAATAATAGATTTACCAAAAGGGGGTCGATTAATGCAAAAAACTTTTTCTTGGGGTGGTTCTGGCTGCTTCTATCTTTTCCTTTTCCTTTTGAGTTCTTTATCTTTTTCTTTTGCTTTCTATTGGCCATTTACTAAACTGAGAGCTTGCTGAAATGGATGATTCCTTTATTAAACTCCTTTTAAAAAATTGAGTTTTTTCAATTTTCCAAGAGGGTAGCCCAGGAAGAGCCAAGATGTTGAATAATAGATTTACCAAAAGGGGGTCGATTAATGCAAAAAACTTTTTCTTGGGGTGGTTCTGGCTGCTTCTATCTTTTCCTTTTCCCTTTGAGTTCTTTATCTTTTTCTTTTGCTTTCTATTGGCCATTTACTAAACTGAGAGCTTGCTGAAATGGATGATTCCTTTATTAAACTCCTTTTAAAAAATTGAGTTTTTTCAATTTTCCAAGAGGGTAGCCCAGGAAGAGCCAAGATGTTGAATAATAGATTTACCAAAAGGGGGTCGATTAATGCAAAAAACTGTTTCTTGGGGTGGCCCTGGCTGCAGAAGAGAAGAGAAGAGTGGAGAAGAGTCAAGTAGAGAAGAGTAGAGTAGAGAAGATTAGAGTTGAGGAGAAGAGAGTAGAGAAGAGTAGAGTAGAGAAGATTAGAGTTGAGGAGAAGAGAGTAGAGAAGAGTAGAGTGGAGAAGACTAGAGTAGAGAAGACTAGAGTTGAGGAGAAGAGAAGAGCCGAGAAGAGCGGAGAAGATTAGAGTAGATCTTCCATCTCTCAGGCAAGACTTTTAAGGAGGGAGTTTATTAATCATCCCCCCAAGTTTGGTTT
>VSDK01004035.1:145217-222808 GCA_009767595.1 Symbiodinium kawagutii | reverse complement strand
GGTAGCCCAGGAAGAGCCAAGATGTTGAATAATAGGTTTACCCAAAGTGGGTTGATTAATGCAAAATACTTTTTCTTAGGGTGGCCCTGGCTGCTTCTATCTACAAGAGTAGAGAAGAGAAGAGTTGAGAAGACAAGAGTTGAGAAGAGTAGAGTAGAAGGGTAGAGTAGAGAAGAGAAGAGTTGAGAAGAGTAGAGTAGATGAGTAGAGAAGAGTAGAGTAGATGAGTAGAGAAGAGAAGAGTAGATGAGCAGAGAAGAGAAGAGAAGAGTGGAGAAGAGTCGAGTAGAGAAGAGTAGAGTAGAGAAGAGTAGAGTAGAGAAGATTAGAGTTGAGGAGAAGAGAGTAGAAAAGAGTAGAGTGGAGAAGACTAGAGTAGAGAAGACAAGAGTTGAGGAGAAGAGAAGAGCCGAGAAGAGCGGAGAAGATTAGAGTAGATCTTCCATCTCTCAGGCAAGACTTTTAAGGAGGGAGTTTATTAATCATCCCCCCAAGTTTGGTTTAGGGGGAGGGGGGGGAGGGGGGTTTACTAATCACGACCTAACATTAACCATGATCATTTGCCATTTTCCTAGCCATCCTTGCAACCAGCAGTGCTGACTCGGGCAGCAGAGTAGCACTGCACTCAGGTGAACAACATGTTCCGCGAAGCAGACACGTCAGGAGATGGTTTCATCGATTTTGCTGAGTTCAAGCGAATGCTGGAGCATCCTCAGCTTCAGGCATGGCATCGCGGCACAACGGAGCCGACCTTTTGGAACACAGTCTGTGACCACTGGAATGGGACCACTGGAATGGGATTGACCACTGGAATAGATGGAAATGTCATTGCCATGAATAACCACCATTAATTAACATTAAGGAACCAGGTGATGCTGCTCATGAACCACTCAGGATTGATAAGGTGACCACCCAGTGAGCCATGATTGGTGGTGAATATTGATGGCTAATGCTTACTAGTGGTTGGTGATGGTTGCATTTGATCGCCCATTTTCATAATCTGCGATCACCACCCGCTTGTTTTCAAAACTGCCCCAGCCATACGAATATACCAATGATTGTAAACCCATGTGGGCAACCATCATTTGCCATAGTCATTCACCATCATTGACCACACAGATTCACCACTATTAGCCATATTTACTGATTTACTTTGCATAATTGACCATTCGTAGTCATTCACCATCACCAACCATCTTCATGCACCATCATTAACCATTACTAATCATCATTATGGGCCACTATCAAACATTCTTCATCAACTTTTTCCAAGCATCATTCAGCGTCATTAAACCACCGTGATCAATATTGATTACTACCATGAACCATCATCGTTAATCACCATGAACCACCACCATTAACTGCCATAAATCGCCGGCGGTTGATCACCGGTGCCACAAGGTTTGGCTTCACCAGCTGGAGATCGAGACGGATGCGTCTTGGTGGATCACTGGGGGTGTCGCCGCAGCAGGTGGAGCTGCTGGACACTTGAGATGGTGAGATGGCGGATGGGAGATTCAGAGATCTCACAGATCTAGAACAGCTGGGATCTACCAATGGTGAGATTATGAGGATTGTGAGTTCCATGGAGATGCTGACTGAATAGCTAGCTTTATTGTGATCAATCGCAGTTGGGGAAACTGTGGTGCTGGTGGATTTCCGCTGGATCTACCGCCAAGCATCAAAATTACCAGGATCAACGTCCAGCTGATAACAGGTATTCATGGTGATGAGCACACCGACATGACCAGTTTGAAATGCTTGTCGGAAAAGTCCCCAGGATGATTCAGCGTCAACTAATCATATGGAAATACTCAGGTGTACAGCAATGTTGGATGTTTATTCAACTGATCTATATGGGTATCATCATTGATGAGATTGGGTTTGATTAAAGCAGAATGATCTCATTTTGATGGGGAAACCACAACCATCGCTGCTACCCAGGCATGAATTGACCAGAAAACCCTAAAAGGCTCGAGTTGCGTATTGCTGTATGCTGGCTTGAGGGTTTCCCCTCATTTTAGCTGAGCCCTGATGTTTGTAATGCTCCTTATGTCTTCAGTGGTCTTGCCTTACACTGTTAATGGCCATGAAGTGACCATAGCCAAAGCCGTTGGGTAGCCAGCGATTGCCGTGCTGAACGACTACTGACCACTAATAGTTGTAAGCATCAATACACATTATTACCCTTTTTCGATCTTTTCCAACTATCAGCGACCCTCACTTCTGATGGTCAACAATTAGTGGCTACTAATGGCTGTGAAGTAACCATGACTAGCCGCCATGAACCATCGTCAATCATCACTGGCCACTATGAACCATCATCATCACCATTCTTGGTGGTCTGTCGCTTGCAGTTGCTCTAAGGACTTGCTTGGTCTCTTTAGCATGCATCTTGGACATGGAATTGGGCCATGGATTGGCAGGTTCATGATAATCATAGGGGTATACCCAACCAAATCATCAGAGGTCAAAACTATCCGAAGACATTCAAATGCTGAATTATGGATTGACATTAGTTAGTGGGGTGACTGATTTCAACGGGGGATCAGCGCCACCAGTAGTGGAAGCGGGCCGCCATGGAGAAGCCATCAATATCCCTTGCCACTCCTGACCAGTATTATCAACCATAAAAAACATTGCTAACTTGAACTTATTGATATTGAGTTTCCTTTGAACCTTGATTCACATATCGCTTGCTAAGAAACACTAAGCACTGCCAACCAAAACGACAAGCCTCTACTCTTGAAAGGGGTCCAACAGCCCCCCGTGACCCCCGCACACCCTGGTTTCCCGAGCGCCCTGGGCTGCGATCACCCAACACGTACCTCCAGGCTAACAGGTGGATCCACATGGAAGAACCACTGATCGTGGTTCTTGAAAGCATGGTTTAAATAGAGCTTATAGCTATTAATAATGGTTAACAATAGGGGATAATAACCAACAGTTTTGTTGGGATATGCCACTATCAATTTAACAATGGTTTTGGTTTAAATATTGGTAAATAGGTTGTGATTTACCATCAAATATAATGTACTCCTAATTTCGGATATCCCATTGATGATGACAGTTAAGAAGCCTATCACTTTAATCATGAATAGGCTGTGATTTACCATCAAATGTGGGGAGAGTATGTGAATATGATCTCCCTAAAAACCATCTAGATCATCAACCTGTGTGGTATGGCCATGGCACAAGAAAAACCTTATGCCTAAGATTTAGGCACAACAAAAATGCTTTGCCTAAAAGGAGCGAGTGGAGATGAATAAGCACAAAGAGCGATGAAAAGAATCCCTTCGCAGTACCAACCATTAGCAATAATGAGAATCATTGCCACCCTATTCCCATTGCGTATTATCATTATGAATAGCCAACCAACCCCATTTACTATTTCCATTCGTTGGGGTTGGTTGCTTCCTCGCATTTGATCCTCATGCGCTGCCGAGGCTGGATGATGGCGATGGAGAGATCTCTTTGGCAACTCGGCAGAGTTTCAGGATGGTTAAGTCATATGGTGCAAGATGAGCTGATAGTGAGCAAAATTTAGTGACTATATGTTTGAGAATGGTTATAGAATGATATGAAATGATTGACAATCGATACAAAACTGTAATATGAATGGTGGCTCTTGTATGGTCAAGAGAAGTTATCATGACGTTTGCAGTGCTTGATAAATGTTTCTGGTGGTCAAGAATGGTGGTCCCCTCTATGAAGGTGGTGCAATACAGGGGGGAAGAAAATGGCATCGCCAACAATGATGAAGGTGCGGTTGATATTGGCCAATGAATGTGGACAACATGCGGCTTTCACATGTATATACTGTTTGTGTTAGTATACTTACGCGCAATTCCCACCCTTTGCCCGGAAACTTGAACATTGTACCACAGTATAACACTCAGCAACTTGGAGAAATAACGAAAACGTTGGCTATACGCAGCGATTTGTGCTTTAGGACTTTGTGGTTTACAGTTTATGGTTATAGGGTTTAGGGTTTAGGTTTTTAGGGTTTTAGGGTTTAGGGTTTTAGGGTTTGAGGTTTAGGGTTTACAGTTTTTCGGTTGAGAAGCAAAAAACAGCCGGCCTGCGCAGGAATTTGAGGGTCCAGTATGACAAGCGATTGTGCACTTGTAAGTTTCCGGGCAAAGGGTGGGAATTGGTCGTATACTTACCGAACCGATATCACCAACAAATATCATTCATTGTTGGTCATGAACATAAGTAACCACCAGTGATAATAACTCATAATCATCATTATGAGTTAATACATCTTGCTCCGATTCATTAGCTGCTTCTAAGCCTCATCATTATTAGTCATTATTAGCAATCTCTACACCATTCACCATCATTAGCATTCACCGGCAGCTTCATTAGCAATCACCCCAGCAGCTGCAGATTCACCATGACATTCCCTCCAATTTCTGCTTGTTATCCCAATCATCAAGGTGATCATAGAATTCAATCACTTCACCTCTGCTTCTATCAGATTAAGCTTGTTATCATGTTCAGTTGAACTGACTAAACTATGGATATATAATGGTATCAAGTTGAACTAATTCTCCCAATTACCACTGCTTCTATCGGAAATCATCAACTGGCTCACCAGCTTCTCCATGAGCTTCTCTCGCAACTGTTGCAGCGGCGCTAGCGGTATTTCTCCACAAGCTGAGATTGTTGGTGTTTTTGGGATCAAAGGTGTGCCACGTTGCATGTACCAAGGGATCAAAAGTTAGTTCAACTTGGCTATTGAATTCGTAACTTATCTTCAGTCGGCAGGTAGTTACCCAGATGTGAAGATAACAAACGGCCCTGGAGGGATTTGCCCTGGGGGTTGTTTACTATTGTTGCTTACTGTCCGTGTTCTTATCATTATCAACTATAGTAAATATCATTAGTTTTGGTTACTATTGTTGGTACCTATCCTCTATTATCCTCACTATACCATTGACATCATTCCTATTCCCTATTACAGTACTATCCCCTACTAAGGATCACCACTATGATCATTACTATCCCCTAGTCACTTCTCTCCACCGAGCTGCCCTGCTCTCAGGAAGAGTTTGAGACGGGCATCATGAAGTTCAAAGGCATGGCTCGGAGCTTCGACCTCAACAAGTTGCAACGACAGGTGCCGTGGCGCAGAGCTTCCACGGAGGTAGCCCGGTGGCGGCTACAGATGCAACGGTGCTGAGGGGTTCGTGGTTGGTGGTTGATGATTGATGATGCTTAGCTATAATGGCTTGCTTCATGATGATGGATGATGATAAAGTATACTGATTGTTGATGATAAATAGTGCCTTTGATATCACTGGTTGGTGGATGATGGTAAGCTGAATGGTTCTTAAGCTGGTGACGGATGCTTAGAACCAGCTAGATAGCAACCATCCAGGATCGCAGATTCGTCAGTTGCCCGTTGGTTACTCAATGAGTTTACCAAGCTGGCACTGAAATCATCAGCTCGGCATCGCAGTACCTGGACCTAGCGGTGCTGTAGCAAGTCGTATCTCTTTGGGGATCGCCATGAGTAATGCAACCAGCTCCGCTGCAGGAGGACCAGCGGCGACCGGGAGCGGTCATGACCCAACAACGGCAAGCTGGCCTGCTTCACCTCGAGGAACTCGATGATTACCCCAGGATGGAAAAAGTCTCCGCAACAACCTCATCACCAACTGACTGAGTGGTACTCATCTTCAGGGCACTTGGATGTGCTACTCATTTTCGGGGCATTTCAATATGCTACCGATGTGAGGGATCCACCTTATTGGGTCCAGTACCATGGTGATCTCACACGCCTCACATGCACGCCCCATAACTCCGGTGGCTCAGCCCAAGGTGAGGAAGCTGAATACGAAGATGGTGCCCTGGAATGCACCCGCCTGGCCTCATCTGGGAGGATACATCTTGGTAGTTTCAAGGTCACTAAGAGAAATGCTCAGTTTGTTGTAAGATGGTGAATAATGTTAGCCCTGGATGAACAAACTATACTTATAGGTTGATTAGTTGGAAGGGTACCATTTTATTCCAGCTCACGCAAACATCAAACGGTAGGGTCTACAACACAAAAGAGGTTGGAAAAAGCCGATGATATCCGATGATAAAGGTTGGAAAATGGTTTACGAAGCATGGCTATTGGGTGATAGTACCTGAAGAGGGGTGATAGCCTGGAAGATCACCATGGCTTAACCATCAACCAACATCAGTGCCGAAGGTGGCTAGTGGTGGAGAGCTGTGAAGACTCAGTGGTTACTATCAGCTGACAGCTAGTCAATCGTTGGTTGAAAATGTACAGCATGTTACAGTACCGCGAATGATGCGTGCCAAAAAACCGACTGCCATGCAGATACGGCACTAGCGTCCGCATTCAGAATTTGGTCCAGGGTCCGGATGTCCGTTGACCAAATAGCTACCAAGAATACATCTAAATTAGTTTTGGCTATGGTTTTTGTGCAAACATTTCTTTCACCATCCCAAACTTGTGATCATTGTAGAAGGTACCATTTAAGCATGAGCCATCGCTAGCCATTTTTGACCAACCGTTTTGTGCGGGTACGAATCCTTGTAGCCGATATCTAGCTGGCTGCAATTAATTGTAAAGCCAGAATGTACGAAATAGACTCCACTGGGAACAGCAGAAGTTTGGGGCGTACGCCTGAACAAGATTATGGCTAGCATGCTTGAAATGAAATGTTCATGATGATCAACCAATGACGCTTCTAATTAGAAACATCTCAACGACGTGAATAATATATTATTCATAATCGTTACTGTATTGATCTATAGTTGTCATCAATCTATAACCCCCTGGAAGCCCTGGCAAAAAAAATCTATAATCGTTATTGATCCATGAGGGAGAACCATCATGAACCACGAAGACCATCATTGATGATTATCAGCCATCTCAAATTGTATCTGTTAACCAAGAAAGAACCATCATTCAACCATGCCGAACAAGCATGATAGAACCATGAAGCACAACGATGATCAACAATCATTGCTAGGTGATTGGTTGACAAGCATATTTTTCATGACGGGTGGTTCAACCACCCTCAAGCAATCATCAACCGTTGAGCGACAACTCGCAGGGTCACCACGGCATTCCCAACCATCCAACCCTCACGATCCGCGTTTCGAGGATGTGATTTTGGAGCACGACCACCTGCAGGATCGCTTGGCCAAGGCGCTTCACAACCACACGCCCACCGCGTGCCTTGGAGCCGACAGATGGAGTTCTATGGTCACGATGGTAGTCGGAAAACGGCGATCATTCACCCGGAGACTCTGGAAATCCATGGCCGGGGTTGGCAACAAAATGGCTCGCATTGCTGGTGGCTGGCGGCTGGTGGTGGTGATGATGATGATGATGATGATGATGATGATGATGATGATGATGATGATGATGATGATGAGTATCTTAAGCAGTGCTTGATTGATCCACCATGAACTAGTTCATGAAAAGATGTAGTCATTTTGCTTCATCCGCAGTTCAACTGTGGCTCACGCGTACTGCTGGGAGTCATAGAGCTGTCAGTTGATGACTGCTTGACATCCTGGTGATACCTCCAGTATTTGCACCAAGTTTTTACAATGTGTTTTGTTAATTCTGTTAAAACTTCCACTAATCCTGGTGATACATCAAGGTTATTACCTGCAAAAGAAGCCTTAGGGTTTTTCAACATCCTTTTTGTGAGTGTTTGCCTGATAATCCTACGGATCGTGGCAATGAGTTGATAGTTTGATTGTTTTTAGTAAACAGAAATCTCATCAGTGGATTTTTTCAAAAACAATCATGGCAGTCAATTCGTGCTGTAGTCACCACATTGCTGAGGGCCCAAAATCTCCATGATCATCTTTGAGCGGAGTTATCAAATCTCAGCACTGTCCTTGGCAAGAGCTTATGACTGACGCAAACAGGCAAACCCATTGGAAGCGCCAGCAAAAAAAGAGTTATTGACCGGCATCCTTAATGAAGAATGGGCAATGCCTTTGAGCAACTATTGAAAAATATCAACGAGTGCTATCAATCATACAGTTTTAACCATTCGCAGCCGTAGCTATTCACCATCAGTCGACACTATCAAACCTTAACTCAGCTTGTTTCCGGACCATTTGTCACCCATGAACCACCACGAGTTTCGCTTGCTGCGAAGTGGTGTTTGGCAACTACAGGGCCGCGCTTTTTCAGGACAGACCGAGCTAGCGCATATTTGAAGTTTCATTCCAGTCTCATAGCCGCAAGCGCGAGTCTGGGTGTTGAACAGAGTTCATGGATCGCAAGAGGCAACAGGGGAAGGGCATGAGAACAATAACAAGAAGATATGTTCCAAGCACATTTCATTTAGCATCTTGTTGGGGCTGTGCAGGGATACCAATGGTCTGTTCTTTTTGAGGGAACCGTTAATCGCTGGGCAAAGTTGATGTTTCCCAACACGGTTGGCCGTTACCAGTTCGCTGGTTCATGTGTCGGTTCCAAATCACCAACTGCAGCATCCTGGAATCAACTGCCAAAAAGCCATCTATTGCATGTTGTTGTTGTTGTTGTTGTTGTTGTTGTTGTTGTTGTTGTTGTTGCTGTTGTTGCTGTTGCTGTTGTTTTTGTTGCTGTTGTTGCTGTTGCTGTTGTTCTTGTTGCTGTTGTTGTTGCTGTTGTTCTTGTTGCTGTTGTTGTTGCTGTTGTTGTTGTTGTTGTCGTTGTTGTTGTTGTTGTTGTTTTGAAGTTGATCCGTTGATGAAACGTTTTGGGAACTATTCACTGCCTACAAAAGCTTGTTTTTTTTTTTACGTGTTTTCGTTTTCGAGTCGATCATGGGTCCACTTTCAACAGCGCTGGATATCGCGTTGCTTGCTGCGATCGTCGACATAATGGCCCGGTTTCGTTGATGGCTTTGTACTGCTCAGCGAACCTCAAGTTCTCTCATTCGCATCCTAAACTGAAAGCATCGTCACTGGAGCACGTAGAGGCACACAGAGCCAGTGGGGCGACCGAGGTAAAGGAGGCTCACTTGGAGCTTTGGCAGCACTTTCTCTCACATGGTTTGGGTGGTCCTTGATTTTGTAGCTAAAGTAAATGAAACATATACTGGATGATATGAACAAAAAAACTGTTGCATATCAATTATCCTTGATGATGTTGACCAACTTTTATGCTTCTTGACTTCATTCCTGGAGTCAGGGGATTGCCAACTATCATCACCCCTTCTGATGTTCAGTATTGACCATGCTCAGCCATTACGAGCTTTGTATCAAGCCACTATTGTTACCCATCATCACCCATTCTTGGTCGTCTACTAGCCATGAATCACCATCCTCAACCATTACAATTCACCAACCCCAAAGTGATCCCAACCATAATCAACCATCATCATCACTTTCATCGTTGGTTGTTCCTCGGTAGATTCCCTGTTGTTACCAGTTTGCCATGAATGATCATGATTAATTTGCTCATCAACTAGGGCAAATCCGCTGCGACGCACTCGCAAAAAAAGAAATGACAGAAATAAATCATAGACCAGCAGTGAGCCATCATAAACCATCATAACCTGGTGGTTGGGAGGCAGCGATTCAGAGCCTTTCGGGGTATTCCTGTAGCACTTTCAAGGGGGGGCCAGTTGGAGCTACCAGGAGTGCCGTAGTCAAATGCTAGATCATAAACCATGATGAAGCAGGAACTTATCATGATTAACCGTAGCTATTCGCCATTGCCATCACTCACCATGGTTGTAAATCACCATTCCCAGCGATACCTGGTGGGTCGCCTCAGAATGATGGAGCAGATGTGAGCAGCGTGGCGGGTCTTAAGCTTCTCTTGGGGTCAAGCAGTAGACAAATATATGTTGGTCAAAGTGTGGTTGGTGAATGATGTTTAGTAGTAGTAAGCTGCTGCTGATGAAGCGTTAGTACGGTTTCACGATGGAGTTAAGGGTGATTCTGCGGGCAGTCTAGGGTTAGTGACATTGATCAATCTAGGGTGAATGATAGTCAATTAGTGAAGTCGTCAATGCTTAATGATGGTTGGTGACCTAGTGTGAAGCTGATGCACATTACATTGGAAAGTCTAAGCTTACTGATTGCAAACGGGTAAAGTAAGTGAGTTTAAACAAAAGTTGGTGGTTGTTTTGTTGATGAACATGATTTGTCAAGAAAGGGTCACTGATAATATGGATTAGTTATGACGGTCTATGGTGATTGGTGATTGGTAATGATGGTTGATGAATATTCTGCCCATGGTAAAGATGGTGGTTCAGCATACTTAAGGAAATAGTTTGAAAGGATAAAACGAATTGGAAGAGGTGTAGTAGTGTGGAACAATGGCTGGCAAAAGATAGTAAGTAATGGTAGATCGAATGATGCCAAATAGCAGTTTGTGATGGCTTATGCTTGATGATTTTGGATGATGATTAATGATGGCTGGTAGTGGGTAACAATCGTTGTTTAATGGTGAAGGTCAGTAGATAATAGTTGACTATTAATAGCGAAACATTTGAACCAGAATGATGGTGCTGGTGTATAGGATAAAAAGATCTGAATTGTTCTGAGCACTAATTAATAACAATTCAAGGTTCATACTTGATAGCTGGCTAGTAAGTAACGGTTATATTTGAGTGCCATCAATAGGCTAGAGTAGGGATACAAGCAACTTCTTTGGACATATTTGGATAGACATGGTTAACAACTGGGATGTTACCTTGCGAAAGGTGCGGATGTCACTCACATCAAAAAGGTCGGATATGTGAGACCTGCCATGTTTTGGGTTTCCAAGTAGCTATTGCTTATCATGGGCAGATACCAAAAAGTTCTGTGTGAAGGAATGGATCTCATCGGCTTTAAAAACAGAGATTGAACATCAGTAGTCATTTGTCAATCCATTGATGTTTAATATTTGCCGGTAATGCCAGTCCATTATTTGGATGTTCTATTCTTAGATCAGTTTTGGATATTTCCCTATTATTGTTGACTATTATCCCTAGAAAGTTGCTTGGTTAACTGCTTGAACCATAGCCAGATCAGCGGTGGATATTTGACGCATCAACTGCTTGGCCTCAGTCGCTGATCGTTGAAGCCTTGCCATGGCTTCGTCTCACTGCCGCCGTACCGGGCTGGTGTGGGGGTCGCACGCAACAGTTGTAGCTGATTGAGAAGTCGTTGATGAGCTCATCTAGCTGGTGATTCTCAGGGAGCTAAGGAGCCAGGGGTATCCCTAAATCCCTTTAAAGGGGGAGCTAAAGAGCTACAGGGAGTGGTGAAACCAGATGGTAGTTATGATGCTTGAGAATCGGAATGACTCAAGTACTACTTACTTAGTGCTGACAGTGCTGGAGAGACTGTGTTTCTGAAGATATATGTATCTGAGGTATTTGATTGAATTCCGGTGCGAATTGTCAACCAACACCGTCAGCGATGTCAACTATCAGACTTCAGTCTTGGCGTTGGTAGCTTTGCTTGTTGGCAGCAGGTCACGCGCTCACTTCAGTCTTCCCGTTTTGTTGCTTTATGATCCGATCGAAAATCTTCCCACCCAATGGATTGCATCATCATCGACAGGCGTGAAGTTTGCGCATGCGCAGTACATGGCCAAGGCCAACCATAGGGTTGGTTATTGTGAGCCAAGCTGTCGTTTCCAATCAACCATCAGTTTATAAGCATAATCACTATTGACGAACATCAACTCCATTATGATCCACTAGCCAAATATCAATCAATCAGCGACCAATCATCAACAAGTTTGGTCGGGACACTGGGACATGGGATACTCATATTTCAAGGCTGGTTGCAAGCGATGGACTCGGCTTCCCACTCGGTATGGCAGCACTTGTTTTTTTTTAGTTCGTCGAAGGAACTGCGGCCGCGGAAGAACTGAGCAGTTGAATCCAGGTGCTGATCTTCATCCTGGTGCTGATATCGATGAGGTGAGAACTGCTCCAAAATGCAGGCTTTGATGAGGCGATTCGCTGAAAAGGGCAGATTTTTATGCTTGAGAACCGCTGAAATTCGATGAACATTTGGCAGACTTTATATGAGAACCGCTGAACTTGGGAAATCCATGGATCCATCAATCCCCCCAGCAATGATTTCTATGACCAGCGAGTTGAGGTGATTCAACTAGTGGTTCATGAATAGCTGAATCGATCATGAAAACTGCGCCCGTTAGTTTCAAATCATTGGTAAACCAGTAGTATATAGCAAACCTTGCCAGTTTCCAGTTACCAGTTGGTTAGGAAACGAGATACCTGACCTTGATAAAAGTTTGGTGGTCTAGTTCAACAAGCGACTGGGTGACGATGGGGAGTGAATTTCACGGCAATTGACTCATGATCAGCTTGTTGAGAATTGGAGAATTGATCTATCTTCAAAGAAGTTCCGAATGTACTATGTATCGGTTTACATTCAACATCGCTGGTGATGTTTCGCTGGTCCTATCTAAAAAACTATAGTTCTGTCATGTTCTGTCATATGGCTATGGATCAAAACCCTGTACCCCTGGTTCCCCCATCATTATCCATTGTGTTCCGTATTATTGTTGGTGATTATCCCCCATTAGTTGGCTGGTTAATATTGACCCATGGCCATATCACTGTATCCTTCCAAAAAGTCATAGTCGTTGAATAGTCCGTAAGCAAAGCGCTGCCGAGCCTGAATGCTGAGTCCTCTGCAGAGCTTGGATAGCTGCGCCCGGGAAAAGGGTTTTAAGGATTTCTCGAAATTGAGGGCCCCAAAATGGATGGTTTACTACTCAAAATGATGGGGGTACCCCCATTTTAAGAAATCACCAATCAAGGAAGCTTGATCACATGAAGTTGATGACATGATATCAGGTATGCTGCAGCTTCCTTAGAATGGCCCCTTGAAACCATCGTTCTTTTACATCAAATAGTGATAGCTTGTCTCAATCCTTATGTTCTAGAGCTACCCATTTACGGAAACCCAGCGATGTCAAGCGGTAGAACGGAGTCATACAGAGAGGTGCTAAGCACAGCGGGTTCGTGCTTCAACTGCTGCCGCTGGATGTGTCACCTTTTCTGGGGTCCGGGTATGGCCTCGAGTCTCATCCAGTGGATGAAAATCGTCAGCGGATAGAAGCATGGTTAAATGGAGTGTAACCATTTGCGAGAATGGTAAAAGATATAAATCAATGATTGTAGATGTCAACTCGTATGTCAAGCCCCAACTTACAAGCAGTTGATATAATTGATTCAGTTGAAGAAATCATTGATAGATTTCTCCAGATAGATGCTGAGCCACAAGTTCGCCACCTGATTAGCATCGAATCTTTGGGGCTGCTGACTGCTTGGTCTCCGTTGAGGCGAATGTTCGACTAGAAGTAATGGTGGCCAAGGTGATTAATCAGTAGCTAGTAGTTATAGTTGAACATTAATCAATAGTAGTAGCCATGCTCAATCAACATAAGTAACTTAGCTACTTGTGATTGATCAATAGCTAACAATGATGAACCGCCACTACTTTTGATTAATCAGTAGCTATTCATCAACCATAAGTAGTGGTTTGTCAGTGGTTGTTTGAATGATGCGTTACTCATATGTTCAATTTCACAAATTGGTAGCAGATTTTCAACCACCATAGTTTCAATCATCTTAAGCAGTAGTTTGGTCAGTCATGAATGGTTGCTTTATTGCTGGTCATGATGCTTACTGGTTTGTTTCAAGCATTCCTCAGTTTCGACCATACCTTTGGATCATGGTATTTGATTGACTTGCGCATACTTTTGGGATGGAAAATAACTACTAGGTGCGCCGTTGGTAGGCGGCCGTGGGGTTTCGTAGCCATGATCATCATTCTTATGATGTTGTGTCAGGCACAAATATGCTGGTATTTACAGCATTTTCTTCACTTTGCATATGTTAGACACGCTTGCACACTGAAAAATCTGTCCTTTTTTTGCCCGGGCGAACTACTTTCTCAAAAGAGGATTGCAAGTGCTTCCAGCACTTGTCGTGGGGTCTGGCCACGTAGCACGTGCATTCTGTACACCCACTGAAACAAAAGCAAGGCAACGTGTGGATGTACCACTGTGGCTTTCTTTCCGCTCCAAAGAAGCAGGCATCACTGTGGCCTTCTTTCTGTTCAAAGAAGGCGGTATGAATTTCTTCAAAGCATCAACATCGCTCGCAAGTGCAAGTGAACGTTAACATGCCCCACCCCACCCCACCCCACCCCACCATGCCCCACCCCACCCCACCCCCGTATGCCCCACGTAGCATCCACGTAGCGTCAACATTGCTCGCAAGTGCAAGTGAACGTTAACATGCCCCACCCCACCCCACCCCCGTATGCCCCACGTAGCATCCACGTAGCGTCAACATTGCTCGCAAGTGCAAGTGAACGTTAACATGCCCCACCCCACCCCACCCCCGTATGCCCCACGTAGCATCAACGTAGCGCACACACTTGATTGGGGACATGAATACAACAACAGAAACATTACATGAAGACCTCAAAAACGCAAAAAAACAGGGTTTATCAGGCGGCCATCTAGCAACGGCTGGCCAACTACTAACCAGGTGATATATGATATTTTCCTCAGCATGAATCAATGCTCCACTCGTGTTGCTGGTACCGCAACATACGGCAACCAGGCCATCCGGCTGAGGGTGTTGTGTATCATGAATCATGGCTAAAGCGCATGTTGCTATTGGTCAACTGGGATACCGGCCCTGAAAAATCAAATCTGGCAGAGTCCATGTTTCTTCGGGGACGTCAAAGGGTAGCATCGTCGTTTTTCCAGTGAGATGCTGATTCTCAGCTTCGATCTTTCTGTGTGCAACCCTCCCATATTTGCCCACCGGAGGTCACCAATCAACGGCTCTAGAAATTCAAGTTTTACAGGGTGACACCGCTGTTTTCCATGGTGTCCCCAGGACCTTCGCCAGATGCATTTCTTCGTTCGCCTCAAATAGTCACGTCAAAGATGTACGTCAGGAAAAGGTTGGTTGCATCGTTGGTTGCCATATACGATCATTCATGACTGCATCAAGGCTACCACCATGGCTATAAATGCAAACCGTTCCCTTGAATCAAATGATAAACAAACAAAAACCAGCGACCAGAATTGGCTAACATGTGCTAATATCTTTTGCAAACATGTTTTCATATATCTAACATGATTCGTGGCTAAACAAACCAGCATTTGTCAACAGATATCCGGACTCGACGCCAAGTCTTTGGTGATCCTTTGCCGTCCCAGTCTTGCTGGGCCTCCTGGTCTGCCAGAGACCTAATGGATCTGGAAACCAGAGACAAGCGCTGCATCGCCGCTGGTGTGCAACGACCCATCTGGGGTTGATCGTGGCTAAGGCATTGATTAGACAGGGTGAGCTGATGGATAGTAAGGCATTTTGACCAACAAATGTCATCAAGGAAGTAAGGCTTTGGATATCATAGGATTGATGTTGAATTTTTTGCCTGGGGTTTCCCATCATTTGGTTATAACCCCTCGCATCAATGATTGGTGGATGTTCAATTGAGATGCTACCAAAAGGTAGCATCGCTGCAGGGAACAAAAAACAACTATTTGTAGATGAGTCATGTCAATGGTTAACAATATTTAAGTATGCTCAATCATGGTTGCAACGGTTCATAGGTGCTATATAACTAGCGATTTATTAGCAATGACCTTGCTGATACCATTTGATGATATGATTGACCATTATGGCTGGTATAATCAGTCATACTTATCAGAGCCACCTGTTCTGTTAGTAGGCTAAAATTCTGCAGTAGATAGAATGTCCCATCCAAGTTCAAATTCAAAACCATTTACCAGCCTGATCCATCCAAGTTTATCTTAGTTTCCTCGAGTGTTTTCCGATGTCCTACGCACATCTGCCCGGCAACCAGTCTGTTTGCACTTGCAGGCACCCAAAAAACATCATGTGTTCCCGCGTGCGGCTTCGAGCGACGAGAACGACTGGTGTTGCAGTAGGAAATGGTCAATGTGATGGCTAAATGATGGAAAATGATGGTTCTTGTCTCAAGTGTTGGTTCAATGATGGCCAAATGATGTAAATGATGATTCAGTTCAGAAATGTTGGTTCAATGATGGCTAAATGATAGTGATGACTCATGATTCGGTAAGGATCGTTAGTATGGACAATCTTTGGCCAGATCATGGTCAATCAGAACTACTGACCTTTGACACTTTTTTGCTCATGGTGAATCAGTCATTGCTAATGTTATTCACCATGAACTAACTATTACTGATGGTGTTTGCCCTTGAGTGAAATACCATGTGATTTTCGTGGTCAGATGGTCGTGCGGAGATCCAAGGAGTTTCCATGGCGAAAAAATGGCTCAACTGTGATGGAAAACGGTGCTTACGGCACACCGCAGAATGTGGTGTGATGATGTGTTTCGTATGCCCCAAAGAAGCGCTTTTGCAATTGAGAAATAACCCTGTACTGGTTGTTGGTTTCAAGTGTTTGTTGATTGAAACAACTAATTAGAATTCTTGGTTGCAATGACAGATGTGGAACCCGATTTTTCCCAAAACAACTTGCAACCGTTGGTTAGTATTCCCTGGTAATCAACCGTGGACCATTCTGAATCAACAGGTATGGACCATCAGTTGTCCATCATGAAGCATCAACCATCCAACCAGTATGAATCATGAATTAACCATGAATTAACCATGAATTGACCATCAATTAATCATCAATTAACCATCAATTAACCATCATAGTCAGTCCTTCATTGTGCTGCTTATAGCCCCTTGGCTTCCGAAAAAAAGACACCGCTGCAGCGGCTCAGTTGCTCCTCAATCCGACCGGTGCGACCGGTGCCATGGCGATGGCAGATGACTTCGGCCAATTCAAAGAGCTTCTGCAGGAGCACGGGTTGTGCTAATGAGGCTTGAGTGCTGGCTAGCCATGAAGCTTCAATCATGCCCAATTGACGGTAGAATGATGGCTCATACGTTGATGTTCACATGATGGTGAATATTGCTCCTGATTGTGAATATCTGAGTGACTATAGACTATAGTAAATGATGGTTACGTGATGGTAGCGATTGATATGTCTTAATCATGGTTGAAATGGTGAACAGGAGATTTATCACTGAACGACTGACCAGTTTGACCATAGGTGCGGCCCAAGCACCTTCACGAGCTTGGGTGCTTTACTTCGAATAGAAATTTACAAAAAAGATAGTGGTGGGTTGGTAATTGCCAATAGTAATAGTGGCAGTCAAAACAGCAATATTGTATCTACTGATGAATTGTTGCAAGTGATAGTAAGTTCCAATCGCTAGTGGCTAGATCTCCCTACCTTCGTAGTTTCCCAAACCAGTGTGGTGGATTTGAGGTCGTTCAAGCGAAGTTGGAATGACCCAATTTTTTGGGCTAACAAACGCCAAGAGTCTGTGATCAATATGCATTTGAACATGATCATATAACACGGTCATCATTGGGTACAATGTTGCTTTACAGCTTTGCGGATTGCTTGGTATGTTGGTATACCGTTTTGCTGGTTTATTGGCCGTCATGTTGCTCATCTCGTATTCAATTAATTTGTTTTTTCGGTTACTAAGCCCTCAGGCATTTGGGTGGATTACAGTTGCTTTTTAGGCTTTTTGGGATATGATTGATTTACCATTGGGTTACTTAGTATGTTGGTTATTGTGGTTGATCATTAGGTCAATTCCAGACGTGTTGGTCATTATTGCTGGAACTAACCTACCAGTGTTAGGGCTTGGGTAGATTGTTGTTTAGTATTGTTGGTTGATTCGTGTTGGCTCGGCTTTGAGCCACCAGTGTGGTCTGCGCTTGTAGGAAGCTCACCAGCCCACCCGATGAATCATCAGTCCTGGGTGTGGGTCCAGTTTTGGCTGCAACCGAGGGGTCCCTGAATCCGCTACGAGGAGCATCCCTCAACCAAGAACCACACACAATTAACATAGCTCCCATAGAACCCTGAAAAAAACACCTATAACCAACTTATAACCCAGCTAGAACCAAGCTATAACCTGCCACCTATAACCAACCCACAACCCACCTATGACCAACCTTCAGAAACTCATATGAACCAACCGATGATGGCTGCCGTTGGGCGGCCTCCAGGAGCTTGAGAGGATGCACACTGCTGAGGCGCCAGATCAAGGAAGAGTGGCTGCTTAACCCATGGGATTTCCATCATGGTATCACGTGTTCGTCCTAGTTCCAAGCTATGGCAAAGCCATGGGAAAAACACGAACTTTGACCAAGACCCATCCTCAGATGTGCGAAGGTGACCTCTTTCTTCTCCGGCCAAAGCCATAGAAATTCACAAAGTTTGACCACAACAAGCGGCTAAAACCCTCCAACCCTCCACCGCTTGACGCGTCTCCCACGGGTCACAGCACTGGGTCACCGCCGCCCGCGACCTCCCCAGGTGTCCGAGCTGCGTTCGCAGCTGCTCCAGCTGCGCGGCGGAGCTCTGGGGCCGCGGCCGATGTCGCCTCAGTTGGAGGCGGTGACGCCGCAGGACCATGGCCGGGGCCACGGGGGTGGTCACCATGGCTGCGCTGGGCCCACCATGGTGGTCACCATGGTGCTGTTGGCTCATGGTCGGTGAGTGATCCGACCACTCATCAGTGGATCACTTGAGAGTTGATGGTAATGTTGATGACTACTGCTGATGAACATGAATCGCGATTTGAATGCTATTTGTTTAATCAGTTAATGGAAATAACCAGCAGCTGATGTTTAAGATGGGATCGTTCGTTCCGAAGTGCTCCACGACAGGGTCTATTTTGACCCATGAGCTGGGAAGTATTGAGCCGTGGTTGGCTGGCTGGCTGGTTGGATGGCTGGTCAGTCATAACCATAGATGCCACAACCGATTTTGAGCACAAAGAATCATGGCTAATCGGCTGATATGATATAGTTCCAACGAATGATCAAGTGACAATAGACAGCATATACCTCACTACTCTTAGTCAATGCTCCCCTCACTGTTGGATAACTTGCTCTAGCGACGGTCGCAGTTCTACATTCCTATTCAACGGCTGTCGATTGGTTATGTCATTGTTGCTACCAGTCGGTCGTGAACCATCATTGGTCGCTGCTTTGATCAGCATTATCCATTTCTTAAGCCATCAGCTGCCATCATTCGCCATGCGAGTGGCCAGGGGCTTCAGCCAATTTACCATCATGAGTCAAATCATGAAGCGTAGGGGATCCATTAACCAGGATAAAACATTGACCATTGACTGAACTATCACGAAGCATCAGTGATCCATGGGTTAACTTTGGATTAAGCATCAACTATTGGATTACCGTAACCATGACTAACACACAACTTTCGCTTCCTTCCTATTGCTGCTCTAAGCCTTGGCTGTACCGAATTCAACTGCTAGTTCCCCCAGTTCTAAGTGGTAGTTCCCGAGTTCTAAGTGCTTCGTTGCTATAGTTCACTAGCTTCATTATAACTAGTTCAACTACTTAGCTATAACTAGGGGAACTACCAGTGAAGCTTAGTGAAGCTTCGTGAAGCTTCGTGAAGCTTAAGCTAAGTTCCTACAGCCAAGTCTACCTTAGAAAAACGTTACCGGGTTACCATTACCAGTCCCTAGTTGGGTCAATCCGCAGGACCAACACCTCAGCTCCAAAGCGATCTTCGACATCGACGATGTGCCACATGGCACAGGTCCGGTGCCGTGAGCGGAAGAAGTGCTGTTTCGAGTGGTTTTGATTCGCAATTTTAGTGGTTAATTGGGGGTTAATTGATGGTTAGTTGATGCTAAATGCACTGATGATGCTAGTTGATTGATGCTCAAATTGATGGTTAAGGCATACTTTGAAAAAAGGTTCGGTTGTCACTTTTGTGACAAGTACTGGCCAGTATTAACTTACTATCAGAAAGCACCGGTGACCCACTCTACCCATCATGAACAAGTGAATTACTTACCCCCTCAATTTACCCTTGATCTCTCTTCTTGTTGTCCCTCCCGGTTTTATCCCGATTGATATGCGTTGTCAGCCATCACTAGCCATGATGAATGGTTGCAACGTTCAATATCAATGAGATATCATTGACTGCTGCTGGTTCCTGACCCATCATAATATACTAGGAGGCAACCATCATCATTCATTACATTCCCTCTAATTCTTCGTTGCCAGCCCCTCCAATCAGCTGCTGTCAACCGTTCGAAATCCTTGTTGATTTTGACCATGACTAACCACCAGATTCACCATCATTAGCCACCATGAACTCTCAATGATCGCGGTTTCTGGTTATGACTTCATTTTGGTTGGCTGGTAACAACCACTAATCAACCCGCATTGGCCATCATGAAGTGTTCCAGCCATCGTTGCTGGTTATGATTGAAGATTAGCTCGTTAAGAACCCCATTTTGTTAGTCATTCACCAAACTTTCACCCATCATTTTGCAAGCATTAACCAACCATTCAGCATCATGATCATTTTCCCTATCACGAACCAATAGCCAATATCGACCCATACTATAATACTAACCAACATTATCTCAAGCCCAAATCATGCAATAATCTAATTGACCACTAGCAACCAATATCAACCAACCAATACCAACCATTAATCATCAGCGAACCGTTATAAGCAACCAGTAGCTCATATAAGTAACCAGTAATATTGACTAGCCAACCCTTAGCCACAAGTAACAAACCAATGACCAACCATTCACCAATCATTCACCAACCATTAGCCAACCATTTGGGAACCATTCACCAACCATTTCCACCTAGCCTTAACCAACCATTTCCACCCAGCCTGGACCAACCCACAACCCACCCCTTGGCTCCTTGACCTGGCCAGGCCATCACGAGTTGGACGCCGAAATGACCAAAAAGGTGGCGGCGCTCGAGAGGCGCCATGAGATTTTCGGGACCGTTTCAGGTGCAGGAAGAGGAAGGGGTAGACATTGATGGCTAGTAATTGAACCAACAATAGCGGTTAACCCATCAACTACCCATCGATGAACACCCAAAATTGATGGCTAGTTGATGCTACTTAAGCAGGGAGGGTTCATCGATGGCTAGTTGATGCTAAAATGATGCTTGGTTAAGCCATGGTTAGATGCGTAAATGATGGCTAATGATTCGTGATGGTGAATTGATGGGCAATCTATGGATCAAAATGTTGGTTAATGGTGCTAAAATGATGGGTAATGATGTTGGTTAATGGTGCTAAAGTGATGGGTAATCATGTTGAGGAATGATGGTCAATAGTGGTTTAACCATTGATGATGCTTAATCTATGGATAATGTTGGCTCATGATGCTTGAAGGATGGGTAAAGGATGATAGTATCATTTATTCATGGCTAAGGACCATCATTAACCAACGATATTGGTTAATTGATGGATCATGAGGTTGGTTAAACGATGGTTCAACCAGTGTGGTTGGTTCAAGGATGGTAGATACGAGATAATCACCAACAATAATGGTTCACAAACCAACAATCACGGTTTAACAATGGTTGATTTATAGCTGATGAGGCGATTAACTCATGGTTCGTTGGGAGGTCAAGAAACCCATCACAGAGGTTGAATGATGGTTGATGATGGTTAATCAGATGATAGCTGAAGGGCAATGATGCCTAACAATACCAAATCGTTTGGATTCAAGACCAGAAATGATACCTAGAAATGATTTTAATACAAAGGATTCCATTAGGTAAATAGAACCAGTTGCAACCAACAAAAGAGACAATGTAGTTAAGAAGGGATGCCCCAGCAAAAACGGTAGTTAAGGATGATGGCCAATCGGCCAATCATGGTTTAGTGATGTTCAAAAGATTGCTTCATAAACCGACAATATTGGTTATATGATCCACAATGGTCAATTGATGGCTAATGATAGATGAATGATGGTTTCAGATGATGGTCAATGGCAAAGGGACAATTATTTGATGGCTCATGACAGTTACTTGATGACTATATATATATATATATTGATGTTGTAGTGATGAGAAATGATGGTTGAATGATGGTTGAATGGTGGTTTGTCATGATTATCCGATGGTTAATGATCATTATGCTTATGATGACTATTGTTGGTTGATAGTCAACCAGAATGGTTTGATGATCCGTCATGGTTACTGCAAGCAGTCGGGTTGATACGATGATTGCTTAATCACCAAAAAAACGGGAATATATGTGCAACAACTAACACTCAAAGGCATCATGATGGTTGATGATAATCAATAATGACGGTTGATCATGGCTAATTAGTTATTTGTGAAGTGAGGGGTATTTAGGCTGAATTAATCGTCAATGATGGTTCATGCATGGTTGATAGTGGTTGAATAATTGTTGAACGGTGGTTACTGGCTTATCATAGTGGACTGACAGCAGTGAATGATTGTCAATCACGCTTAATTCTGTTGGCAATTTGTGGTCACTGATATGGTTGATTCAAAGGTTGATGGTTGGTATGGTTGCTTCATGGTTGATTTTGTCTCTAAGATTGGTAATTGACGGTTGGTACTGGTTTGATGGTGGATGGTTGGTTTCAGATTGTTGCACCTAAGCATCTTAGCATTCATCCAGACTGGGGCAGCGAGCCGAAAACTCCAAAACTCACCGTGGAAGTTGTCATCAACTGCTACTGCCCCAGCAGTTGTGGTAGCGCGTAGAAGCACTTTAAGCGTCAAGGGCCCAATGGTTCAGCGCCAGTTGAAGGCCCTTTGAAACCACTACCACTCTTCAGCGTCTCAAGCAGTTAACTCTCCGGATCCCCAGGAAGTTGTCGAAATCGGGATCCGTGCGTACTCTTTCGAAGACTTCCTTGGTGGATGGCCCGGGCCTTAACGCGTCAACTAGCGATGATTGTCCTGTTGAGAGTCGAGGTTTAGGGCTCAGTACTGTTTGAAATCGTGTAGCCAACAAAGCTTTCAACACCTTTTTTTGATTGGATCATTGATAATGATAATGAATACAACTATCAATGATAATTATAATGATCGAACTGATACTAGCAACCACGAAAAACAACAAGAATCACAATCATCACCAATAGCAATCAACCCCCGTTCACCGGTCTATGGGTGTTTCTCAACATGGAGGTGTCCTAGAATCATCCAGTTTCTCAACCATTTATGGTAAGAAACCGACGATGACTTCGGGGGTTCCATATGCCTTGAGAAACATCCCACATGAAGAACAAGCTGATAACAAGCATGTATTCAACCATACCGCGTTCTAACACATGGATTTCACCTGCAACGGGGGCTGACCAGGGCTACGAGGACACCCAGATGGTACTATCCCCAGATCGTTGTTTTGGCTGATGTTGTGGCTTCTGGTTATCCCCAAGATGGATGGTTGACCATGTGGTCGGTTTTGACCAGCTGAATGACCGTTATCGGCTCTTGTGTGCCAAGTAGCCCGCAATGGGTTGGGGCCCCACCGGTAACCAGTCGACTCCCTATGGTTGATGATTACATATATGCCATTTTTCTAACATTCATTAGTAGCTACGAACCCTTGATTGACCGTTGGCCGTTCTCTTTAGGAGCACTCTCATGAACCAAGAGACAGGGTGGGCAGCATCAGCGGTGGCCTTTTTTTTGTGAGTTGATGCTAATTTGTTGGGCGCAACAAGGGTGGGCACTGTCAAGCAGCTTGCAGGATCAGACCAACTTCACTGGCAAACAGGGGATTGTTACCCTCAATACATCATCGGAGCCCTTTCCATTTGTGATTTGGGTGAAGATCATTGTTTAGAGCGAAACATTCCGCGAGCTGCTCCAAGACTTAGAGACGCTGCGAGAATTTGCCGCTGCAACCAGCCACGTTTTTTGTCGGCGGGGGGTATTCCTGAGGAAGTCCGGCCGAGATTGAAGAGGAAGAGGAAGAGGTTGCGGAGCAGTCGACCACATTCAACCGTCTAGACCGCCTCTTGCTCAAAGCTCGGAGATCGGGGATTGAAGATATTGAAGTGTTTGGTGTTGACGGATGTTGATGGAAGCACGCATTTTTAGATTTGTTATGTGTGGTCAACATGTTTTGCATATTTACACATATTGACTTTTATGGTGGATCGGTATCAAACTGGTCAAGAGGGATTTCAATAATCTATGTTGACCATTGCTCGTATCCGATATGCTATGTGAGCCTAAGCCGGTGACAGAATGCATTGTCAGATGGCCATTTGCCGTTTTTATACTGGGGAGCCTAGATGGGAGTACTGGAAATATCCTACAAGAAATCTGCAGTTGTAGATTCTAAATGACTCGGATGTGTGCACTTTAGACTTGTTTCTGCATTAACTACAGGCTAGTTTGCAACATCACTTGGAGCCTAGTTGCAGCACAGTAGTTGCAACTGCCTTTAGAACTCTAGATTTTGAGTTTAGTTTCGCAGAAACATTCCCGGCTTTTCGCACAATCTATTTCTGTTATTTTTATATGCACATGACCACAAAACATGTTGCACAAATCGAATGATGCTATGATTTTCAATGATAGTACCCTTCCCAGATATCAATAATCACGATCGTTCACAATGATAATCGTGTTCATTGATCACATGATCAATCATGATTCTAGCTTTGGAATGTTCAGGGCAAACCCTTGGACAAACCGGCCAAAAAAGTCATGATCATGATTGAATGTGAAATACTCTGACTGATCATTTGCTGATCATCATTTGAATTGCCATCAAATAGATCATGATCATCATGATGATAGTTAGGCACCATCTCATGATCATCATTCATTGTGAAAGACTCTGAAGTACCATCACCATTGATACTTGCCACATGCTGATGACCATGCTGACGACCATCGCCCCCTGAAATTGTGGAAGCTGTCAGGCATCGGCAACCTCTTCATCGGTCCACGCTTCGAATTTGTGATTTGCGTGCTGCTGGTGGCAACTTGGGACCAAGTCGCCCCCGGTGGCATGGCCCCCATTGGTTCTGCTCGCTGTTTTTCTAACCAGTTGGTTCTGCTGGCGTTGTTTTTACAGATCGGTGAAGTGCCTTGTTAGGCCAACATGGCTGGAAACTCAATGATCATCACGACATGGCCGTTGCAAGGCTCATTTTATGATGATCCGCTGGAGGATTGTTCGTGGCCAACTGACTTCGCAATTCAACTCATTCAGCTCTTGCCATTCCTTGGCTGGCGCCTCATTTTGTTGAAAAGGCGCCACAGCTGTCACAAGGCCACGCCAATCCGGTTCATGTGGGGCCTCCGAGCCTTAGCTATGGAAAATACAATTAGCTTATTCAGTGACTTCTCAACTCATAGCTGCGATAGCTCATAGGTACCCAACTGTTGGTTGTTGATTGGTGCCTTCGATTCCTCCACATTGTTCAACCGAAAATACCTGGCATCAGTCAACGAAATGGCTACATTGTGCTGGGCTGTTGCTTCCAGCGTTGCACGACTTTGTCAACAGGGGAGCTGAATACGCCCAATGAACAGTCATCAGACCAGAAGTCATGGTCAATAATGCCAATATTTGTTGCAAATGGTTCCTGATGCTTGCCTGAGGAAAGTTGATAACGATGGTTATCCATGGCATTGAGCGTACGGCCAATACTCCGCCCCCTACACTGTTCCGTAGAGGGTGAAGGCCTTTGCCACGATGGGACCCAACAGCGGTGCTGAGGTAAATCTGGTGATGATGGCAGCGCAGTTGCAATACCATGGCATGAGATCCTTGATGGCAGCTGTGGCCGTGGTGCCCAGGTGGTTTTTGAGCTGCTACCAACCAGGGGAGGTATAACTCTGGTGGGAATGCTGGCCGACTGATGGTCTGTACAATGGAATCTAGTGGATGTGGTAAAGTCTTTTCAAATCTATTTAGATAGAAATGACTATACACTATGTATGTGTATATTCATGTTTTTCTTATACATATGTATATTTATATATTTATTTATTTTATTTATGTATTCATTCAATTCCATTTACAGCCCAGGCAGCACAGAGAGAGAGGGCGATAAAAAGTGGCGGGCTTCGCTCCGGGAGCTTCGCATCCCATGACTTCGAAGCATCTCGCGGCTTCGCACGGCTTCGCAGCTTCGCCGAGGAGTTGGTTTCGAGATCAACTACCCGAGGTACACCGTAGCTCCAGAGGAGCGAGGGACACGGCGCTCCAGGGGTCACCCGGATGCCGCGGTTGATGGGTTGATGTTGTGACTCTGGTAGTAACCTGGTTGCATCACCATTGATTTGTAGCGCTGGACCATGGTTCACCTATTCAAAGTGGTGATGAACTTCGCGCAACCGGCTTTGTTTACGAGAGCGCAGTGGAATCAGCCATGGGAGATCTGAGATCTGAAGGAAACCCCCCTGGAAGCCACCAGCTATCGACTGGCCAGAAATTGGGGCTGGGTTTTATTCCCGGCTGGATCTACTGGCTGTGCCAATGTTGGGTGGTTGGTGGATTGATTCTGAAGTGGTACCCTTTTTCAGAAGCAGTAGGGATAGCTACAAACCTGGCTGTCCGGGACAACAAAGGAAGCATCATTACAACCCTGAATAGCTGTCATGAATAGTCCCAAGGTCACAAACCCTCGAACAAACTGGTGACTATTAAACAGTTGATCTGAGGCTTGGCGACCAAGCATAGACCAAGTGTTTGACTAACAGCAGAGTTAATCAGGAGCTTATGTCAGAGAGATTTTTAGAAGGCTTCATGACAACAAGAATTTGACTGTTTCACTATTTAGGGGTCAGGGGGGGATTTGTTGATCATTCAGAAGCATGCAGTTTGATATATCCCCCTCACCAATAGTTGGTATCCTCGTTGTATCACTAGCATGGAGCCATCATGAGTGAACAACGAATTTGCTGTGGTTCTAGCATGTTCTAGCTCATGTCATGTTGATGGTTAACAACCGTCCAAGCTGCTTTTACTGTAATACCCCAAACACTGTTGAGCAAAGGAGGGTTCTCAAAATACAGGACCACCCAAACCACCCAGTTTATAAACCAACTACCGGTCCCCAATGACTAACCACCATATGGATGCAGAAATTGTCATTTCATCCGCATTTCATATCCCCAGCATCGGTTCCCTGTTGCAACTGGCCGCTTAAACTTTCTCACGATCGGTTGGGCAACTCATCCAACGCTCAAACAACTCTTCGATACTCCACCGTGCAGGTATGGCTGCGGGCCAGTGGGTAACACCTTCGGAGACATGGCAATCTATACAAAGCTGCGCTGCTTTGGAAATGTGTTGGAAGAGGTTTAAGAACAGGTATCATGTATGTATTTTGATTATTATCATGTATGTATTTTGATTATTAAAAAAAATTCGAACCCAAATTCTCGATTTTCACCACTTTGAACCTGCCTAACAACACCCTACTGGCACCTGCTCCCCTGTTCGGGGTGTGAAACAGGTCTATTGGCCGTACGCGGAAGCAACCTTCATCTGGGGCGATATCATCTTTGTCACTGGCCATGCACATCCGGGAGATGGGGAGAGCAGGTTGCGGGAATGGAAGTTCCAGCAAACCACCCCGAGTTTTGCATCCGTGAGCGCTGGTGATTTACCATCCCTGGCTGAGTATGGGTTAGCATAGTTTAGCATATAGTTTAGTATAGGTTACCATATAGTTTAGCAGCCTTTGGCAACTTCTTTGGAGTTGCGGATGTAGATCTCTTCCCGGATCTGCATAGCAACAAGCGGCACTGTCGACCCTCAAGGCGCGGCGCAAAGCCAGAGCTGGGCGCCTCGCAGGGCCCTGCAGGCTGATACCATCCCCCTGTTGATTCCTCCCTTAAGGATCCTTAAGGCACTCATCATTGCGCATCCATCCTCCCTTGCTAACATGAGCCTCACTTGGGCACTCATTGAAAGAGTGAAGTCAAGTTCAACCTGCATGGGATTCACACAATTTTTACATATGTGTTTGTGTTGTTCTTGATTTATTTTCTGTCAGAAAATTGTGTGTTACTTATGAAGCCTCATGTCTTTTTTTCTGTCGGAACGATCACAACGAATCAGATACGTCTGGAAAGTGTTTTCTGAAGCCGAGCCACAAGCTCAACGGGCTTTTTCAACGCCTAGAAGCGGATTCTGTTGCAATCAAGACCCTGCAGATCCTGTGAAGCCATTCTGTTGTCATGCGATCCGGCGAAGAACAACCACCAGCAATGGCTCAAGCACAGTAGGAGCACTGCCTTGCAGTCTCAAAAGTTCATCGAGCAACACCCTCTTCTTAGAAAAACATACACGTGCCACGGAAATCGTGGGAATCACGTGGGTTCACCATGGGGAACGCGGCATCACCAGAGACCTTTTTTGGCAGCAATGAATACTTCGAAGGAGCCCGGCTGCAAGCGCAGGGCTATACCTATGTAGATGCTTTGACCATCAAACATGAAGCCACTGGCATTAAAATGTGGTCATGCGCCATCGATATCAGAGAAGATGCAGGACATCAAGGCCTGCGTGAAGGAGATCGAGTCCTATTTCATTACACTTCTCAGGATGCCTTCAAAAAGATTACTAGTCTTGAAAATCGCCAGCTTTTGGTTCCACTTGATGAAAACATCGGGGATAGCTATTTTGGTTTAGGAATCTATGCCACAAAGAAGGCACCCCACAAGTGGAACTCAAAAGAGGAGGTTCTGGTCAACAACTATTACCCCACCAGGGACAACTTTAGGGAGAAACAAGGCCAAGATTTGCCGCAGCCTAATGTTCCCTTGAATACCGCCCTCAATGGCGTTATCGGAAATTATGTCAAGAACCAGTACGAAGGCAAAGCCGACTGCTGCATTCCGCTGATTGTCGACGAACAGGTCTCCAAGAATGTCATGGACGAGATCACAGATGGCCCCTTGATGCCGAACGGTCAAAAGAGGCTGAAAGGCCACAATTGCTTCGGCGAGAGGCAGCCCGTTTGGCGCGATGTATGGCTAGTTTCAATCTACGAGCACACTCAGGCTGTGAAAATCGGAGTGAAAGACGCGCAGCAGTCATCAGAAGAGATTGTGCAGATCTTGGGGAAGCGACTTGAGACCGACGAGCTGGTCCAGGACTTGGCTAAGTATGGCATCGAAGACTACCAAGAAATTCAAAAGAAGCTCTTGGTGAAGGTCATCGAGGTGAAGCCCAAGGACTCTCACGCCTACAACAATCTGGGCACCGAGCTCTCTCCCGAGGAAACGGTGCAAGTGCACCTGCCGACTGGCCCCAGGAGGTTCAACGAAAAGGACTTGTACCTCGAAGCCATCAAGTTGGACAACGACAACGCAATTGCCTACCACAACCTGGCCGCCGTGCTCTCTCCCGAGGAGACAGTGCAAGTGCAGCTGCAGACTGGCCCCAGGACTTTCAATCGAAAGGACTTGTTCCTGGAGGCCATCAAGTTGGACAATAACTCTGCACTTGCTTACCATGACCTGGGCACCGTGCTCTCTCCCGAGGAGAGGGTGCAAGTACAGCTGCAGACGGGGTCCAAGATGTTTGACAGAAAGGAGTTGTTCCTGGAAGCCATCAAGTTGGACAACAACGAGGCAGTTGCCTACATCAGCCTGGGCAGCGCGCTCTCTCCCGAGGAGACAGTGGAAGTGCAGCTGCAAACTGGGTCCAGGACGTTCAACGCAAAGGAGTTGTATCTCGAAGCCATCAGGTTGGACAACAACGTTGCACATGCCTACTCCGGCCTGGGCCGCATACTCTCTCCTGAGGAAACGGTGAGAGTGCAGATGTGGACTGGCAGCAGGAGTTTCACAAAGGAGGAACTCTTGAATTGGCGCAGATAAGGCTCAGCAGCGGTAGCTGTTTAGACTCTGGAATAGCTCCATCAGGATGAGGCAATGGATAAAAATCATCTCGTTGCTTTGCCCACCGTGTCCGTTGCAATGAACATTTGTGGGAACTGCAGCCAGTGTTTGACCGAAAGTCACCAGTATTTAACATACTTGACTGTCAATTGACCATCATTGACCAGCGTTCACCATGATGATCATCATATTTAGCATCATCATCGGCAGCAGCAGCATCATCAGGAATTAATTGACAATGAAATAGCAACAGTTAATTAACCATCTCTATCCAGTATAAATCAGTGGCTATTTGACCCTCAACCAACAATCAATTAGCCAGCATCAGTAAACAATCCGCAAACCAGCAACCAAACCAGCAACCAAACCAGCAATCAACTCAGCCATGAACTGGCCAGCAATAGTAACCACGATTCAACTAGCATCATACGTCATTGTGTAGCACCAACCATAATGAACCATCATTAGGCACCAACCATCAATAATCATCACTTAACCATCGGCGAACCATCAACCAATGAGCATTCAAGCATGATTAGCCAGTCCAAACAGATTTGCTTTTGGCCTGACCATGGCTATTGACAACCAACATTAGCCACAGTTGACTTCAATCATGGCTATTGACCATGATACACTAACCAGCATTGACCATCAATAACCATCATTTTAACCATCACTTAACCATGGGCCACTCTTAAGCAATGATCAATTCATGGCTATTGAGGGTCAATCATCACTAGTCATCACTAGGCACTGCTCAGCATCACGCCACATTCCCTGCATTGAGGCCATCATTTTCACCATTGAGACCCTCGGCGGATTAGTCGCCAGTTGCAACCAGTTGCAACCACTACCTGGATGGTGAAGGTGAGGTTGGATGATTAAAGAATAAAGATGTTCATAAATCATGATGATTATAGAAGGTGGATGAAGATTAACAAAGCTCGATTAATCATATTAGATTCCAGAGTGTGAAGATTGATGCAGATTGATGCTTAATTCAGAAGAAGGTGGAAGAAGATGATGAAGATTGATGAAGCTTGAGGTAATGATGGCTGGTTGATGAAGATCGATGGTGATGAATGGCTGAACACAACACATCCACATGTACACACACAAGCGCATGGTGTGTGTCACGTTGTGGTCAGCATGGGCTTCTTCGTCGCCTGGTGAAACTGCTGCAGGGCATGCGCCGAAACCCGTGGAATCGCTGGGGGTTTGTCGTTCACTTTGTTGAAAGCAGAGCCGTTTGCGCGTTTTTTTTCATTGGATGCCATTATCAAGCATTGCCATGAACCATTCTCAACCATTATCATCAATAATTATCATCAATGATTATCATCAACCATCAACGCATTAACCATTCCTGATTGGGCTTTGGCTTTGAGTGCACCAAGTAGGGCAGCCTCGCACCCCAGGATGTTGATCCGTCTTAGTCACTTGGCCGCTTCCGACGCTGTAGCTGGGAGAGCTGGGAAGGGTTGGTGAAGGTTGGTTATGCTTGATTAGCCTTGAGGTTCAGGGTGGCTCAGGTGGTGGGTTTCTCATTACGACTGTTTGATACTGTGATTGAGGCCTTGTTTACAGGATTATGGTGAGACCTGATGCTATGATTGTCATTGCTGACATTTGTCAAAAGAATGCTGATTTGTTTTTCAGTCAGAATTCGACCTTTGCTGGATGGGTTTGTTTGTTCTTAACCGCTAACCTAAAGTATGGAGCCACTTGGCTACCCACAGACACCAGAAGATCATCTTAGGAGTAAACTACCATAAACTACCAATGAACAGCATGATTATCGTAGTAAGGATGGATGTGACTGCCAGGATAGATTCGTTAGCAGGCATCCTTTAGGAGAATTTGATGTCCTTCAAACTGATGACCGCAAGTAGTCGACCAGCCTCCTTGATGGAAACTGGGCAGCGCCCTGGTACGGAGGTTGGTGTCAAGCGGACCTTTTTGGCGGCCGAGAACTAGGAATTGGAGGATTTTGTTATGCGAGAGTAGTTCAGGATTTGCGCCAATGTAGTAGCAGAGATCCATCGCTTGCGAGAGTTGTTCCCTTTTCAACACGGGCTACCTATGGTTGCCTTATCCCCACGATCGCTTTTCGGTTGAAGCGGCAAGCCTCTGAGATCACGATACTGCCATGGGCCACCAGCTATTTGTCTTACTCTACGGGCAAACCGCTATGAATCACACGACGTTGTATGTGGTATTGGTACTTCATTAGCCTGGCACAATCTGGAGCCATCAGCAGTTCCTTTCGCATACCATGGGGCCCAGGGGCTCAGCTGCGCTTTGTCGAGGCAAGATCCGAATGGATTTTTTCCGTCACCTCCTCAACTGGCTCCTGGGCTGCTGTGGATCCTGGTGGTTCCTGGTGGTTTCAGTGGTGCTTCCGATCCTGGTGGGGGAAGCTGGTGCTTCCCATGGGGTGGGCTTGGAACCAACAAGAATGACTAAGCACTAGGAATGGATTGCGATGATTTCCCAGGAAAAACAATAGGAATTGAAACGGATTATAGTCACTTATGGTTGGTTTGGTAGTGCAACCGGAAAAAAACAAGGACCCATTCCCTACAGCAACGGTTATGGCAAACTGGGGGTTCAGAAGCAGCAGGAAGGGCAAGTTGATTGACAGTCATTGCTGGTTATCGGACTATGGTCCATGAATCATATTTTATGAAAAGCATGGAACGGACGAGACTTGGCAAGGCCAATTGATGGCCTGTGTTGCTTCGGACTATGAACTGGCTAAATATCAATGCCCCAGCAGTACGCGTTCCCCGTCCCTTTGGGGCATGAGGGACCCCATAATTAGTCTACTAAGAGGGAACGATGAGCAAAGCTGTTCAGAGATTCATACAGCTACGGGTCATACCCAACCATCCAAAACAGGGGTAGGTGAGCATCTCGACAGCTCGACTAGTTTCACCCGAAGATGAAGCTATGTCATCCTCATGGTATCCAATCCTAAGGTTAATGTTATCCTTCTAACGCGGATATCTCCAGGGTACGCTCTCGCTGGTTTCTCAGGCTTCAATGCTATGGAAACTTATTTTATCAGCAGATTAATCAAAGACTTGTAAGTCTACCAGTAATCTACTGGTTTCCTCAAGACTTAACCAACATTCAAAAACCAATTATCCAGCATTCATCTGCGCCAAGCCATTTTTCGCAGAAATTTCACCGCGGCGCCACGTTAGGATTGACTTCGTGGTGGTTTGTAGCAGCTGGGTGGAGCTTTTTGCAGTGCCTTTGGCGAGGAATCCATGATGATGTGGCGCACCCCAGTGGCTGGGGATAACTTGGGTCAATCATTCGTAAAGAATCACAAAAATGAATTGAGACAGTCAAGTACAGCAACCAAAGTAAAAGCTGAATGGTGTATAATGGTTTGAAACTTTGCCATGATTAGCAGTATTTAATATTTCAGCATGTGGTTGCAATATCTAGTTGTTAAAGCTTGATGCTGGTTTGATTAAGGTGTTAATCATTTTCATCGTAGTTAATGCTGGTGAATAGTAGCGAACCAGGCCACGACCATTGCTGAGAGAATCACAACCCATTGGTCAATTGGCGCAGGTTGATGGTGAATGATAGGCTGTTGCTAGTAGAGGTTAATGGTGCTTCTTAGTATTCAGAAGGTTCACTCAGAACAAGCTAGAAAATGTTGATTTATATGTGGCTGTGGTTAAGCTATGCTTGTAAATGCTTGTTGTTAAACATTACAACCAAAGCTTAACCATAGTTTGACCATGCTTGGTGGTTGAAAATGTTTGACCCTTTTGGCTATGGCGCTGGTTGAAGCAGCCCACGAGCTGGGCCAAAAAGAGTGTCAGCCCTGGGGGCCTGGTCAGGTTTCAGTGGGAAGGATGTTGTTCCTTGGGGTCGTGTCCGTGGTGGCGCTTTGTTATCGATGGTTTTTTTTCCACCGAATCATTCAGCAGAAAATTTCCAATCTCCAAAGCTACAAATTTGCTCACTTGTTTGAGTTTGTTTGTGGTACTTCAAAACTTCTATGGTAATTCCAAGGCCTGAAGAAACTTGGTGGAAAGCAGCGACTCAAGCGCAGGTTCCTGAGATCCTTATCATCAGCCAGATTCTTATGAATTCTTCTTCGTTGGTCATTATGTCCATCCTGAGCCATCATTAGTTAAGACATAGTTTATCACTATCATGTATGATTATGACATCTTAGTTAAACATAAATCGACCATCGTTGGTTCACTATCAGCCTTCCCAGACCGTACTCATCCATCGCCATCCATAAGCCCATGACCAATCAGCTCACTGACCATCATTAGGCATCACAATACGTGTTTGCGTTGGTTGTTAGTGGGTATACAGTATACCCCTACTATTCTTAGTGATAATCACCAGTACCCCCCGTTGAACCAGTTTTCATCATCAAAAAACCATCATTTGAGTCTCCGCCAATCAGCTGCGATTGTTTGTTGGTTATCAACCATGACTTTGCCATCCCAGATCCAGCGGTTTGTTGACCATCATGATCCCCACGAATGAACTACAGTCATGGATTGGTTAACCTAGTTCAATCAGCTGGTCCCATCCATCATGATATCCCAGATCAGTTTATTACCCATCCCAGATTAATCACTTTACCCATCAATCGTCATCTCAGATTACCCCAATGATTTGTACCATGACTCAACCACTAACCCAGCTGGGTGCTCAGGCGGCTTTGCCCATTTCGCCCACCTTTTTACGGATGCTGCGTTTGGGAAAGCTGCTGCGCGCTGTGCGCGTGGTACGACTGTCGCAACTGGGCGTTGCTGGTCATGGTTAGTTGGTGAGGTCACAAATCGTAGGCGAAGCCATGGTCAATGAGTGGTACATGTAGCAACCACGATGGTTATATGATTAACTAGTGGTTAGCGGCTAACGATGTGATCCATTGGTTACTAATATTTAAGATGATGGCTACAGTAGTCAATGGTTGTTAACTTGGATTATGTGGGTTAACTAGTGGATTCAATCAACTTTCCTTTCCCGCTGGACCCCGCAGCAAAAGAATTGTTAGTTAACCATGATCAGGCCATGTCATGGTTAAGGCTTGGATCATACTGGTGGAGAATGTTGCTTAAGCTCGTGAATTGCTGCTTGAGTCAGGTTCGTAACCAACAAGTAGTGGCGGTGAATTCGTTGATAGATGATGAATTGATGATGGGTTCAGACTGGTCAAATGATGGGTTCATGCTGGTCAATCACCAATATAGGATTGTATTAACCATAAACCACCACTTTAACTGGTTGAATAGCCAGAATGATTATATCAACCAATAATAAACCACTCAACGATGACAAGATTATAAGACAACCCCAGGAAAATCATGCCCATGGTTATCAGAACCAATATTCCACGGGCAAGCATTAGCCATAAACCAATACCAACCACTCACCATGATTAAAGATAAGCCACTCAAAAGGTTACCAGGTTCTCATTGAGTGGTGACCAGGTTATTATTTTTGTTATTAGTGTTATTATTATGGTTTATTGTCATGTTGACCTTTGAAGTGATCCAACAAGGTTACATTAGGGAGATCTGACCACTCACCAGGTTTAGTAAGACAACCTGGTTGGATCTCATCGTTATCTCCCTTGGTCAGGCAAGTCTTGGAATCCTTGCAGCTCCTCTTGCTGCTTGGCGCACGTGGGGCGGATCAGGTGATGGTGAACCGTGGATTCAGCAGGGTGATATCCTGGTCCATGGTGGGTAATCATTTTTAAAGCATAGCCATATGATAGTTATGGTAATTGCCAGCTAATTCGACATTAATGATTAGTAATGGTATTAATGGTAATTTAGCTGGTTCATGTTGAGCCATGATGATGAATGACAAATGATTTATGATGGATTATAATAGGGGTACAACCAGTCAAATAATGATTAATGAAGATGAATGATTCATGATGACTGGGGGTATAACCAGGTAATGATGGTTGTGATGGTTAAGCGGATGAATGATTGTGATATGCAGAACACGGGTCAATGCATGGTTACTGAGCTGATTAATGGTGGATTCTGGCTCATCATGATTCATAAGTGATAATAGTAATAGGGGTATAACCAGTCAGAACCTACTGATACGGATGCTTGATGATGATTCGCCTAGAGTGGATGACAATAGGTTGTGATGAGCCAGCAATGATCGAGGATTCGCGATAATGACCGCGGTTGACTGTATTGATTTAATTCCAACAGATGGGTATAGCAAAGGTTGGTGGCTCTTGGTTATCAGCTATGCTTTAAAGCTTGGAGGATCATCCCTCTTGAGAAGTGGTTCACAACCATGGTTCGTAGGGCAACCATGATGAGTTAAGACTGTGGTCAGTAAACAAGAACTGGGATCCACGTACCAATCAAGAGCAACCATTAGATATCAAGCCACACCTGGGCAGACCTGAGGAAATGCATCATGAATGACAATAGGAACCCCATGTTCAACCTTGAAGCATCACCAGGTGAAAAAAGAACCGTGCTTAACCATTGGCTGTCCCAGGAAGTCTACATTCAGGTCACCAAGGATGATAAACCCCAGAAGGATGGTCATCAACTAGCCCACCAGATGAACAATCATCACAAGACTGAACACCACCTGCGGAAATGCGTTGTTCACTGGAAACCCCATATTTTTGCAGCTTTATGAAGCATCATCAACATCATCATCCAGGTTTCAGGCCATTTGCCATGGCATGCCCTGGCTAAGCTTTCCCAGGAAATGCATCTACGCTTCGTTGCGCATCCTCTTCTGGTCCCTGGTGCTGCTGATGGTGATCCAATGCAGTGCCGGGATGACCATCTCCTACATGCTCAGCGACTACATGGTTACCGATGCCGGTGCCGAGCCGCAACGAATTTGCCGGAGAAACCTGGGTCATAACAATGGCGAATGATGCGACTGGTCCTGATGGAACAGAATGGTTAACATCAGTATCAAGCATAATGCTTAACTACTATGAACCAAAATAATTGATACTGATGGATCAGAATTGTGGTTAATAGTGGTGAATTGATGCTGATGATACTGGTGGTGAATATCTATGGTTGATGAATCGTAAATTGATGTTTAGTGCCGATTGATATTAGCTGATGTTGATGGACAATCATGGTTAACATTGATGGATAATTATGGTGGCTCATGAGCTTTACAAATTGGATAGCAATGATGAATAATGATGAATCATCAAAAACTCAAAACCACGGGATACTTCATGATGGGTTGATGATCACCAGCCAGCAATGCTTGCAGTGACGGTTGGTTGATGAGCTCAGCCAGCAGCTGTTCTGATTTCAACCGGTACTGTAAAGGCCGCCTGGTTGAAGGGGTCGGTGTCCCACCTCGTGAGGATCGTGCAGCTGGTGATTCTTTGCAACGTCATGTTTAGGCGGAGAATCAGCTGAATGGTTGGAAAAACAGCATAATCACCAACAGATACCAACAGTGAACACCAGGAGAATCATCAGATATGAAAAAACAGGTTGTTGGGAGCATGGTGGAGAGTCCATATCTCAGCACATCGAAGACCCAGGTATGGAAGATGTTTCAGAGAAACTGGTAAGAAATGGGTTCGGTCCTGGTCAACGGCAAACCCCACGCTGAGGTAATGAAGAAGCGCGCTTCAATGTCTACCGCTACTATGGCACCTTCTCAAAGACTCTCAGTTTGCAAAAGCTTCACCATGGTCCACCTCTTCCAGTGTCGAAGCTGATGCATCACTAGTGGCCATCATGAAGGATATCATTCACCAACATTATTGGCCTTGGAAGTGATGGGACGGTGTGGCCATTGGCAGTGAAGCAGTTGTCAGCCCTCTTGTTGTCCATCTTTTATATCAAAGCCGCCAGGTCAGGTGTCGCATGATCTTCATTTGCACTCTGTGTCTTTCTCCCTGGTTTTGCAGATCTTGTCTCCGTAAGTTTCTGAACAACCGATGTAGTACTTCGCAAACTAAGCCTAACTGCCAATGCTGAGTCTGCTCCTTTTCTGGTTCGGCACTTTGCCATGGATATAATCAGATTTATTCAGCTCCCTTACTATCGTTGGTTTACTTCAGGATATGCATAATTCCAGTGACCATTATCAGCAAGTGTTGACGATCTGTATTAACCAATGACTCTCACAATGGTATGAAGAGCCACTATGGATAATCAACCAGTACGAACTGTTAACCAATCTGACATAACCATTATTAGCCACTAATTGTTGATGATCAATCATCATTTCCTATTGTTAGCCATTCTTAACTACCATTAACCATCATTATGTTACCATTCCTAACCACTAATATCCATCATGAGCCACTTGTCACCACTAACTACTGTCGTCTCCAGCAATCCAGCAGTTTAGTTGCACCCCCAGTTTCACTAGCTCGATAGCCTGGTTTATTGACAGCTGAATCTCCAAGTATTGTTATCAATCACTGTTAGTTGGCCATTAGTCAATGATTGATGAACCACTATACTGCCCATGATGATGATTAATCACTGTTATTAGTGACTGCTAGTTGGTCAATGATTATCATCAGTCATTTGCCACTAAAAAAGCACTGCTAATGATGAACAACCACTATACTGCAAATGATAATTCCACATTGGTAATGATTGACCACATTGGTTTATTAACCACCTATAATTACGCATGATTAATGATGATTAAGCACTATCCATCATTTAACCATCATTGATTAGTCACTATGTTTAACAATTAACAAACTCAGTTTTAACCATCACGAACCAGTATTGACCAGCAATTCTGCAGCCATTGAGGACCCTTTTGACCATGTTTGAAGTGTTGTTTGCTAACTGGGCTCCTGCATGTCGTGTGCTCATTGACAACGTTTCTCGGTTTGGTGAAGTCAATGCTGCAGCTGCTTCATGATGGATGAATGGTTGGTTAATGAATGGCCAATGCTTGTGAACTGACGGTTGCATGCTGATTAATGGCTCTTGTGATGGTATGGTATGATGGTTAATTGAAGCTTAAATGATGGCTAAGAGTCTTTAATTGGTGGTTGAAAGTGTAATGGTGGTTAATGACAGATACTAGAGCTTAATCACCGGTGAATAGTGTTGTATGATGGTAAATCATCTTGCTAGTGAATGACGTCTGAAACAGAGATGCAACCAGTAACGAACAACAGTTCAACAGGAACAGTGTTGGCTAAAGGTGGTTGAGGATGGTTGGAAATGAGGTGTTTACCTTCGTTAACGGCTAGAAATGCTTGAGAATGCATGCAGATAATGATTGACAATGGCTAGTGATCGTCAACGTTGGATGATAGATGCAGGATGTAGTTACGCGTATGCCCATTCATGGTGAATGATAGACGATGAGATGATTTCTCCGCGAAGGACGGAGATGGTACAAGCTCAGCCGACCAGGCCAATCAGCCATGAGAAACCCCACTAAGCAATGCCAGATCCCGTGTCAATGACATTGGAGCTTGTTGTAATGCCAGGCACCGGCTTCCGGTGACTGATGAGTTTGGCACGGCCAAAACAAGGGTAGTGATGACACAAAAATCCGGGAAAGGTCGGTGCATCCCATGCAAAGCGGGGAAGGGTGGCGGTCCGAGCCAAGGAGCTCAACACCCCTGAGTTGGTACTGGTAACCCTGGATGAAGCTAAACCCCTGGTTGATTAATTGAGGGGTACCATTCTAATGGGAAACCAAGGTTTTTGGGGACCCCCTATTAATCTACCAGGGGTTTATTAATCTAGGGTTGGCATTAATTGGGATGAATTGGGTACTCAAAGTTATGATAAGCTTCCAGGGAAACACCCTACGCATTGTGATATCAGAGTTTTTTCATGGACCTAGTTGTGTCACTGTCGAGACTCCTTTTTCCAAAGCGAGTTCCAAAGTGGGAGGGATGGTTTTCCACAAAGGTTGGCAGTGGACAAGTTTGCATGTGTTCAATTCTACCTGACACCCTGGAAACTGGACCATTGTTCCACTAGCTAACAGGGCACTGGGCCAAGGTTTTCCAACAGATTCCTTGACGAAAATCGTCAGATGGTAGTTGTTCAAGGGTTGACAAACGCCGTGAATCATTCATGGTTGGCCAACGGCCCATTGTGTGTGGTTTTATTGGGGGCTTGCAGGGTTCTCGTGACACAAGCAAGGTTGGTTGGGCATCATCATATCCAGACCGTCATGTTGGAAACCGCCAAAGACGCAAGAGTTTGCAAGGATTCTGCGTGCCGTTTACTGTTGCTTCCTGTTGCTTAGTGCTGACCATCAGCGACCAGTGCCAACTACACTTTCCGTATCAACATGGTCAGCAGCATCGATCAGCAAGCACCGGAAGTTCATGTTAACCACATCCGAAACACTTTCAATTCTGGATGTGCTCATGAACCATGTGCCGAAAGTCACAGGCATCTACCTCTTCTTGTTGGTTATTGTCCCATATCGTCGACCTTTACACTCAAAACCCACCAAAACCTGGAGGCTCCGCCTGAGGTCAGTGAATGGTATTCGATGTACTTCATCATCTATCGCCTCTTGCCGCAACGGATTTGCGAAGCGTCGACATGACATGGGTCAAGTCACCGAACATTCCAACAGCTTACCACGGCCCTGCAACTACAGTTCCCTGGAAGGGAGGATTTCGCAGTTGGGCAGTTTGGATTCAAAATCCTGATGATGGGATTACGCGGCAGTGAAGAATCCTACAAGCGGGGTTCTATCAAAATAGAGCTTCCAGCAAATCATCGACTTTATTCATCATTTGTAGTCACGACTATAACTGGCTGAAGACGATATCATTTATAGTCATAAGCCAACCATCACTCTGTAGACCCTCAAACTGGCTGAAGAGAACCCCCCAAGTCTTGCTGGTGATTCGACCGGCGCCGCTTCAGAGCTGGGATTGTTCGGCCTTCGCTGCAGGTTGTTTCGTGGGCTTCGCGGTGCTCAACGTGGTCAATGCTGCCTGGCAGACATGCTGAGTCAGCCGCCACTTCCTGAGGTTTTGGGCCACCATGTTTTGAGGTGTTGTTGCTGTTGTTGTGGGTTGAAATGAGATGGTTCATGTGGGATTTGTGTTTTTCTTTCTTTGTTTCTTTGCTGGCTTGCTTGTTTGTTTGTTTGTTTGATGGCTGGTTGCATGGTGCGCTTATCATCGCTTGTCGGTTCGTTTCTTGCTTGCTTGTTAATTTGTCAGCCAGGCAGCCAGCTAGCCGATCAGATACTGTTTTCGTTGGTTGGTAGGTTCGTTAGTTAGCTTCTTCATGAGTCTGTTTGCTAGCTCAATAGTGTCCTCTGATACCAGCTGCATGCTGTCAGGCAAAAATCCTCAGATCCAGAGATGTTGTGGTGAGCAATGGAAGATCCAGCTGTGAAGAACAGAGAGCCATATTTGACAGGAAATCACCAGCTATTGAGATCTATTGAGCGGGGGAAGCAATGGGGTATGGTGCAACTGGACGGCCACAGATCTCTCATGAAGAATCATCAACCATGATGGGCCGCTCGTTGAGCCACTATGGAGCTTGGGGATAGCTTCACCAACCGAGGGACTGTATCCCCACCAATTGCTGGCAAGAATCTCGGATATGTTTGGTCATCATTCAATTTTCTCTGGTTGCTTTATTCAACTTGTTATTAATCCCATTTGATCCCGAACAGCAGTACAGTCAAATCTGCTTCTCATCCAACTTTGTTTGATCCTGCTTGGATCTTGGCTGCTGGGCTGCTTACCATTCATAGCCCTAGAACTCCCAAGCAGCAACCAGCAGCAGCCACCTGCAACCTGCAACCGGCACCGCCTCGGTTCAGCGAGGCCGTCTTCGTTCAGAGCACAATGAAGGTAGCGCTGGCCGATGAGGAGATCGTCTCCAACGAGAAGGTGCGGCAGGGCTGGCAGGGGTCACCATGGCCAAGTGATCATCGCCAATGGCATGACATGGCATGACATTTTTTTCGATGAAGTGATGATGAGTGATGTCTAACCAAGAACTGGTTAGATGTAGTTACATGTATACATATGTACACACCTGTATATGTGTATACTACCAGCCACTACCAGCCGTTACCAGCCATTTTTAATCGACTCGCCTCGGGAGCTGGCGATGCACCGCATGCGCTAGTCCAAGCAGTGGCAGCCCGCCGGCTCAGCCCATCACCATGATCAGCATGTTGGAGTTTTCATCACCCGTTCTTTGACCAGCATGATAAAGGAGGTGACTATCATGTTTTGTCGATGGTTGTTAATGATGATAGTAACTAGTGGTTAATGTGGTTGATAGTTAATGATAGTGATAAATGATGATGGTGGTTAATGATAGTGATTATACTGATTGCAGTGATTATGATAGTGATGTTGAATAGTGCCGGGAATGATGCTAGTGATGATTCATCCCAGTGATGGCTGGTGATCGTGGTTGATAGTGATGCTGAATGTGGTGATAGTGACTGTTTAAGCTGGTACACCAGTATAAATAGGATACCAGATGGTTGATCCGATCCCTATCAGTTAGTATCAGTATCAGCACCAGTATAAACACCAGGTTAAACACCAGTACACCAGTTGATCAGCGGTACTGTCAACTGTTAGTGGTGGTGATGTGTACTAGTGTAAACACCAGTCTTAAGCATCACTATCATCATCATCATCATCATCATCATCATCAACTTGCAAAAGAGTATTGAATCAATCATGACAATCAATGTCATTCATGCACAATTGCCCACCAGTCTCGAACAATAAGAACAACTCGCATCCTTGTTTAGTTTAGGTCTATGTTCTGTAACTGATGCCTTGTGCATTCCATCTGCACAAATTTACCTGCATTTATCGAAGCAGTGCCGCATATGCATGCTTCCACCTCGCCCCCCGTACAGCTCGGGCAGGGAGACCTAACAGCGATGGAGAGAAAGACTATTCCTTATTGTTCATTATTGATCACTATCATTATTGATCCTCATGTTTCAACTATTTTCAATCAATCATTGTAGTTTTCGTTGTTGGTCATGATAAGCCAATTCTTCATTGTTAGCTATTATTGTCAATTACAGTTGTTGGCAAATGTCATTCTGAAGAATCATGCTCGTTTGAGTGTTAAGTACCACCATGCTTCTAATTAGCAGGGTCAATTGTCCGTTTTATTCAAGCATTTTTTACAATGATTAATCCATTTTTAGGTATTGTAAAAAACAGAAAATTATGAGAGAGAGTCGTTCGTCATCATTAGTTATCATATACTATGATTCAAATGATCTTTACTGTTCTCATTGTTCTCAATTAATTAGCCTTTTTCACATTTAGTCACTGAAAAGAAACTGGTATAGAATATATTTTCAAGTTTCTGGGAGTTCTGGTAATTTACGCGATCTATTTTTTACGACACTATTCTTTACGGCAAACGTTCGACTGTAAGACAGTGAACAATTATGATACAGGAATTAAGCTACTAAACCATAAACCACTTATGTGTTGTACTGTTACTAACTATTCCACATTGATCATCCGTTGATTCATCAACTCTTCCCAACCATTCTCAGCACACCGCCAGAAGCGTGCCCAAGACGCCTACCGCCGCAGAGTGCCTTAGCCAAGCATGGCGAGGGAGGGGGATCTGAGGTGGTTTGCACTGCTGAATATCGGTTAATAGTGGGTAACTGCTGGTTAGCGGATGCTTATTGATGGTTTCTGTTGGTGAGAAATGCGAAATAGGGGTTAAGTGATGGTAAATGGATGGTTTATTATTGATGGTTTATCCCAACAACAGTGGTTAATTAATGGTGATTATTGATGGCTGATACTGGTCAATTTCATGATTAGCCATGATTAAAGTTACAATTAACGATGGTGAGTAGTGGATGATAATAGTGAATGATGGGAATATCTATGGTTGTGAATGAACAATGCTGGTTATTCCCGACCGGTTTTTGTTTATGCTGATGGTTGTTGATGATAAACGATAAAATCAGCGGATCTAGGAGTGACGATTTTTGACGGCTGATGTTTGGTGATTATCGAGTGTTTATGATTGTGTAGGACGGATGATTGCCCATGTGTAAACAGTAATAATGGTTATTAGGTCCCTGGATCAATCGTAATTAACCAAGAAGAAAGGCATGCTTGGTCATAGATAGCTATCAGTAGCCGTGTGAGAACATGGCTTTCATCAATCATGATTTCTGGCTCATCATCATTGGTCTCCATTCTATTCGCTACATTTGTTGTTATTGCCAACCGAAATTGGTGAACTCCCAAATGTTACCATTCTTGATGTACTATTCTCTTCTTTGGTGTGCATGCAGAGGGTATGTTCATCGACCATGCTGATGTGCATGATTATCCTAATCACCCCTGTGTGCGTCGCTGATTTTACGTTCACATCCCAAGGCGTTCAAGATCTTGTCTAATGCAAATCGAAAGTCATACATATCCATCAAATGGGTTGATTTCAGAGAAACCTCTCACCACTCTGAAACCTGGACAGTTGGCGATTTGGCAGGGCAAACTAAGAAGCTACGTGGATGTTGTTTCTAAATCAGCCTGCATCGACCATCAATCATCAGGCTTTGTAGACTTGATTTTGTGGATTTGATCATTCTGATACTTCGTTTGTACAAATGGCTTCGCTGCATTAACCATGAAGCATCACCAATGAACCTGCATCATCAATAAGGTCAGTCTTACAAGCGATCAACGACCATCAGTAAGCCATCAATAACCATCAAGCCATCTTGAGCCAAATTGGCTTATGCAACCTTTCTGTGTTTACTTTCTTGTTGGTGTTTGTGGTTTCCTTTTGGGCACTGTCTTTGGCTGGTTTCTTCAAGGTGAAAGAGCACCATCCCCCACAGCTGCAGCTGTGACAACAAAGAGCACTGCAGCGCAGTGCGAAATCACTGGACCTGCTGAAGAGCAGAGTCCAAACAGCCGTTTGGAGGCGGCAAAGTCAGAGCTGCGTGCTGCCCAGTACGCGCTAAAGCGTCTAGAGGATAGGCGGAAGAGGTTAGAACGAAGAGCTGAGGGGAGGAAACATGGTGCTTCTCAACCAGGCCCAGGTTCAAACGTTGGTTGATGCCATCGATAGCAGTCCGGACTTGAGCGACGGCAAAATGACTCGAGTCGCAACGGTCTTGGAATTGACCTCTTTCCATTTGAAGAAGGGCATTTTCGGCGACAAATTGGCAGGAAAACTTCGAACACAGCTCACTGGAGCCGGCATCACTGGAGACGCCCTGGACGAATCTGAAGCCACAAAAACCATAGCGGTTTTGAAGGCTTTCAAAGTGGCAGAATCTCAGGCCACCGGGGGACCGATCCCGCTTGGTGCTCGAGCTGCTCTTTTGCGCTCGCTTTTGAGCAATCTGCCAGACGTTCCTCGAAATTACGAGGATCTCGGAACGGTTCTCGACATGTTGAAGGATTTCACAATCTGAGCATCTCGAGGCTCCTCCAGCTGAATCTCTTCAGCGCGATATAAGACGTTCACTCGAAGAATTGACTTTAGGTCTCAAGTTCGGTGGCGCATTCGATGTAGCATTTGGGTTTTTGGCTCAAAAAAAAACTCAAAAAAAAAATAACCATCAAGCCATCACCAATCTATTACCATTGATGGTGAAAGTCAATTTTGATAAGCCATTAAGCCATCAATTACCATCAATAACCATCAATAACCATCAATTACCATCAATAACCATTGGTTAATCACCATAAAGCCATCAACAACCGTCACTGAGCCATCCATTGACCAGCAAGCATCAGCTCTGTCCCTGACACCTTCATCCAGGTGAACCACATCTTCCGCCACGCGGACGTATCAGGCGACCAGGGGAAGGTGACGGGTGGGAATTATTGATGGGATTTTCTGATGCTTAACCATCAATAATTAATAGTTAATTTAGCATCAGACCATGGGATTTGCTGAACCATGGGATTTGCTTCGCAATTAATTGTTAATGGTTGTTAATTGATGGTTCATGATAGCAAAGAATTGTGGCTATTGATTGTTAACCATGGGTGAACAAACAGCACTAGGCATTGACAACCAGTGATGTTTGATGACCACTGATAAAGGTAGGGGGGTAATAGCCGTTGATGATTAGGTAACCATTGAAAAAGCTAGTGGTTGACTAAAGGTGGTGGCTAATAGAAGTTGCTCAACAATGATTAATGATGGTTCACCGTGGTGAATTAATGAATGTTATTTTTTTCAATCCACCATGTCCATGATGATTAACAGTAGTCCCTGAGAATGATGGCCAATATTGGCTAATGACTGATTAGTGGCTAATTACGCTGAATGTGGTCAATGATTGGCTTCATAACTGTGAATCATCCGGGATCATAATCAGTTTTCCCCATGTAACCCCCAGCAGCCACGGCAAGGAGATGGCTACATCGACTTGCCTGAGTTCATTCGACTTCTTGAGCATCCGCAACTGCAGGCACCCAGATCTTCCGAGCATCGTTCAACCGTGGTTTGTCGCGCCCCAAAATCCGTGGCTTCGAACTGCTTCAAAGTGATCATCGAAGCACCCGATCAGACAAAGAAGACACTGTTTCCAAGCAGCTTCCAAGAGGGATGATCATTCGCAGACGCTTCATTCGACTTGGAAGCTTATGTCGGATTTATACGGTCGGTGATTATGGATTATCAATTTATTAGCGGTAATTCTTTGCAAGCTCCTGTGACAATTTTCTGCTGAGTGACAAGTTACCTGACCACGGAAAGATGATGACACTTTAGTCACCCCATTCTTCACCATCAAATCAGGAGTTTAAAATACCTCACTACTCTGGACTTCCTTTTTTGTGATGGTTTCAAGGGTTGTATCCAAACCCTGCCATGCTGCAGCGGTGGTTTTCAGCAACTGCTGATTCAGTGATGTCCCCAGCTATGGTAATTGCTTGCTGTGGCCCACTGGCCCATAGCAGGGGTTGCTACCAGTTCGCCTTCTCAGGTCTGGCTCCACTTGCTCGAGCTTGATACGACAGCCACTGAGATACCAACAGTTGCTGCTTCATCGATGCTTATAGTGGTTGATAGTGGTTGCTTGAGGTGATTCATAATTCTGTCAGCTTATAGCAGGGTTCATAGTGGTTGGTTAGAGTGGTTTTGAACAACCCAAGACTCGACTGTAAGCTTCACACCAGCCTAGCAGCTCACATACAGCTGAGGTACATCAATCTACGTTGGAAACCATGGTGTTCAAGTCATCAATCACATGGATTTCCTGTTGAGGATAGCTGGGTTGTGCAAGGACAGCGTTGGGTTTACCCTCGAAGTCTTGTGAACACTTCCTTCAAGGTTGATCATAAATAGTTGATAGGTATATATGATGTGGTCTTTGCGTAATAAAGGGTGAAAAAGAATCAATCACGGTCTCTGAAAAAGCCATTTTGGGTAAAACAAATGGAGCTGGGAATGTTCAATCGCCACATGTTTGTTGGGATATGTTGGGATTGCGCAAATATGTTCCCGTGCTGCCACTTCGTTTACGTTTATATATGTATGATTCAAGTGACTTCGGGGCACCGAAAGGTTGTTGGACCTGGGTCGTATGATAATGATTGCCAACCATCATGGTTAATTTAATGTACGGTCATATGTCAATTCATACTAATCCTATGTATGTCATAAATGAGTCATAGCTATGACCATCCTTAATTAGTACTTGTTTGCTCATCATGATACTAAGGATGCTAAGGATGCTAAGGATGTATACTATAGCTATGCTCTTTGATGTATTTCTCTTCACCTCGGAGTCAATGGCTGCCTAGCCCATCTCCTTGTGGTGATTTTGGCGCGTTGGGTGATCAGCCACCAATGTAGTGGTTGCTAATCGTGGTTGATACTGCCATCAGGTTGACACTGGTTAAACTATAGGGTTGATCCGCTTGACAATGCTGTAAGCTGAACAGTCGTCAACCGTGCGGTTCACACTGTTTGACTTGTTTGCGTTTAGCAATCCATCGCCAACAACATGTGAGCTGAGGTTTCACTAGCTGGCTTGTTGACGTTTATGGCAATGAGTTTCAATCAAGCATGCTTAGTAGCCAGCATGATAACTATTGGGTTCATGATGGCCAGGCAGCTTTGGGGCTTTGAACCTGCCACTTTGGCGACCATGCTGGTCCTGCAACAGCCGTCCTTGTTGATTATGATGGTCAATGATGGTCAACCGTGACTGTCCTATAGAACCACAATTTAAGCATCATCAACCAACCATTTACCATCATTGACCAACGATTAGCCATCCTTCACCATTGGTTTCATCGTTGCTGAACTGTCGTACATTGCATGGCCACGCTGAGGATTTGTTTGGGCTCTTCAAGATGCTCGATGACGGTGATGGAGAAATCTCTTTGGACCCTCGTAACACCGAGCTGCGAGCCCTAACAACCATGCAGCGCCCAGCTCCTGTTTGATGGGCGTCGGTGTTGTGAACCTCCTGCTGTTTCCACCGGAAATTGCATGAGATCTCGGAGGGTGAATCTATGATCTATGACTTCTGGCAATCTCCAGTGCTTATGAAACCATTGGCAAGCACCCACCCAATCTCCGAAGACTGATTGCGGGATCCGTACTGATGCAAAACTGTCATGAAGTGTGGACAGCCACCGTGATATGAAATAATCCTTGGTTGCTGCCAGCTATCCATGGGCTTTTCCAATGGAATGATTGCATGTCAAACTCAAACATACCAAGGTACCCAAAGTGTCTCTTGGTGATCTGCTTGTTGTCGATGGTTGAAACATGGTTGGTTGGCAACAAAATGATTGTGTAGAGGAAATGGAAGAATGGTTGTTTTTTAGTTCATCACTGAACCAACCATCTCACACATCATTTTTCACTTTTCCCGATACTTGAAATGGGTGATGCCTCAGATTCTTCAGAGGGGCAGAAACCACAAACCAGTTATGTTGATTAGCAAGGTTGACAATCACCGAATCAGTTGACCGTTACCACCATCATTATCGCCATCCATATGTAATCAAAGGTTGTCGGCCATAATCAAACATGTATCGACCAGCAGTCAACCCCATTTTAGCCCTATATACTATTGATCCATGGTACATGAGTGGTTACAAGGGCACCCCGAACTATTTTACACCATAAACCCTAGATTAAATCCATTACTGTAGCTCCTTAATCAACCCTTTTGTCAACGGTACCATGGCACGCTATCATTCAGCTGGATCTGTGTGTTGCTCCGATCTGCCGGGCTTGAGGCATCCACTGATCACCGTTTGTCAACCAATAAGCTTCAGTTTGCCACAAATCCTGGGACCTCTGTGCCTGCTCGAAAGCGGATCTTTTCTTGGAGGCTTTCCTTCCAGCAATGTGTTAGGGCTGATCCCTTCCTGGCCCCATCGGTTGTCCATGACCACCAACGGCACAAAGCCGCCAAGGAAGAATTCACGGATGGCGTTGCTTGATCGCAGCCAGTTCGGAGTTGCACCGGTAACACTAGTCGTGCTTTGTAGCACTGGGAGTAGTAGTAGAAGTTAAAGTAGGGGTAGTCGAGGAATGGTGGTACTAGTATATAGTCCTAGTCTCTTGGTGGTGGCAGTAGTGGTGGTAGTGATTTGGCGGCGGTTGTTGTCCCAGCAGCAGTGGCAATAGAAGCAGTAGGTAGTGGTAATTGCTAGCAACTGGCAATACTGGCAACGGTGCTACAGTAGGTAGCCGTAGTAGTCGCGCTGGTCCAGGCAGTGGTAGTTGTTGCTGTCCTTGCTGCCACTGTTCTTGTTGCCGTTGCGAGCCTTCACTCGCAGACACCTGTCACAACGATCCCCTGTCACCGTGTTGGTGTATCCCTGTTGGCATCGCCTTGCTATCTCCAAAAGAACCGACTCGTGCGAGCCCTTTGGGACACAGGACACATGAAACATGAAAACATATGAAAACGATGCCCTGGCAGTATTTACCCCAACCTCGTGGGATCTTGTTGTTTCATCACCGAGAGAAACTGCTGGTGCCAGCCTCTAGGTTTAAAATCCAAAAATTATAAAAGATGTGGCTCTTGCAGATCCAAACGCTGACCAAAGCACTGTATACACCTCTTTCTTGCATGGTTCCATGATGCTCTCCATGTCTCACCCCATGGTTCACCGAGATCAAGAAGATGAAGGGTCCTGCCAAGAGCTTCGACTTGCACACGCTGTCCCACAATGCCACCGGGCGCATCTGATGGGACAGACGTCTCGTGGCACAGTGGTGAACCTTTCAACCCGCCAACGGGGCCATCCTAAGCACCACCATTGAACCATCATTTGCCATCATGAACCACTACTATCCCTGGGACTTGTGTTGTTGATTGCTACTGGTTATATCCATGTCCTTGTTTTTCTTTTCCTGATAACCACCAGGGACCATGCAACCATCCTGAATCATCTTTTTGCCGATCATAATCGCCAGAAATTCAGCAGCAATTAATCATCCTTAACCATTCATTAATTAGTCTTCGATGAACCCTGACAATAGCCAGCAGTTAAACTTAAACATTTGACAATAGCCAACAGTTACCCATTAATGACCAGCCAGAACCCTTAGCCATCAATTCACCATGGCAATCACCATTCGTTAGCCATCATCACAAAATCCATCAAGACCATTTGTTCACCATCATCAAACAACCATCAAAACCACCAGTTACCATAGTGACCATCATCAGAACAACCGCTATATTAACCACTAGTTAGCCACTAGAAAGAACCAACCATTGTCAGAATACCGACCATAACAACCACTACTTAACCACCAACCACTACTTAACCACCAACCACTTCACCACCACAGTAACCATAGTTACCATGGTTACCATGGTTACCACTATCACTAGTTGTCATAGTAACCACTATAGCAACCATTCACCAACCATTGTTGCCACAGTGACCATGGCAATCACCACAGTAAGCACTATCCAAGTAATTACTATGGTGACTATGGTAACTAACTATGGTAACTATGATAGATAATCAAGACATAATCGTAGCTATGATAGATAGTCAACCATCCATATCATATCCATCGACAATCAAGGCATCCACCATCCATGCACCACCGGGTCCACTGCCACAGCTTCAGGTGATGAAGCTGAACGCCAAGGTGGACGCTCTGCTGGGTGGCGCTGGGGGTGCTTTCCAGAAGAGCTCCTCGGCAAGGAAGCGTAGCGGGGGAAACCCGTGGCGGCCATGCAGTGGCCTTAGTGGTTCATTAGTTGACCATGACAAGCAGATTGGTTGGTTGATTAGGTTGATTGGTTGATTGATGTTTTTGTTCAAGATGATTAGTTGCTTAGTGAGTAGTTGATTTGTTAGTTAGTTCAACTACTCAATTGACAAGAAGATTAGTTGATGAGTGCTCCAGAACAGGCTGATTGGTTGATTGGTTGATTGACTGGTAGTTGTTGAATTTTAGTCTAAATTGACCATTTTTGTTATTGAATTTCAATAAATGTGGGGTTGTCAATATTACGATTAAACAGATGAGTTGACAATACATCAACGGCCTTGGGAAACCTGCTTCGAGTCATGCTTTATGCTTCCAGCTCCTGGGAATCAATGCAGAACCATTCATTGGTCAATGCCCAGCAATGGTTTAATCGCCGGTTGTGTCTTAAACGCTTCACTTCCTCAACCAACTGGGCGTACTGTGGTAGTTGATTATTGGCTAATTGCTAGTTGGTCATTATCCATTGTTAAACAACTGGTGGCTCATACCTGGTTGGTCACTAGTATACGGTTAATTATAGTGTTGTTTCATGCCCAGGTGCTTCATCGATGGCTTGTAGATGGTTGCTGATGCTTTTCAAATGGCCGAAGTCGAAAAAATGTAGATCTTTTGGTTTATTGATGCACATTGATGCTTTGTAATGGCTACTCCCAATTGTTTGATGCTGATGGTTGACATGACGATCATTGACCAAAGGTTACCAACCCTTTGGAAGAAGGTGTTCACCCATGTTTTGTGCCTAACCCTGCATCTAGGGCAGCAGGTGGGTTTCCATAGCCATGAGTTACAGTACCCCCAGCCCGCACCCTGGAGCCCCAAGAATCAGAAACCAACAATTTCCTGTAAACAAATTGGTTGATATATGTCTTGGTTTTACACCAATGCAGCTTGAACTGATGGACCTCTCGCTCACTGCAAATCACCATGTGACCACAGCGTTTGAACCATGAGGCTTTGCAACACGCAGCTTGAGTGGTTTGGCGAAGCCCAGGCCACCTGTCAAAGATTTCGAGCCAAGTGGTAATCAGCTAGATAGCTGGCTGCAAAATCACCATTCCCACATGGTAAACATTTACAAAAATAGTGGGTATTCCAACCAGCTACAGTAGATTACATCAGATTGCCAGAGTGCCAAGTGCATCATCATTCATGGTTTAGCAACGGGTTAGGTCCGTACTATACAGTATGTGTGGTTTATTCATCCGATGACAGTGGAAAATTGCGGAGCATTTTTTGCGGCAACTCATTGATCTTACATATTTGTTTACTGGGCCAATGGTGGTTAACAATGTGAAAACGTTTGATCATGAGTGAATGATTGATAATCATGCGCCAGCACTTGTCCATACTGATCAACAACGATGGGGAATATCGTAATTAGGGAATAGAATGCTTACTTAATAAATGCTTGGTTGGGACTGAGCAGTGTGCAGGATGTCCTCCTATAGCAACTTGACCCCTGGTATTATGCATACATACTTGATACATGAATCTCATCAAACATTGTAATGGTTCACTAGTTAAGCTCTAGTATTTGCAATTTTTCAGTATTATGAGTCAGTCTTGCTTGACAATCATTAAGCATCGTGTTCACTAGTTACTAGTCATTAATTAGTTAAAATGTGCCATTTCATATATTATCAGCCATTTCATTGTAGATTGGACAGGGGCATGTTTGATTCGTGTTCCATCAGCCACAAGCGTTTGCTATTCGGTGTTGCTATAAACCAGGGCAGCATTCTTGGAAGCATCAGTCACCATGCATCAGGGAGCTAGAGGTGGAAACCGAACCCCCCGACCACTTCCCTGTGTCACGCCTGTCCCGATTCTGGACTGCTTTGAATGGATCGTTCGCTTTCGTGACATCAGTTTGCCAGGGATTGTAGTGCGAACTGCGGATGTTTCTAAGCAATTTACTACCATTCACTTGTCGTGCAGCCAGATTTCATGATCAACAGCTAGTATAAACTGTCATTAGCAGCTATTACAAAACCAGATATCGCTTGAAACTTCCCGCAGCTTACTACTTCACATCTAGCCATGGACTGCTATCGATCTGCGTGAATCCAACCCACAGAATATGCTGAATGAATCACAATGAATCACGCAGCTGGTGATGATTCGTGAGGGTGTTTGTCCTCACTGATGGCTCATCAATATTAAACCCTCATCATCACTGGTTGGTGGTTTCAATCATTTTGAATTTTCCCCCGTATAAGCAAATGGTTGGTTGGTTGGCTAGCATATTTTTCAGGGGCGTGAAACCATCAACCAGATCAATTGGCCACCATTAGCCATGACTGAACCATGAGTGACCATGGTTCACCGTGCTTAGACAAAACTAGGAATGTTTCCCCCAGCTGGGCAAGGCGATTTTCCCACGGTGAACTATGGGAAACTGAGCAGCTTCGGTTCCATGGCTAACCACCATTTTCTTTGGCCAGCTGATAATGTACCAGATGGTTACATGAATTATTTTCAATTACTTATATATGTTAAATCCTAGGTTTAGTAAATTGGGGGGTACCATTTTAATGGGAAACTTGTTGGCTTTGGGGGGATATGGATACCCCCTATTAGTCAACCAGGGGTTTAGCTTCATGCATGGTGGCCGTTAATGATGATGGTCAAGGATTGCTTCTGAAGATTGGAAATCAAGCATCAATTGGCCAAGCATCATGAAATTGACCATGAAGCCAAAATCATGTGGGTTTGTCCAAAAAATAGTGTACCCCCAAACCACCTATGAATAGCTATTGTTGCATGGTCAGTAGGTGCCATGGCTACGGACAAACCTTCACGGTCGCGACCCAGAAATCCATGGCGTTCCCCAGGCTATCGAAGGGCTCGTTGAAGCAGATCAAGAAGTTGTGAGTCGCAGCGCTTGGAGCACTGGGGGTGCGCCCACGGATAGTCTTTCAGGTGCTGATTTTTGGCAAAAGTAGTGACTAGTGATACTTAATCGCTATCGTTGGTAGAGGTTAGTCATGAATATTTGTTTATGATTGACTTGTGTCGATCAAGCTGCCAACCATGGTACTTTGCTCATTCAACACTGCTCAAGCACATCAACCGTTTCTGCTAGAGGTGTACAATCAGTTGTTGTGGATCACGGTAATACAATGGCAAAATGACATGCATGGCCTTGAACGAACTTCTGTGGAAGTCCCGTCATGGTCCTATGGGGTGTGATAAGCCCTACAGATCCCTGCAGATTCCAATGGTGCATCCTATGTTGAGCTATGGGGTACCCCTGGTGGCTGATCGTAGAGTTTCTATGTGTCAACATCCGCGAACCCTTAGTCCTGTTGAGTTGAAAGGCTATGATTGCTTGCACCTGTGGGAGCTGATGAATGGCAGGTGGAACTGACCAACTCATCCCCAGTCGCACTTGCCAACTTGCAGGCATAGACCTCATCCAATCCAGGATGGCCCAGGTGTTTCGTTTCCACCTGGAATGGTCTCCGCGTATTAGAGCAGGTCCCGAGAAAGCCGTAGATACAGACATGATCCATATGCCCGGCAACCAACAAGAACGGCTATTGATTGGCTGAATAGCGGGTAACCTTTGGCCGGTTCCATCCTCGCTGCTAAAAATGCCGATGTCCTGCTCCTGGCAGGGGAAAGAAAAGCAACCAATTACAAAAATTGCTAAGAAAGAAATCTAAGAACATCTTAGGACGATCGAAAGCTGGACATGTTTTGGTCTGGGGTTCCCTAGCTGGAAGCAACACCCAAAATGCTTGGATCTCAACACTCTAACGCTTGCGAGGGAGGTTGTGGTGACCACAATGGTGACCAGCACTACGCCTTTGGTGATAGAAGCTTGGAACTTATAAGTTGTGAAAAATCGTTGGTGATTAGAGAGAAGAACAATTCATAATGAGAAATTAATGATGGCTGATCATGACTCATGGGATTTGTGTTAGTGGTTGATAATGACTCATAGTGATTCAGAATGTGTGATAAAATCTAATCATGGTTGGAAATGACGGATAGTGGTTAAATTGATGGCTTTTCAATAGTAACACCCTCACAGAATTTTCGTAGCGATGAGTTTGAAGGCTAGTCAATCCTGAATATGCTAGTGACTGAATATTGTCTGTAGGTCGACCATCAAGAATGGTTGTTCATGGTCAAGTAGCGTGTAATAATTGGTAATGGCCAATGTTGATTCAGGATGGTTAATTACTACAGGTCACTTCGGGTTGGTGATGGTTGATGGTGCATGTTAATGACCAGAAATGGTTTATCATTCATGGTGAATTAGCCATCAATAGTGACTAGAGAAATAAAACGTGATAATGATCAATAATGATCAATGGCGTGATGGCGCTGGAGAGAGTGAGAGAGAGAGAGAAAGAGAACGATTGTCCATGATGAATAACAGTTGATTAGTCATTGAGAATCATTAGCAAATGAGAATTGATCATGATTGATAGTGCTCAGTAGTTGTTAATCGAGGGAGCAAGACTGGAATCATGTCAGTGCTGGGAGTGATTCTGACTTGGATCTTGGAAACAATGAAGCACTGGGACGATGAGACCGAACATTTTGTCGCCAGATGACTTGTTCACCGATTCCTAGTTGCTTGTGAACATTATGTAAAACCAGTTGATACCGATGAAGGTACCAATGGTCGGTATTTAGTTGATCGTTACGAATGAAGATCGGATGTGCTCCTTAAGCTTCATGATGGCGGGTGATGCTTGATGAGTAGACAGGATTTCCAAGCTTGATGTTTGGTATTAAGATGTATTAAGCATTATTTACAATGATGTGCTACCAACGATGAATCACAGTTGGCCACTAACCACCGTCAGGTTTTGCGACACCATGAGAATGTTTCATAGTTCATATTTGTCGCATTTCTTGAAATATTGATACTGCTTCCACTATTGATGTGTTTACTCCCACAGTCACACTTGCAAATCATAAATGACAGAAACCATGACTAATCGCCATTTAACGATGGAAAATGACTGGCGTGTCGATTTCGGGACCAAACGCGCCAACAGACTCTGGTGCCATGATCCTTCCCAATACCTTGGCTCACCAAGAATAGTTTGTTACCATTTGTCATTCGCCAGATTTTGCCATAGCCGCTCAATGAGACAGTAAGGCAGGTAATAACAAATGCGTCACCAACCAGTTGATTCTAATTGACAATGCATTGATCATTGATATTAACCAGTGAACGGTTCATAATCAATGGTTCATCATCAATTATGGTGGTCAATGACACACCATGATGACAGTGTTCAATGCTCAAGATATCCAGATAAACTGGCATTGGACTTGTCGCATATTGGTGCTGCCAATTTGCCCTTGTTGATCCCTAGAAGTAAAGATCATCAGGCATGAAGGTTCGTACTAACAAGCATGAACTGCCTTGATCGAGTATGAACCATCATGTGTTCAGACATCTTCAAAATGGTTGACCATCACGAAATATCCTTGTCCTATCCTCAACCATCCTTGAGTATCATGACTATCAACAGCTACGAATCACAGTCATTGACCATTGACCTCTGTCAAACCACGACTTTGCCATCACTCAATGCTGGCTTCACCATCAATTAAGAATCAATCAATCATCACACTTGACTTCACCATCATATAACGGTAATTTAACTATCGTTGAACCATCACTTCACCATCACTTAACAATCATTGGTTCTCAAACCGTTCATTATCAGTGTGCCATCATTCAACATCATTAAATACAATTAAGCATCATTTAATCACCATTTAAATATCATTTGATCACCATTTAGCCACCAGTTGGCCACCAGTTGGCCATCATTCTCCCTATCCCTGGTTGCAATTTCACCCAGCATCGAAGGATCAGGTGGCCGCACAGCTCCCTTTTGAGGAAGGGCTGGCGGTTCACCAACCAGAGAAATGATGGCGGCTGCCCTACTCCTGGAAGCTACCACCCCAAGAAACACAAGGCAAATATGGTGGGTAATGATGGTTAATGATGGTTAGTAGATGGCTAATAGATGGTTAATAGATGGTTAACAGATGATCAATAGATGGTTGATAGATAGTAAACAGATGGCTCATAGATTGCTACTAGATGGTTAATAGATGGTAAATAGAGGGTCAATAGTAGTGGCTCATGATTAATGATGCTTCATGATAAGAAGTTTATCAGTAGGTTCATAGAAGTCAATAATGGTGAATAGTAGTAATAAGTAGTAATGATTAATGGCTGGTTAATGATCAATGATGGGTGATTACAAATATTAGTCGGTCATTGATGATTCATTGATGTGGAAATAGCAGTGGCTATTGATTAATGACGGTCAATGATTCGCGCGCTGATGAATCTCTCATCATTAAGTACGGAAGTACTGATGAATGGCTCGTTAACGAATGTTCATAGTGGTTTGTGATAAGAGGGATAACCAACACTACGGAGAAAGGGACCTATTCTGTTCATTATTGTTCATGCTTAGGATCTGAACAGAAGGGGATACTCCTCACCAAAAAGTGCTTGTGTATGCGCATCCATGCATACTTGCCCACACAAAGGTGCAGAGAGATTGACCCCTAGATGTCGAGATAGGTGGCGAATGGATGATTTTTATTGATTAGATTCAGTGGATAGATGGATAGGTCGGTGAATGGATGGACAAATAAGTAGGTGGATAGATCGATGGATAGACAGATGCATGGACGGATGCATATAGATGTACCGCAATTACCGTACATGTGTTTTACTCATTTTGTATGTGTCCATGATACATGCAACGACGCCATTGTCGTTGAAGTCTTTTGGGATGGGTGACACGTTTCGATGTGAAATTGCTGGGGAATTAGGTTTTGATTGCTCCATATTGTTCCCCAATGTTTGTCGCAGTGAGTGCCCAGTGGTATACCAGGGAGAGGATGCTCGCAAGCTGCTATCAACCAAGTACTGGGCGCATGCAGGTCTTGTAGGATACCACCCCACAGTTTGTGTCGTTTATTTGTTCATATGATTGTTTTTTTATCTATTGCAAATGAAGTCTGTGTCCAAGTTAATATCTGCAAACTCATATATGATTATCTTCCGCACCTTTAGTTTGCACCTGTCGTGTATACTCATCTAGTTTTCAATATGTTTTGCTCACCTTTGATAACTTCGGCGTTCATCAATTGAAGGGCATTTGAATTTGCATCACCTTCGTATGTAGATTTGCATCTATGTAGGTGTGCAGTCGCAGGATACTTCAGCAACTTGGTAGCAGGGGTAGCGGCTCACCAATACCAATCGGCGATTCTCCAGTTTCACCCACCGGCGAACCCAATGTGGCGCAGCAATGAGTCACCATGTGGAGCCCAGATGTGCGAATGACCTGGCTTTGATTCAGGTGGTCTAGGTAAGTTGCAACCAACTTTTGCATGATTTCTAGCCATTAACTATTATTATTGTTTAAACCAGTGTTGCAATAGCAGTTGGTTGTTATTTTACTCTACATCAATGGTTCATAGAGACCGTTGCACCTGGTTTAGACCAATTTTGCAACAAGATTGTTGTGTGTGGGTCCCTCGCTGCTGCGCTCGCACAGCCCCGGTGCGGTCTTTCAGAGACATCGGGAGTTGTTGCGGCTTAGATGTGCTGGCGGCTGCCCTACAAGGGCCTCCGCTCCGGCTTGAAGCGTTTCCGTTCAGCCACGGTACTGCTATGCAGATTGGTCAATCGTGGATGCTTGTGGTTGGGGGGTTAAGTATCAGAACGGATCGGTGATGGGTGCTTTCGTCTAAGCACGGTTCGTTACCCCAACATGATATTCCTCGGGAACGAGAATGGTTCTTTTTGTTGGTAATTCGACACCGTCGATTTAGCCATAGGATTAAAGTTCATCATGTGTCTTCCGACAACATTCCTAGCAACAAATTAGACTCTCAACTTTCCTTGTTCGTTGCTTTGACTCTGGGCGATACACCTAAGGTTTATACGGCAAAAGGCTACAACCATCACTCCTTAGGAAGCCTGGTGGTCCCAAAGAGCTTAGCAACGGCTTAATCTCAATCATGGTTGGTGGGTTTGTGTGCCAGCAATACCATTAGTTGCTGGGGATAACTATCACAGCCATTACTGGTGGACAAGCCCGTCCGTTTGATGGCTGTACATAGTTCTGTTATCTTATGTATTGTACAACCATCAAATATTCTTAGACATACACATGGTTCATACAAATGTAGATTTGGTGGTTTTACATATTGCTTTATAGATCAATATCACGTCCATATCACAAACCATCACTTGTCTTTGGCGCCACATTCGAGTGATGGAAGGCCGGTACCACTGGCGACACAAAACGCTGCATCGAGAAAGGCCGAGCAGCTGGCTTGGGGGCCCCACATATACCGGGGACGGGGCGCCCCTGATCCCACCTGCCACCATGACTTCCGGATGCCCTCCAACAATTCCCATAGAAATTGCTGAGATGCCATTAGGTATCAGATGTCAGAATTCCCCAGATGCCAGTTGTTCGTTCACCTTGCCACTTGCTGGTACGGCCCTACCGACTTGTGCCGAGCTGAAAAATGGCGGACCGAGGACGAGACAGGCGTGAAGTCGCGAGTCGCATCTGCCTACAATGTGGCCATATGTAGTAACGCAACTTTTGCTGCATCACAGGGCTGTTGCCAATCCATTTGTTATTTGTTGTTTCTTGGGGGTAATCAGAGGATATTTCATAGCCATGCAGGATGAATGGGTATAGCCCTTACTCATAAATAAGGGGTTGATGGTGTTCAGCCATGGATGATGAATGGGTTGATGTTCGAGCAGAGGAGCAGCCCGTAACTGCATGGGTGACTTGCTGCGCCTGGAAGATCCACAAGTTGGGGGGCGTGGGGGTCCCCTTTCCGTTGGCTTATCATGCCCCCTCCATGCTGTGGACTTTTGTGACCAGCATTCGCCTTCGATATTCATTGTCAATAAATCATGAACCATCAAACTAAACCACCATATGGCCAGCAAAGAACCAGTCAGATAACCATCAACCAACAAATGACCTCATATAACCAGCACATCACCAGCAATGACCATTGAAAGCATCCCCGCTGAGGCCGAACCGTTGCTCTTGGCCGTCGTGAGCCACGAGGCATTTTAGAATGGGCCAAGGGGACCAAAGACCACGGAAGTTTCATGGTGGGTGGTGGTTGGTGGTGGCTGATGGTGGCTGATGGTGGTGAAGGGTGATTAGTAGTTGTTAATAGTGGTGGTTGATGGTAGTTAATAGTGATGGTAAATGGTGGTTGATGGTGGTGGCGATTGATGGTTCGTTATGGTTGTTGTAGTGGCTAGTGGTGGTTCATGCGAATAACGACGGTTTATGATGCTCAAGGGTGGCTAACTGTAATGAAACCAAACAATAGTGGCTAGTCTTGATTGAGAGGGGGGTTCAAAGTGGTTCATAGTGGCTAGGAATGGTCAATGGTGGTTGATGCTGGTTGCCACCAACAAATAGTAGGAAGGGCAATGATTAAGAATGGCTACTGTGATAACAAGTTGATATGTGATTCACGTTAATCCCAAGGTTGTTACTGGTTTATCATGTTGATGCCAAGTTTTCAACAGTGGGAATCACTATCCACTGATAGTGGTGAATCTTGGCGAATACTGCCTTCATGATCGTTCATGATGCTTACTGTCCATGATGTTTCATGACATCCGATGACTGTTGAGAGTTAGGAGTGGTCAATAGCCAGTTCGTTAGCCATGCTTAGTGATGGGTCGCAATGGTAGCAACCCACGTTGTTGCGTCAGCCTTCAGGGTTTCACCCTGGGCTCCTGGTTGCACCCCTTTCCACGAGTGCGACTGGTTCAACTGTTTCGTGGGTAAGAACCAGGTAAGCACCAAACGATTGGCTTATCCACCTGATCCTGTTGAACTCCCCACTGTTTCTCATAACCTTCCTGCTACTTTGCTACTGTTTAGATTCAGTACTTCCTGCAACTTTGTTATCAAATCAATCCTTGACCATTGATGATTCAGTATTGACCATGTTCCTAGATTTGACCGGATGATAAGTACTATAAGCAGAGCGAATCAAAGGCAACTAATAGGTCATTGCTGTTTACCCGTGGCTAAAAAGTTCTATTAGGACCACTGGGTCAAGTTGCACTAATCCCATCATTGGTGATATGTATTTGGTAATGAGTGGAAATCCATTGTATATCTATAGTTGGCTTTCCTCTCAAAACTGGTGATTTTTGGCGCAACGATGTTAGTTTCCCAGGAGGAAACCACGCAAGCTTCACTGAGTTTCCATTAGCTTCTTGTCGTTTCCCACATTCCATCGCAGGCCCAAAGCTTTGCCAAGACTTCAGGGGTCGTTTCGGAGGAAGCGATTTTGCGAACGAGTCGGTGTTGGATCAGGGTTGGATGGTTAGAATTTATCAGCACGGGAGGGTTGGTGATACACTGGTGATGATGATCATAGGTGGTCGATGAGAAAGTTGACCATTGGATCTAATGGTTAGATGATAATATATGTACATTTATGGCAAGATAGTAAGGATTGGTATAAACTAACCCATTTAGTGGATTGCCACACTTGATCTTATCATTTTTCTGTTGATGATCGTTCAAAATGAGAAACTGCTGATGCATGCACGTACCAACTGAAATCAAAATTGTAAATTGTAAAATGTAATAGACTAATAATGGTTAGATTGGATCAAGATGATAGAGTCGTTGGGATGTTTACTCTTGTAAACCAGTTGCTTGTTTCCAGTGAATCACGACTAATTATTACTAAGTTAGATAGTGAGATTAGCAAGCCACCACCAACAATGATGCAGGTATAGTGAACCACAACAGAAACCAATAATATCCAACCATGGCTGAGATAGAACCATGTAAATGAATGGATCGCGGCTGGGCTGGGCGTTGATTAGTTGCCAATGTGTTTCATGTGCTTCTGTGCTTGTTTGTTTGCTGTGGATTGTATTGTTGGACTGTGTGTTTGATCGATTCATTTCTTGGATGCTTCCTATGTCTGTGTGTGTGTGATTTTTTCTTTGGGCTTATCTATTTTGATTTGGTGTGCTTGCTTTCGTGTACTTGATTGTGTGCATTCTGGTTTTCCTTGCTTGTGTCTGTGGTTTCTTTGATGGTTTTCTCTCGACTTGTTTGCGCAAGTGCTTGGCTATTGTGTGAAGTACTCTTGGTGACTGGCATGTGTGACACGCCTATGAGTCTATGACTTGTTATTTGGTAGTGAACCATCAATCTTGGACCTTGACAAATTCACAATCATTGGCTTCTTCGGTGGATATCGACTCTTCACCACCTCGCTTTGCAGTCATTGGATTCCCATCCAGCAAACTAAGCTGCTTGGGAAATCACATTTGTTCACTTGTTCATTTATTTAATCATGATTGACCATGATGAACCAGCATGAATGCCAAAAACTAGGGGCTTAACTATTGCTAAGCCCCTATCATTAAACATCTATGCTTAACCAGCCCCGAGCTTCTGCTTGTCATTCCAGCCCATCATCTCGTCAGTCGACGTCACGGAAGAAGCAGCCCTCCCAGCCGATCAAGGCATTGCAAGATCCTGTCCCGGCGGCCCAGTGGTGCCAGGGCCCGGTGGTAACCTGTAGGTGATGAAACGGTTGGGAAATAGGCAGAGTTGCAGCCGAGTTGTTTGGAAATTGAGATCCAGCAGTGAATCAGCCGTATTTCATGGTGAATCATCCGCTAAGCTGGTCAAATTGTGGTTCATTAACAGCAGGATTTGCCCTTCGCAGGTCCAGTTGAAGAAGGGACAGGCATCCGGAGGAAGATAGTCGACATGACATGATAAAACTAACTTCAATAACGAAAACTTCACGGGGAGGTCAGCAACATCGTCAAGGACGCAACTCCAACAACAGTAGTGATTGTCACAGTACTGGATAGAGCCAACAATCAGAAGCATCGCCCGCCATTCTTCGGCATTTTTTTGAAGACATCACCCAGCAATTGGTTGGTTTCAATCATGGAAAGGTCAACGGCTGAGTGGCTTGTTTAGCTACTTAACTGTCTTATGGAGGGCAAAGAGGGTCGGTGGGTCGCTTGTGCCCCCAGGAAATGGTTCGCTTGTGCCCCCAGGAAATGGGTCGCTTGTACCCCTGATGAATGGCGTAGTGTGTTGATTGTTTGCACAACAGGGGGTAGAATCACTCATTTCATGGTGTACGGGTGCTTCTATGTTCGAACGTTAACATGCCCCACCCCCCCACCCCACCCCACCCCACCCCACCCCATCCTACCTCACTCCCCCTGATCCAGGCTGATGGTACATGCGTGTTTGCTTGTAGCACGGGTGCTTCTATTTTCGAACGTTAACATAGCCCCACCCCACCTGACTCCGCCTGATCCATGATGATGGTACACGCGCGTTTGCTTGTAGCACGGGTGCTTCTATGTTCGAACGTTCACATAGCCCCTTTGGTGCCCCACCCCCTTCCCCCCCTTGTTCCCACCCTTGCTCCCACCCCATGTTCCCTTTAGTGCCCCACCCCCCTTCCCCCCCTTGTTCCCACCCTTGCTCCCACCCCATGTTCCCTTTAGTGGCCCACCCCCTTCCCCCCCTTGTTCCCACCCCTGCTCCCACCCCATGTTCCCTTTAGTGCCCGACCCCCCTTCCCCCTCAGGGGCGCAAGTGACCCCTCAGGGGCGCAAGTGACCCTGGGGGCGCAAGTGATCCGTTTCCTGGGGGCGCAAGTGACCCCCCTTGCCGGCAGAGAGAGGGGGAGGGAAACAAAGAAGGGGATGATTGCTAAGTAGCAGCTGTTAACAGAAAAAGTGATGTTTGATTTCTAGTGGTCATGAGCAACTGGTGATTATATGTGAATGCTTAAATGCCAGTTCCTTGTGTGTTGTGTAAGTGCTGGTTAAACCGTTGATTACATCATGCGGATTGAAGTGTTGGTATGGCTAAGTTATCGGTCAGCGGCTTCAATTATTTGACTGCATTCAGTATACCCTTTGGCAAACTACCGTCGCACTAGAAAATCCACCATTTCGATAGAAAACCAAGCAGGTATGAATGATGGATTGTCCATTGCTTTGTTAGTTTACCAGAGTGCAGCTTACAAAATATCGCCTCAGTAGCGGTCAGTCCAATCCCACACGAATGTTCTGCACCAGCGAGGGTTTTGGATCAATCATCACCCATCATCGGGACACTCAAGCAGGACAGCTCAGCACATCAATCCACCTCGCTTAGCCAACTATTGGTCAACCTTTCGCACAGGCTCCTGTGTCAAGCAACTATGATGAGCCATCATGAAGCACTTGGGAAAAGCATTGTCAATATTTCAATACTACAATGTACCTTTCTTCAGCATAGACCACCATCAGACCAGGTCTATTCATTACAAGCCAACCATTAACCGCAACACAAAGCTGTGTCACCTCCACCGTTTCCGCATGGTGTCTGAAGTCAATGTTACCGTACTAAACTTGGCAGGCGAATGTCCGGGGAAAACTGGGCAAGTGGTGTTGCAGCTGGGCAAAAACATGTTGTACACTGTGATGATATGTGCTGAGTGGTTGTTGCTAAGGATGTTCCTTGTGTTATGTGCTACGGTTGTGTTGCTAAGTGCTTATTGCTGATGGTTGTACACCAAGAGAGATTTTCAGGATTATGATTTTGGGTGTCCTCTGCATGTTGGGTATTGTGGCCTGGTGTTGAACTGGACACCCTTGTCCAAGTCACTGATGCACGGTTATCAACGGATGGGTAATCACCATGATTTTACCATCACTAAGCACCATTATCGATTCCAAATCCACCACCAAGCACCATTACTAATCAGCAAAGTTGATAATGATGGACATAGTCAGCCGCAGTACCCATTGATGACAGAATAATATCAATCAATTGCCATTTGTTATGGCCAGTTGACCATTATCTTGTCCTGATCGTGATGCCATGGTTGCTCAGCACCAGTGTGTCATTGCGCGTTGTGCAAGGGATGGAGCACTAATAATGGAAGGCCATCAGGAATCCATTTTGTAGATCCAGCAGTGAACAAAGCATGGGTGCTTCATAGCTGGGGATTCACCATTAAACACAGGGGTTCAATACTATGGATTTGCCATTCCTACACATTTAACCTTGGTAGGGCAACCTGACAATCAAATGATAAGATAAGTAGTGTGGAAACAACCGCTTTTTCAACCTTGGTGTTTCACCTTTCTCTTTGTACAACTTCAAACATTTGATCCATTCTTATGTTGATTAATGGTGCTTGTATTGCGATTTTTTCTTGCTTTCGCATGCCAACATTGTAGTGCCTACTGTGTTGATTCGACTTGGAGAGGTTTCACTTCACTTGTCGGACTTCTGTGGAGGTTCAGCCTTTTAGGGATCTTTTGGGTGCAACTAACCATAGTTCCCAGCTGCACATTCAGGGCCGTTTACACTGACCTTTTCGTACTGCAGCTGAATTTTTCTTGGCTCAACTCATCCCTGATCATCGGAACCAGCAAGCCTCCAGAAACTCTTGTAACGAGCTCACCACAGATCGATGGTGGACAATCTGTGGTCAATCTATGGACAATCAATGCTACCTTAAATCAATGGTTCACCATAAGCAATAGTTAGTCAATGGTTAATCAATGGTTAATAGGGGATAGCAGCTGCAACAACCAGCGCAACATAGTGGCTCACAATCAACTTCGCCCTTTTTATCGCCAGAAGTCCACAGCAACGCACAGCTGCAGATCTAAGGAGCTCCGCGATCGGCAAAGAGGATCAACTACGGTTTGCCGGTCATGGGTTGGAAACCGTTATTTGCCAGCTATCATCAACCATCACTAACCATCGCTAGCACTCTCAGGGAGCCTCACTCACCATCAACCGGTATTCACCAGACCGTGTCATAAATCAGGGATCACCATGCTTTGTTGCTAAAAACTAACTAATAGTTGCTTGGCAAAACCGCGTCGAAACGAACTAATCATGTCGCTCACCATCATTGCTATGACTAATTCGCCATGACATGTGTTTGTTTGCTTCATCATCAACGAACCATCCACCATCAACCAGCAACGAACCATCAACTAATCATCATCAACAACCACTGAAAAACACTAACCATCACTATCCATCACTGACCATCCATCTACCAGCTGCGCTGCGGCCGGCTCGGCTTCCGATCCCATGGCGCCGGGCCGCTCCAAATCCATCGGCCGTCCCGAGTCCACGCGCGATGGCCCCGAGGAGTTTCAGGTGCCAAGGCATTTGAATAAGGTGCCAAGTGATGCTTAGATGATGCCTTATGATGGTTACATGATGGTTAATCAGCGTGATTATTCAGCCTAAAAGATGCTTGATCATGGTGTATAACTTTGGTTAATGAATGTGAATGGTGATTAGTTGATGGTGAATGCAAACAGTCATGGTAGACTAGTAGATGGTATGAGAATGGCCGATGATAGAAGTAGGAGCAGCAGCAGTTTAGTAGTTCATACTCAATGCATTGACCAACTACTACTTCACCTTGTAGAGGGCAAACCGTTGGACGCCCCGGCAAAAACTTCACTGCTTGATGTTGTTTAAGTAGCACATGCCATCAAATAGTTTGAACCAAGCTTGATGCTTACTAGTAGTCGATGCTGTTCAGAAACAATGTAATATGATAATGGTGGTAAAACCACTGACGATAAAGGTTCAAACTGGATATCACTGGATGAAGTCCAGAAACAGATATATGCATGCAACCATGGGTATAAATGCTTGAGAATGTGCGTTTACAAAAATGGTGGTCAAGGATGGGTATATGACAGCCATCGCTGATGAAGATGGCTAAGGATGGCTCATGAGCACTCTAGGGCCCTAGGGAAACCAGAAACCACAATAAATTTTGGGATGACCCTGGAAAGGCACATGTTTGCGGGATATCAGTATACCTACGCGAACAAGCTAAAGACGACTGCCAGGATGACTTTATCCAGGCAACCTTCTTGAATTGCCATCGCCAGAGTTCCTGGATCAAAGTTTCCAGCATACTGGCAATGACGACCTCAATTGCCATAGTTCTCTTCTCAGTTCTCTTCCTACCCTTCTATATTTGATGATGGGTCATCGTTTATTGTGATAGCTCAGCAAGTTCAGTTGGGTCGTTGAGGCCGTCATTGCGGCTTAGCAGTTGCCGTTGCCCAGGACGATGCGTTGCCCCGCGGCTGCCGTCGCTGGTGGCCGCAGCAGCAGCAGCCGCCCGTGTCGTCGCAGCTGCGGCGCGCCGTGCGCCAAGCGGTGCCAAGGAGGCCGCCGAGGCGCCGGAGGGAAGTTGTTGGAAGGTGAAGTGATGGCCACTCATTAGTGGGTTACTACTTACTACTACATGTTAGTACTCATTAGTAGTGGCTCATTAGTAGTGGCTTAGTACTCATTAGTGGCCTAACTGGATGGTTATCCAGTGGATGCATTAGTACTCATGGGTTAGTGATCCAGTGGATGATACTTATCTATACTGGTCTATACTCATTAGTGGCAGGGTGATACTCAGCGTGATGGTTGGTTACTGATGTTGAATGACTATGGCCAATGTCAATTGATGCTGAGTGATGATGGTGAATTGATGGTGAATGACCATGATTAGTGCTGCTTCGTAGTTGATGAATGGGGAACTCATGCTGAGTTTTGAATGGTGGTGCTTCCTGCCGAGGCGCAACTTCGCCATGTGGCAGATGAACTTCCCCGCCGAGTTGTCGGACGGCACGCGGAATCCTGTGTCTCTCGGATCCTTTCGGCTGGGTGGGAGCTGAGGGCACTGCTGGTTGTGCACCTGGCGCTACGAAGCGTCAGCTGGTTGGGCTGGTCGGTTGTGTACCTGGCTAGCAGGTTGGCTAGTTTAATATCACCATCTATCAGAGATTCAGAGGTATAACTGTATAACAGGTGATAACAGATGTGTCACTAGCATGTGGAACTAGCACAAATATTGTTCCACTTGCAACCAGCCATATAAAAGTGCAATCAGATGTGTAGTTCCTAGCACTTCCAACAACGAGCTGAAACGCCTAGCAGCAAAAGTGTACCTACTAGCTCAAGGAACCAGTCGGCCAACAAATTGTTCTAAACCAAGTGGTTGCTAGTAACCAAATTCAACAACCAACAAACTCAACCATTCTAACAATCAGTATTGGTTGCTGGTTGCTATTGATGAACCTGTTGGTTGATACGCCTTCAATGTTGACTTCTCCTAAACCCGCGGACTCAGAATTATCTCCTAGTCATTTTTACAACCAGTGGCTGATGTGAAACATTTTCGCGCCAAGAAGGGATCACGTGCAGAAAATTTGCCAAAAAACAGTTACACCATATTGGAAAAGATGTCCTGGTGAATGATGACATTTCGCTGGCGCTGCCAAGCTGACCAGGATCCACTCACATTACCGGGCTCCGCCGAGGTGTGCGTTGGGCGAATGTGGGGACCCAACCTGTCCCACGTATCGACCCAAACGACCTGAAGTTCGGATGGCGGTGGAACGATGTATCCTGGAGATCCTCGGCAGCTGGTTGGGCTGTACTCATTTTCCATCAGAAAATGCCTCGCACCACAGACTCATCCAGTGCCAAGGTGGCTGTTTTCAGCCAAGATATCCATGTTTCCCAAAGCACCGATCCTGAAAGCCACAGCCATGGGCTGTGGCAAATCATGGAGATCCGCTGAGGAAGTGTCAATCACACTTTACCGCTGGAAGCCTGAAGACCTACGCGCCACTGGGACGAAAACCCAAACCAGTGCGGGGCATGAAGCGTGACAAGACGGTGAACAGTGGTCGAGTAATCATTATTAATAGTGGTTCTGATGATGGTGAATCATGTTTGGTCAATTGATTATAGTTGAGAATGGTCGGCTAGTGGTCGTTGATCATGGTTAGCGACCCAAGAGAAGTGTGCACAGTGGCAGGGCAATTGGGGCCTTGAACCGAGTAGTGATGCATCATGGATCAAGCAGCCTGCGAAACTGGCCTTGCCATAAGATGTGATGATGTAGCGCTACAGCTAAGGTCCATTGGTTGCGGACTTCTCGGACAGGATTGGATTGTCGCTTGGCAGGGTGTGTCTCCGCTTAGCGTACCTTACCCCAGCAAGACTTGATGAAAGTTGATGGAGTTTGTTTCCTGGGAGCGTTTCGGGTTTCAAGGAAAATTATGCACAGCAAAAATGCGGTGCCGACATGCTAGTGGAAGTTAGGCACCAGAAAATATTGCACCTAAGATTTTTAGGCCGAGCAAAAATGTTGTGCCTATGACGTGCTAGATGCTGAAAAAGAAGATTTTGGCACAGCAAAAGTGTTGTGCCGCTGTGCCCTAAAAAGGGACAGTATCTAGGACCAAAAAACAAACCATCAATGAACTGCTTGCTTTAATCCATAGACTCGTCAATTACCCACCAATTAGTTAATCATTAACAACCTGATCGATTAACCAATCATTACCCATCATAAACTTAGCCGCTTGCTGTGAGGATAGCCAATCTCACCTCACTGACCTCAATGTTCAACAAGTGAGTTTGAACCATTCAATTTGAACATTGATTATCCATCATTGCATGAACCATTCAATTTCAAATGTTCCATCAATTTGTTTTAAGCACTTGAATTGATTAGCCATGTTTCATTTGATGATCCATGTTTCAACTCAAACTAACCGTCACGAATCATCAACGCCACCGGATGACCGAGCTCAACAGCGCCCTGCCCTCGGCCTCCCAGGTCCTGGAACAACTGCGGGAAGCCGGGCTGCTGCCACAGCGGGCCGTGCCTCGGTGGGATCAACGGCGTGCAACTGGATAAAGGGGATCCGAACGGGTGATGATCGTTGATGATTGTCGTTGATGGTTGTTGTTGAAGATCGCTGATTGTTATGCTTGCTTGTTGTTGATGGTTGTTTTGATGATTCTTATTGATGAAAGCTGGTGATGGTTGTTGTTATTGATGATGATGATGATGATGATGATGATGATGATGATGATGATGGTTGTTGTTATTGATGATGGTTGTTGTTATTGATGATGATGATGATGATGATGATGATGATGATGATGATGATGACGATGATGATGATGACAATGATGACGATGATGACGATGATGACGACCATGATGATGACGATGACGATGATGACAATGATGACGATGATGACGATGATGACCATGATGACGATGATGACCATGATGACGATGATGACCATGATGGCGATGATGACGATGATGAGTGTTCAAACGGGTAACGATCAAGTGTTGGAAACAACATGAAACGAAACAACATGAAATGGCCAATCACCTGATCGACCATCTACACCTGACCACCCATATCCAAGCATGTCCAACCAACCCAAATGAATCAACCATCCATATCCATTTGCATCCAAGCACCGTATCCAAATCCATAACAAACCATATCCATATCCAACCGTACAGTTTCAACCAACATAACCAACCACGTTTGCTTTAAAGCTAAGTACCATAGGGAAAGTATACCATTGCAAGCGTTTAACCACAGGTATAGCCAACTGTCCATCGTATTATCAACCAAAGTTTGCAAACTGAATTGCATCATGTAACCAACTTCATATCTTTGTGCCTCGTTTGCAGCTTATACCGACCTATGGTTCATTGATGGTATAACCAGGTACAACCTTATACCATTCCCTTATACCATATGCTTACACCTATGGCTTCAATAGTTGGTTATAGCATTTATATCTCTGATTAATAGCAGCCACGGTTCATTGATGGTCAACGAGTCCTGCCCCGCTGAGGTCTTTGTGGAGCTTCGCACAGCGCGTCCCGTGATGACCTGCGAGGGCTCCGACTTCCCCAGGGCCACGGAGGGCGGTGGGCTGAACCTGCGGCAGACAGGTGGCGGCACCGGGGGTGCGAAAGGGAACCCATGGAGTTGGCTGAGGATTGACTTGAGGAATGAACTTTTATGTGATGAACTAATGGTTGAAGCAATGGTTGTGAAATGATTTTGGATTAATCCTTGGGTATGGTTTTGAAATGATTCGATGATGGCTACATGGCTCAATGCGTCGTCTGCGTCGCAGGTTTCAGCGGCGACCTGGGCCCCGAGTTCGCCTTCAGCGCCATGCTGCGGATCGATGCTGCAGGCGCAAGCGATGGAGGAGGAGCCCGCGAGTGTGGCCATGGGTCATGAATGGTCATGAGGATTGTCAGGAAATGTGTGTTAATAGAGCATAATGATATGGGATGAATAGGAATTAGTAGGGATGATATGGGATGAATAGGAATTAGTAGGGATGATATGGGATGAATAGGAATTGGTAGGGATGATATGGGATGAATAGGAATTAGTAGGGATGATATGGATTAGTAGGGATGATATGGATTAGTAGGGATGATATGGGATGAATAGGAATTAGTAGGGATGATATGGGATGAATAGGAATTAGTAGGGATGATATGGGATGAATAGGAATTGGTAGGGATGATATGGGATGAATAGGAATTGGTAGGGATGATATGGATTAGTAGGGATGATATGGGATGAATAGGAATTGGTAGGGATGATATGGATTAGTAGGGATGATATGGGATGAATAGGAATTAGTAGGGATGATATGGGATGAATAGGAATTGGTAGGGATGATATGGGATGAATAGGAATTGGTAGGGATGATATGGATTAGTAGGGATGATATGGGATGAATAGGAATTGGTAGGGATGATATGGATTAGGGATGATATGGGATGAATAGGAATTAGTAGGGATGATATGGATTAGTAGGGATGATATGGGATGAATAGGAATTGGTAGGGATGATATGGATTAGTAGGGATGATATGGGATGAATAGGAATTGGTAGGGATGATTAGAATGGTGTATAATAGCCTATCAAGGCCTATCATATAGCCATTATGCCATTGATGCTTGGTGAACGGGTAGTTAATGGATATTTGATGACTATAGACTATAAATCCATAGGTTGTCAATTGATAACTATGTTTAGTTGATGCTTAGTGACTATAGTAAACGAAAGTTAGTTCATGGTTAGCTAAGGCTATTTCATGGCTGTTTGATGGTTTGTTGAAGCACGGTTGATCCTTGCTGGAGCCGATTCACCATCATTCTGCTTCATTCACCACCATCCACCGTCATTAATCATCATTTAACAGAAACCATAGTTGTCAAGCACCAACTATAGAAACTTAAGGGTACAAAACCATCATTTTAGAATTGCTCATCACCATGAACCATCATCAAGACAATGGAGTCTTCATATGTTTATCAATTAACCATTCAACCATCATAAATCATCATGTTGCGATTGCTTAGGCATCATTTTTCCAGCAGTAAACCAGCAGTGTTTACCATCATTTCACTACCATCCACCGCGTGCACCAAACGACTCTGGGCACTGCCCAGGTTTGATCTTCGATTTCGCCAACGACTCTGGCCACGATCGAATCTTCGCGGAGGTCTGTGAGAAGATCGGCAGCATTCGATTCGGCGCGCACGTGTCTTGGCACATGGGGAAGTTTCAGTTGAGCCCATGCTGGGTGGATGATGCTTGATGGGTGAAGATGGCTGAATTGATAGCTAAGTTGATGGCTAAGTCTATGGCTAAGTTGGTGAAAGGATGGGAGTTGATGATGGTTGGTGAGGGTTCATGTTGGTGCATGGGTGGTTCGGTTGATTCTTATTTCATGGTTAGATACTATGAGAAATGATGGTTGAATGGTATTTAGATCGTGGTTATTGATTTTTATAAGACTACTGATGGGGAAATGGTGGAGAAATGATGATTTAATGATGATTTGATACCTCCAAGTTTCAATAGTTAGTGTTAGACAACTGATGGAAAACCTATGGTCAGATGATGGCGAATGGTGGTTAAGCCTGGTCAAAAGATGCTTTGAATCGCTGGCTTCCCTTGGAGAATCCGAGTCGCAGCGCTCGCAATTTGGAACATTTGGGCAGCACATTCGAGGGCGCCAGTCGGGGGACGCCTCAAAGTCCTGACATGTCCTGACTTCACCGGCTGTATCCATACAGCTATATCCATAACCAAACGCGAATCACAGCTACCATCTAAACAAGTATATCCCATGCCTAATAGCCATAACCCATCGATTCAGCCATAGCAAGCAACGCGTTTGGCGCCGCTGAAGGTGGGAACGCAGAGCCACAGCTTTGTCGTGGCTTCTCGTTGGCACTGGTGATCCGTCACGGTGGTGGTGAACCAATGGTTGAGCGCCAAGGTGATTCATCATGGTTAATGATGGTTGACCCATGGTTAACCAATGGTTAAGCTGGTTGGATGATTGGGAATCAACGGGGTCTGATGATTGATATTAGGTCCATGTCATGGTTCATTTGTCAATATCATGGCTGAGAATTGATGGACATTGATGCTGACTATCATGGTTGATAATTGTCAACATGGAGTTGACCAGGTCTGAAGGGTTTGACGATGGTGGTTGCGCTTCTGGCATGGTTGGTTTGGGATTGTGCAACCACAACACTGTTCATGGATAGCCTGTTGTTTCCTGCTCGAATTCCAAGGGAACTGCCCATTCACTGCTAGCTTCCTGGAGGTTTGGATACATTCTTCAGCTCAGCAATAAAAGCCATGGTTTATGGTTGGCATGTGACTGCACAGCATGGCTGGTAGGAGTCAATTGTCCACTACGGGAATGTCTACGAACGAGCTGCAGTAGGTTTGGACACAGGATATCAAAAGATTGTTTGTGACAAACTTTGCCCCTCATTTTGCAGAGGGGGATCTGCAGGTATTGCAACTCTCCACAATTATCCAAATTTGTGGGCATCCCCAGGTCACTTGTCTACAGATGTTCTATCGAAATCGGAGCCAAATCTCGGTGCCCGAGGAAGACTGCTGGGACTCCACTGATCGGCAGGGGCACTCCTTCCTCTTTACCGTGAGCGCAGTTCCTTGACGCGGCAGTGGGACTTCAAGAACGTATAGGGAGAATGTACAACTGTACAAGGACAAGAAAGAGGAGATAACAAGAGGAGAAAAAAGAGAAAGAGAAAGATAACTGAGATAGATACAGGGGAGAGACAGAAGAAGAAGAAGAAGAAGAAGAAATGATGAAGAAAAAAGAAATTCTCTTAGCTTGTTTTTTTTTTGAATCGCTGAAATTCTCTCAACATGAGTTTTTTGAATCCCCAAAATTCTCTCAGCTTGTGTTTTTTAAATCCCCAAAGATCTCTCAGCTTATGTTTTTTGAATCCCCGAAATTCTCTCAGCTTGTGTTTTGTTGAATTCCCGAAATTCAATTCCTTTATGCCTTTTCTGAATCCCCCTTGTGTTTTTTGAATCCCCTAAATTCAAATCCCTTACGTTTTCCAAATCCCCGCTTGTGATTTTTGAATCCCCGAAATTCAATTCCCTTACGTTTTCCAAATCCCCGCTTGTGATTTTTGAATCCCCGAAATTCGATTCCCTTACGTTTTCCAATTCCCTCTTGTGATTTTTGAATCCCCGAAATTCAGTTCCCTTACGTTTTCTAAATCTCCGCTTGTGATTTTTGAATCCCCGAAATTCAATTCCCTTATGCCTTTTCTGAATCCCCCTTGTGTTTTTGAATCCCCGAAATTTAATTCCCTTACGTTTTCTAAATCCCCTCTTCGGATTTTTGAATCCAGAAAATTCAATTCCCTTCCGTTTTCCAAATCCCCGCTTGTGATTTTTAAATCCGCGAAATTCGATTCCCTTACGTTTTCTAAATCCCCGCTTGTGATTTTTGAATCCCCGAAATTCAGTTCCCTTACGTTTTCCAAATCCCCGCTTGTGATTTTTGAATCCCCGAAATTCAATTCCCTTATGCCTTTTCTGAATCCCCTTGTGTTTTTAAATCCCCGAAATTCAATTCCCTTCTGTTTTCCAAATTCAATTCCTTTCCGTTTTCCAAATCCCCGCTTGTGATTTTTGAATCCAGAAAATTCAATTCCCTTACGTTTTCCAAATCCCCGCTTGTGATTTTTAAATCCCCGAAATTCAATTCCCTTACGTTTTCCAAATCGCCGCTTGTGATTTTGAAATCCCCGAATTGTGATTTTTGAATCCCCGAAATTCAATTCCCTTACGTTTTCCAAATCCCCGCTTGTGATTTTTGAATCCCCGAAATTCAATTCCCTAACGTTTTTTCCAAATCCCCGCTTGTGATTTTTGAATCCCCGAAATTCAATTCCCTTACGTTTTCCAAATCCCCGCTTTTGATTTTTGAATCCCCGAAACTCAATTCCCTTACGTTTTCCAAATCCCCGCTTGTGATTTTTAAATCCCCGAAATTCAATTCCCTTACGTTTTCCAAATCCGCGCTTGTGATTTTGAAATCCCGGAAATTCAGTTCCCTTACGTTTTCCAAATCCCCGCTTGTGATTTTTGAATCCCCGAAATTCAATTCCCTTACGTTTTCCAAATCCCCGCTTGTGATTTTTGAATCCCCGAAATTCAATTCCCTTACGTTTTCCAAATCCCCGCTTGTGATTTTTGAATCCCCGAAATTCAATTCCCTTACGTTTTCCAAATCCCCGCTTGTGATTTTTGAATCCCCGAAATTCAATTCCCTTACGTTTTCCAAATCCCCGCTTGTGATTTTTGAATCCCCGAAATTCAATTCCCTTACGTTTTCCAAATCCCCGCTTGTGATTTTTGAATCCCCGAAATTCAATTCCCTTACGTTTTCCAAATCCCCGCTTGTGATTTTTGAATCCCCGAAATTCAATTCCCTTACGTTTTCCAAATCCCCGCTTGTGATTTTTGAATCCCCGAAATTCAATTCCCTTACGTTTTCCAAATCCCCGCTTGTGATTTTTGAATCCCCGAAATTCAATTCCCTTACGTTTTCCAAATCCCCGCTTGTGATTTTTGAATCCCCGAAATTCAATTCCCTTACGTTTTCCAAATCCCCGCTTGTGATTTTTGAATCCCCGAAATTCAATTCCCTTACGTTTTCCAAATCCCCGCTTGTGATTTTTGAATCCCCGAAATTCAATTCCCTTACGTTTTCCAAATCCCCGCTTGTGATTTTTGAATCCCCGAAATTCAATTCCCTTACGTTTTCCAAATCCCCGCTTGTGATTTTGAAATCCCCGAAATTCAATGCCTTTCCGTTTTCCAAATCCCCGCTTGTGATTTTAAATCCCCGAAATTCAGTTCCCTCACGTTTTCCAAATCCCCGCTTGTGATTTTTGAATCCCCGAAATTCAATTCCCTTACGTGTTCCAAATCCCCGCTTGTGATTTTTGAATCCCCGAAATTCAATTCCCTTACGTGTTCCAAATCCCCGCTTGTGATTTTTGAATCCCCGAAATTCAATTCCCTTACGTGTTCCAAATCCCCGCTTGTGATTTTTGAATCCCCGAAATTCAATTCCCTTACGTGTTCCAAATCCCCGCTTGTGATTTTTGAATCCCCGAAATTCAATTCCCTTACGTGTTCCAAATCCCCGCTTGTGATTTTTGAATCCCCGAAATTCAATTCCCTTACGTGTTCCAAATCCCCGCTTGTGATTTTTGAATCCCCGAAATTCAATTCCCTTACGTGTTCCAAATCCCCGCTTGTGATTTTTGAATCCCCGAAATTCAATTCCCTTACGTGTTCCAAATCCCCGCTTGTGATTTTTGAATCCCCGAAATTCAATTCCCTTACGTGTTCCAAATCCCCGCTTGTGATTTTTGAATCCCCGAAATTCAATTCCCTTACGTGTTCCAAATCCCCGCTTGTGATTTTTGAATCCCCGAAATTCAATTCCCTTACGTGTTCCAAATCCCCGCTTGTGATTTTTGAATCCCCGAAATTCAATTCCCTTACGTGTTCCAAATCCCCGCTTGTGATTTTTGAATCCCCGAAATTCAATTCCCTTACGTGTTCCAAATCCCCGCTTGTGATTTTTGAATCCCCGAAATTCAATTCCCTTACGTGTTCCAAATCCCCGCTTGTGATTTTTGAATCCCCGAAATTCAATTCCCTTACGTGTTCCAAATCCCCGCTTGTGATTTTTGAATCCCCGAAATTCAATTCCCTTACGTGTTCCAAATCCCCGCTTGTGATTTTTGAATCCCCGAAATTCAATTCCCTTACGTGTTCCAAATCCCCGCTTGTGATTTTTGAATCCCCGAAATTCAATTCCCTTACGTGTTCCAAATCCCCGCTTGTGATTTTTGAATCCCCGAAATTCAATTCCCTTACGTGTTCCAAATCCCCGCTTGTGATTTTGAAATCCCCGAAATTCAATGCCTTTCCGTTTTCCAAATCCCCGCTTGGTGATTTTTAAATCCTTGAAATTCAAGTCCCTACTGTTTTCCAAATCCCCGCTTGTGATTTTTGAGTCCCCGAAATTCAATTCCGTTCCGTTTTCCAAATCCCCGCTTGTGATTTTTGAATCCCCGAAATTCAATTCCCTTACGTTTTCCAAATCCCCGCTTGTGATTTTAAATCCCCGAAATTCAATTCCCTTCCGTTTTCCAAATCCCCACTTTTGTTTTTTAAATCCCCGAAATTCAATTCCCTTACGTTTTCCAAATCCCCGCTTGTGTTTTTTAAATCCCGGAAATTCAATTCCTTTACGTTTTCCAAATCCCCGCTTGTTATTTTTGAATCCCCGAAATTCAATTCCCTTCCGTTTTCCAAATCCCCGCT
>VSDK01004035.1:67593-121145 GCA_009767595.1 Symbiodinium kawagutii | reverse complement strand
AATCCCCGAAATTCAATTCCCTTACGTTTTCCAAATCCCGCTTGTGATTTTTGAAATCCCCGAAATTCAATTCCCTTACGTTTTCCAAATCCCCGCTTGTGATTTTTGAATCCCCGAAATTCAATTCCCTTACGTTTTCCAAATCCCCGCTTGTGATTTTTGAAATCCCCGAAATTCAATTCCCTTACGTTTTCCAAATCCCCGCTTGTGATTTTTGAATCCCCGAAATTCAATTCCCTTACGTTTTCCAAATCCCCGCTTGTGATTTTTGAATCCCCGAAATTCAATTCCCTTACGTTTTCCAAATCCCCGCTTGTGATTTCTGAGCACCTGCCCTTTGTAGGTTGGCATGTACAACGTCTACCGCGACGGTGAGCTGTTTCTTGGAGGAGCTGTTGGTCTCCTTGGTACATCCCTTCAACATGCCACGGTTGGACATGGCTGTGCCGGCAAAGTTGGCGCATTGTTTCCGTGAAGGATTGCTATTTTTGGGTGTTTGTCGGGCAGCTTTGCTTGTTTCCAACCACAAATTCGGCCTTGACCGCTATGAGCAGATTTCAAGCGTCAAGTTACCACATAGTGCCATGGTCAATACCATGGTGAACAAGCAGTAATGATCAGCAGCCAAAGATGAGTTGCCACATCGCAAACAGCCACTAGCTACCAGTAAGGCACCATGACTAAGCATCCGTCACTACCATTATTAACAAGAGCCATTATGAACCATCACTAATCACCGTTAGAAACTGCCATAATCAACATCCACTGCCCCAAAATCATGACAACCGGCACTACCCTCCATGAGCTAAACCTGCGGAATTAGCACCAGCTGGGGCCACCCTACGCCCCAGCACTCTCCGAGGATCGGCCGATCTTATGGCTTCGCACCCAGCACTTGCTCCAGGAAACATCTCTACGTGGGGCAACCGGGCCTCAAAAAGCGAGAAAGGAGAAGCATCAACCACTGGCCATTGATGGTACTGATGAGTTGATGGTTGAGAATGGGTATTAAGGGCTCAGTTCATGACTGAAATTGACTAAACATAACGGATACGCTGATAGTGGTTGTTGATTTGTGAATGCGAGTTTTTGAGTCTATGAGAGTTGAGTAATGTGAATACTGGCAAAGGACTGGAAGATAAGTTGGCGAAGCTGAAACAGAGTTGAGAAGGAACAGTTCATGCGGGATATAGTGCGCAATGATGGCTGATAACAGTTTGAGGCACTTTGTGCCGGCACCATGACCAACTAGCGATTATGGCGGGGCGGTTGACTAACCCATTGAATGAACCTCAAGCACCATTGAGCATCAATCACATCATCAACAGTTTTCAATAATGATGACTATGGACGACCCTCAATCGCTAATAGCAAGGATTGGCCATCATTGATCAGTCGTTTAGCTATCATGATCCATAAGTAGCCATAAATCACCAACATCAGTAACCACCATCAATCACCGTTTCGCCTCAGCATCAACTGTGCACTTGGCTTCGCTGGTTCTGCACAGGCAAGGGCACGGTACCAAATTGGCCAACGCCTTCAAAGGCGCAAAAGCCTGGTGCAGGGAAGGTCGCGTAAGGTGTTGGTGATGGTTGGTGGTAGTGGTTCGGTTTGTTGCTAGTGGAAATTGTATTTTCAAACCAACCATTTGGTTAGCAACAAACCAATGGTTGAAACAAAGCACACAAAATACATTTGTGTTGGTTTGTTTCTTTTCCTGAGTAGTAACAAATGGTCGGTTGATTAACAAGCCTATGTTTTTAGAAGTTGAAACCACCACCAACCAGGAGCATCCAGTTGTTCCTTGTGGTTGCTACTAAGCAACGGTGATACGACCACACGGAATCATTCAGGGCACTAACGGGTAAGCATATCAATTGAAAAAGTGATGTAGGTATCAGCAGTAGGTTCATGAAATCCGAAATGACCATTTATTTGCTGAGGTCAACAAACACCAGAGCTTAACGCTTCGGTTTGTGAGCATCAAACTGACACCTTTCGCGCCCTGCTTCTTCACTAAGTTCACGCAGCCAAAAAACATAGCTATGGAGGAAGGGACGGCCCTCAATCACCTAACCTTGCAAACCGTTTTCCGCATGGACTCATTTCTGCATGATGAACACTTCAACAGATTCTTTGTGCCTGTTCAGCCGACTATGCTGTGCAGCCTATAGACCCAGGTCAAAATCCAGATAACGAAGACGGTCATGTGGCAGAATGGCCCATCATACATAACTAGATATGTAGATCCAATGATCGATTCATCGCATCATAGGCTGGGTCTGATGGTAAATCATCCTGAGGGATGGCCCAACTGGGTGGACCGTTCGCATAGTGCACCATGCTTCACAGCTTGGCAGGTCGCATTCAGAAGATCAAAGTCTGGGATCAAGAGCCTTGCTGCGCCGATGTGGACATGGCACCCCCTGTCTAGTGATGTCCAATAGGGCTACTGGTGATGATGGCTGACAGCTACCCATTGCTTGAAGGCATCCACAAGTATCAATCATCCATCACCACCAGCCATCATTTGCCACCAACAGCCACTACCACCATCAGACATCATCAGCCTCCATGAAGCTCTCATCACCATGGACCAATGTGGACCACCACAAGCTATGCAACCATCGTCCACCATCAGCTCCTCCAAGGAAGTGGATCCCATGGCCACCGACATGGCGTACAGCCATGTCCCTTGGCAGGTGACCCGGGGGGAATCATGCCGACGTTTGCAGCACCAGTACCCCTGGCGAACTGAAGAAGAAACGGAAGAATTGGTGGTTACTTATGACGGCTATTGATTGTAGCTCTTGACTTTGAAGCTTCAACTGTGCTAAAAATTGTTTGGCTATTGATGTTGATTGACGGCATTTGATGCTGATGGCTTGCGAACAATTTTCGACAATGGTATGCTGGGATAGTCGAACTGCTCATCTCAGCTCATGGCAACTCTGAAAGCCGACTGGACCAATATGCTAGTGATCATGGCTCATGTATCCCCCTGTTTCTTGGTTGTTATCAGCACCTTGTTACTCATCAATCTACACATGTGTTGGTTATTATTCCCCTTTCCTAGTCGTTATTGTCTCAGCTCATGAAGCACTCATTTGAGAGCTGACCAATTCATTTGCCAGCTCGTCAACGGTTCGCTTGACCTGCTAACAATGTACCATTCATGGGTTCTCAAGGGTTGGTTTTCCAAGGTCAGTCTTGGTTTTTCTGGGTGGATTTCACGGTCCTGCGCAACCAAGGAAGTGGGAAATGCGCACCAGACCATTGCGCAGTGGTACAAGAACGAGATGGACGTTTATTCCTTTGGCAGTCCCTTGCTTCGATTGGAAAGTCCACTGCAATTGCAGGGCTTGATGTGGCTTAATCAATGATTTCTGAAATCACCCTTCTTGCTGTGCATAAATGTTCGCGAAACTCCCTGTGGGAGCATAGTCTTGTTGATCACGTCAGAGATGTTCTTGAGCCAACCCTCATCTCTAAAGCCCAAGATTCATCACTTTGTTTGCCAAGTTGTGTGCAGGAAGGTGTGTGTGTGTGTAAAGCGAATATGTAGATGTGAATACAAATCTAGATTCCAAATTCCCAGAGAAATTTGTCCAAACAAAAGCAAATCTAGGTTTCAAGGTCTGCGCACAGATTGCCAGCCACTGGCTTATACTGGCGCACAACCTGATCTCTTATGATTTTTGCCGTTATCAGAATTACGGCGAATCAACAGCTACAATATTGACCGTTGGTCATTTCAGTCACTAGTTCCAAACCAGTATTATTTGATTCTTAGCCATTGTTCAATCGCAAACCAGTAGCCATTATTGTCACTAGCAAATAGTCTTTGGCTTTCCCATGGTCAACAAACTATGACTATGACTCTTTAAAAAAATTTGATGGTGATATCCCCCATCATTGTTGGTCACTATCCCCTATTAACCACCAAAAACCATAGGGATTTTCTTCAAAAACCAAAAACCATTGTTCAAACAAACTCATGCTTAACAAAGCAACTATGACTCATCACCATGGCTACTTGACCCGTTGATGAGCCATGGCTTCCCATGCGCTTGCCGCGGCCAGGGCCACGGGTGGCCCGCACCGAGGCCTGGCGGCCTATGCCGCGGCCTGCGCCAAGGACCGGCGCTTCGCAGCGGATCTGCTGCTGAAGATCGACGTCCACGACGACTTGGACGGTGCCCATGCTGCAGGTGACGCTGTCCATGGTGAAGCTGTCCAAGTGAATCACTTCTTGATGCTGATTTCATGGTGAAATCTCTTGATATGATGATAAAAATGGTGACATGCTGCTGAGATACTGGTGAAGGGGTGAAGAGCTAGACATGATGAATTCGTGCGGAAATGCAACAGTTGATGGTTAGTGACAGTGCTTGTTGATTCCAAGAGCCAATCCAGTCAAACTAATCCGATCAAATCCGACCCAATCTACTGGATTTGTGTCCGTCTGTCTCTACGCACATGATCCAGGCATGGGCGCAGACAAATGGTCAGCTGTGTCTCCTTCGGCACCTGAGGTTACGACGATTTCGTGTGCAAAGCTTTGGATTCCAACGGTTCCTCGATGTGGAAAAGATCTGGCGGACCTGGGTGCTGTTCCGTACCCCAAGCCGTGGCTGAGAATTGCAACTGGTGAACCGTGAACCACCATTACCATTAACCAATGAAGTACTAACCATTGACAACCAGCAATCGCATTAACCACCATAACTTTATGCCTCTAACCACCATTGATCACCATTAACAACCGTCAAGAACAATTAACCATGAATAAGTTCAGCCCATTCACCGTCCATTCGCTGTGGGCGTGGCACGCTCTGCGAGGCTTGGCCTTGACGTTGGGAGGCCCTGGAAAGAGCTGGCGGCGCTCGGGCACCGGATGGCTCCCAGCTCCTTGGTGGCGCCCGCGGTGAGCGGTGACTGCTGTAGGCTACCAGGGGTTAGCATGACCAGTGAATGACCAGGGTTAATAAGTTAAGATACTATTGGATGACCTGGTACCTGGATGGGTCCGAGATTCATGAATTACGGAGTTACTATTGGTTCCGAGTGACTGGGGTAATCCAGGGTGACTGCTGTTGGATACCTGGCTTAATCAGTCCCATGAAGCAGCTGGGTCAGCTAATCCAGGGTTGGCCTGGAAGTTCAGGCAAAAACAAAAGTTAGCAGTACTGAATTGGGAAGAAACAATGACTTGTTGACTAAATATTCTTCATTGCTGCTATTTATTTTTCGACTTTCATAGATAGTAAATAACCACGAATTGAACTGCTGGCTTACTCATCATCTATTTCCTGGGCTTGTAGTCATCGTCGGGTTTCCCAGGAAAATCGTGATCGAATCAGCGAGTCATGTGCCCATATGAATGATAGCAAGGCAATTTCGCATGGATAATGCACGTCACGTTGTCTTGAGATGTTGTTGAAATCCTGCTTAGGCTTTCGAAACATGGGCTAGACCATAAACTAGCAGGAAAGCCCTTCACTTTTTTGGGTTCGCGCATCAAGAAACCAGGCATTTAACCCATCCACAAACGTTGTCATGCCCTGTCATATGCTTCGCAACAGATCCAAATCATTTCGAAAGGAGCTTGTTCTTGGATCCAGGTTGTGAATCCATCCACGACGCAATCTGCTATTTGTACCAGTTGGGGTGCTGTTCTGGATCCATAACACCTGGTCACGACCTCAATTTTGACATGTCAAACCTCAGTTTGGGAGATGCATCTAATATGGACAACCTCCAGCATCTGGTTGCTGTTGTTTGCTTTGCCCTACCAAGAGCCCATTCCTCATCAACCATCAACCGCCAATACCAAGCATCATTCACCAGGCTGGAGGGTTTTTTGCCAACAATAAGCATTCTCAACTCCAATAAACAACCACCGTCAAATCTTACCAAGCAGTATGTTTGGTGGCTGTTGAGGTTATCGGTCCTGTGGAAATAATCCAGCGTGATTAGGGAGGTCATATAGTACGGGAATATGATATCTAAGGGGGTGCCTCGTCACATGGTGCTGTGCTCCTTAAAATTAATGCTGAGCTGATTTGGGCTGTGGTTTGCTGGCTATTGGGGCGCTGTGGCATGCACCGGCAAATCACTCATTACCCAACCTCAACCAGCCACATTCAACCGTAAAGATCACCATCCATGAACGACCATGAATTAAGAACCGTCATTTCACATCAATTAGCAACTATTTACCATAAAGATTACCACCCACAAAGCACTTTTGACCTTACATTGAGAACCACTATTTCAAAAATTTACCATGGGAATGAATTAATGAGCAATTTCCAACCATACAAATTCCTACAGAACCACCATTTCACCCTATCCTTAGCCCAAGCGCTGTGCCAAGGTAGACATGAAGTGCCCAGTGCTGGACTCCGCAGAGGAGAAAGTCCTGGTGACTTGGGGTCTGACTTGGATGATGGGCAACTGATGGTGAACCAATTAATGGTTCATAGGCCACCAACAACCAGGTTGATTAATGAACTGATATGCCAACTTATTGTTGTGATAACTATCAACCATCAATTTTACCAACTTATATTAGCTATAGTTAATTCTAATATTAACCAATTGATTATACTATTAGTGACAATGAAGACAACCAAAACCATGGCTAATCACTCTTTAAAGTTTTGTTCAAGAACTATGGTTTGGTAACAATGCTGAACAACGCTGGCTAATTGCTGATAGACAATTGTTGATGATAGTTGTCAATGATTAACAATAATTCATGATTAACAATGCATGATAGTTGTTAACTGATGGTGAACAAATTAGTTATGCTTATTGTTGATGAACTGATGGTGAATAACTCTGGCTAATGATGCTGACTAAGTATGGCTACTGATGGTTGATCGATGATTCACCAGTAAGTACGGTCATTGATGGTTCATCAATTATGGGGATCTATGCTTCATGACGATGATGAAAGTTGCTGTCAGTGATTATTGCTTGTACTGGTTGCCACAACAGATGAGGATTATCACCAGCCCTGAATACATGAGAAGGTTGAGAAGCAGTGAAGCCGCCTTCGGACAAAACATCTTTGATAGGACATGAAAACGTAGAGTTGCAGGCTATCCGCTGCTGGTAGTGCTGGTAGTTCGTCATCTAAAGGGTATTAAGCATGGTCATTTATCATCAATAAGCCACGTGTGATCAATGATACTCCATGATACTTAGTCAACCCTCTTTCAACAGTAATCAACACATCTGCAGAGCCATTTTTGACCACAATCCCTCATCATGGGTTTTACATCACATTGATTCTCCCGTAGTTGGCAATGGCCCACCCGACCTGTCCTCAAGCTTCCCTAGTGGGCTTTCGGTGGTGGAACCTTTTTGAATCGTCACTCAGCCTGAAGATGACAAATATTGACCAGGAATCAACCCGTCCTAATTGTTCGTTGCTAAGCATCATCAAGCGTCATGGACCAATGTTTTCAATCATTGTGATCAACCATTCATCAACCATTGAGAACCCGTTGTTGATAATTGAGAATCCAGACTCCATCATGAACCGCCATGTGCCATCATCAATTAAAAGTGGTTGGCACTACCGTTTCAGAATTGCTTCAACATTCGTTTGCCACTACATAACCATTAAAGACATAGCGGTTGGTTCACCATTGATCAACCATTCACTGCCCATTGCTTCAGCATTCCCACCCACGGCCTCCCCTTCCCCCTTCCCCTTCCCGCCGCTTCCCTCCGAGGTCCCCTGGGCGTTCCTCGGTTCGTTCCCCGGCGCCGACGGCGCCTTCTTCGCCGGCGACGGCACCTCGACGCGCCGCGAGGCCTTCGAGTCGCGGCGCGCGCCGTTGGAGCGACGGCCCAAGCGCTACCACCGAGGCAGCGCCAGTTGTGGATGGAGAGAAGGTTGAGATTGGTGGATGTTAGTTGAGGTTAGTTAAGGTTGGTGAAGGTTGAGATTAGTTCAGGTTGGAAGTACTGAAATGAGTTAAGGTTAGGGCGGTGGAAGAGAAGGAAGATACAGGAATTAGACATTGCTAGACAGCTGACAAGATATGATGGTGGAACGATCAAAGACATTTGATGAATGCATGGATAGATATAAATGGAGAAGCAGATACACAGAGAGATGGCTAGATGGATCGATGGATCAGAGATGGACTCGTGAGGTGGGTAGATTAGTTGGGAGATACGTACGATAATGGATCGATTGCAGAAAGATGAACCGGATTGGTTGGTTTGAGAGCGAGGCTGATGGATAGAGAAATGCATACCGACAAATAGACAGGCAGATAAATGAACAAATAGACAGGTTTCTGATGATTGATGGTCATCCTGGAGTAGGTAGAATGTCCCCGATGTTCAATCTTTAAGTCATTCGCCAGCCTTGGAGATGGTCCAATTGCACATTCCATCTCCAGGATTGGTATGGACTGATGCGGGAATACTTTGATTGCAGACAGCTGGACAAGCAGAGTATAGAAAATCGATCCTCTCTGAGGACAAACTGTGAACCCAACCATTTCCCTGCCAGAGTAAGGGAGTCAAGGGAGTCTCCCGCCGTTTCCCTAGTTTGAAGCAGGGTTCCAACCATTGGCCAAGTTGACCTGAGCATTGAGCATTGAGGTAGTCGCGCTTTCGGTATTCTAGGCGACTTCTTCTGCACAGTTGTATTTTATACCTGTGATTGTGAGCCCCTTTTCCATTAGTTTACCAGCCCTACAACCTAAGGCTACTTGGTAAGCAGCAAGTATCCACCCCATTCTCAGCCAATTGATGTTCAGCAACCGTTCTCAACCCGTTATCCATCGACTTCAAACCCGTCCGCGACCAATTAGTACCATAGCACTTCAAAGATACCAAATAAAAAGGTACCCTTCATACACTAACATCCTTTTCACAACAGGGTCAGCGTAGTTTAGGCACACCTTAGGCACATCAACTTCTGTGCCTAAGGCTTGGGTAGGTAGCTCAGGCACACCTATTGGCTCAAAACCAAGCCGGAGCCCCTGCACGTCAGGTAGTTAGCCACGGCTCACTCAACTTACTGGTTGTTCAGGAGGCGCTGGTTTTCCAATCAAGTATAACCTCCAGCCTTCCCGACAAATCTTCAACCAACTACCCTCCGTCAAACTAACCCCGGCTGCGCTAAAAATCATCGTCCAGTCATTGGCCATCGGTTGCGCTAAACTAACCTGGAAAATCCACCATAAAACCAACTAATGGCATCCATCCATGGAAAATCCAACCAGCTCCTTCTATGGATTTTCCACCCAACCAACGTCTGGATCCAAAACCGCCCCCAGGCAGTCAGCGACGTCGCACCCGTGGTCAGGGCACCAGCGGCGCGCCGCGCACCCGCGACGCGTGGTACGGCATGACGGTGCCGTGGCGTCGAAGCGAGTTGGAGCTCTGGTTGGGGGAGTCACGACTGAAAAACAGGAAGAATGGAGAAGATGCCGAAGAATCAACGAGTGTTGACCCATTTAACTAGTGCTCACCATTTGCACTACAAACCAGGTGACTCTTCAACCATTCAACCCAGTGGTTGCATCCTTAACCACCCCTAAGCCCCTTGGAATCGCCGGCAACGGGCCACTGGCCACTGGCCAGGACGATACCACGGTGGCCCTACCTGCCGGTGCCTCCCTGGAGCAGTTGCTGGAAGATTTGGATCTCGCGGATCTCACGGTGGGATCTGCGGTCTGCTGAAGTGAATGATGCAGGGCATTAACACTTAATACCAATGGGTTCGAATGATGGTTATCTAATGATGGCTACGAAATGATGGGTATATAATTATGTTTGTATGTCATAAGTTGATTATATAATGGGTATGATTTAATGACTAATGATTCTATATAATGACGTCAGATGTGACTATATAGATGATGGGTGCGAACTGTGCTTGGTATGAAATGAGGTGCTATGTTGTAATGTATAATATCTGATAGAATAGTGAATGATACGTTCGCTACATGATGGATACCAATGGGGTTCAAATGATGATGATTTGGGGTAGGGCGCATATCTGAATGATGGTGAATGATCATGTAAATGATGGTGATTGACACTACACAAAATGGTTATATAATGACGTAAGATGTGATTATGATGGCATGAAGCAAATGGCACAAACAGTGCTTGGTGTTAGATGATAGCTGGTGAATAGTGAATGATAATGTCATTCAATGATGGTGATTGACAGTACTGGTTAGTATTGAAGACAAATGGCAAGTGTGTATACCTGAAGTAGTGATTTTGGATGATTGATATTCACAATGATGCTTAAAAACTACTGATCGACATGAATTATCAATGATGATTTGTGATTCTTAAGCATCATTGATGATTCCCATTCGTGATTCATCATCAACCATTCATTGCTACGGGTTGATGTACTACATCCACATAGAAGCACCAACCACCCCATGACCACAACTCATAACCTGCACAGGCAGCAGCTGCGCAGGGGACGAGTTTGCTATCGCAGTTGGATGCGTTGGACTTGGAGGAGCAGGTGCCACGAGCGGTGGGATCCGCCACCCACGGCAAAGGACACAGCTGTTGATGGTTGATATTGTATGATATTGTTGCTTGTCATGAACTTGTCATGTTTATTATGCTTGTCATTGTTATTGTTGATTGGTTGTGGATTATAGCTGCTATTTTTGTTGTTGGCTGTTGGTTGTTGGCTGGTTGGTTTTATTTGTTTGCCTGGTTGCTTACATTCATTGTTTGTTGAAGGTTCCTGTTCTTGGCTGTTGGTTGCTGTTATTCCTGAGCGGTTACTCTGTTTGTTTGTCTCTTAGTGTCAACATCAATAAATGGCTTGTTCTTGGTTACTGATGCTGATTATCAGCAATGTTGATCATACATACTTGTTGTCCAAGTCTAATGTTTGTTTTGAGAAATTACTCAACAATCAGATGATCATTGCTTATTGATACGATCCACAACATGTTCTTGGTTTCATCCTAGTGGTTGACACTCATTAGCCATAATTAGTCGCGTCCAGTGCCATGTGTCGCCACATTTCAGACCAGACTCAAGGACTCAAGGTCTCACCAGCAATATACGTCTAAGGCAGCAACCCAGAACTGGCACGCTTGGATAGTTACAAGACATGTATGAATTTTGTAGATAGGTATTTGGAAAAACCAACCATTTTAAGGTGGTTTTGTCCGGTCTTGATCTTCACAACTAGACCCATTCACAACTAATATCGCAAGATCAATCCCTCGATGAGCAGTATTGTACTGGTTCCCACCCTGGCAGCACAGCAGGAGAAGGAGGAAGAGGAGGAAGACTTGCCCGGCTTGGTGGTGTACAGTTAGTCGGGCAATCTTGGGTGTGCGTGTATGTATGCGCAGTGGAGACGAAGAGTTGTTATTATTGTTTGCCAAACTCACATTTTGGATGGGAGAAATGCTGATTAATCATGGATTAACCTGCGTGCATGCAGCGAGAAATGCTATTGTCATATGCCTTGACGCAACCAACAAATGGTGATAGAACCACTACGGCCATCACGAACCATCAACCTCATCGACCAGATCCGTTGGGAGGCTCCAAAAGTAGCAACAGATGGTGGATCTAATGATGAACCAAGCATTATCCACTGTCAACAAGCACCTAATGGGAAGCCCCAACCATTTGCCATGACCATTAGACTCATCCACAGTCAACCAAGCATCAACCATTGTGACTCAACTATCATTCACCATCAACCAACCATTGCCAATCTGCTTTCACCTGAGCCTGTTGGAAACATGTTTGCTGTCGCACCACGCCACCAAAGTTTCACAGCTTGTTGCGCAAGCACGGAGTGGATGCAATGGCAGCCACTTCACAGCCGTTTGAAGCTGAAGATTTGTATGACAGCTGTGCTATCTGCGGGGTTTGCTTATGAGATCGTCTTGATCCAGCCATAGGAGACGACACTATATTTTGGGAGCGTATTTTTGTGGATTGTCATTGCTGATGCTGATTTCGCCATTAAGAAGAGTGCCTTTTTTCATTTCCGGGCTGATGTATGATTGGCAGTCCACAGATCGCTCAATCTCAAGGACTGGGCAAAAGTCAGGTGAACCACCAACCAACGAGAACACTGCTGGTGAATAAGCGTCAAGACCCTGCAGGACTCCAACAGTGGCGGCTGACAAGTCACTTTCTACAACAGGAAAACGATCAACAAATCTATGATTCGTATTTGAGAACATCGTTTGAACGCTAGTCACACAATTAGACTATCTATATATGCAGGATGTTACACTTCTAGGTTTGTCTACGAGAGGGTCATGAGTAGTACTTTCAGACAATTGATAGTTTATACACGTTTCTCCAAAGCAACAATGGTTGATGATACCACTGCTAGATCATTGATGGTACCCGCAACCTAGTAGTCTTTACAAGGACCATTTGGTGCAGTCGGGAACCAATCATTTCCGCACATATCGTCCACTCCAGTTTTATCTCAGCGGTGACGGCATTCAGATTTTGTGTCGCCGAGGAAAACAGCGCCAACATTGCAGGTTGGTTGGATGGATGGTGCTAATTAATGATTATAGTTCATGACCTAACTGGCTATGGGTCCATATCAACCATCTAAAAACGAGAAAGGTCATGGATAGACCCATCCAATATCTACAACTGGCTATCCACGACCTTTTCCACCATCTAAGACATGCCCAAGACGACCACGGTGGCGTGCCCCAGCCATAGCCCCACCCGCGGACGCTGCCACGTCCCAGGGGAAGCTGTTTGCACCTGGCGCTCGGCCAAAGATGCCACGCTGCAAACGCTGAAGCTCCACGTGGCCAAGACGCTGTGCTGCAGGGGCACATGGTCCCAGGGGTGGCTGCTGGGTGCCTGGAACCTGCTTGGTGAAGGCGTGGTACCACTCAGGTTGGTGAAGCTGGTGAAGGATGGCTCCTTCATGCTTAGTAATGGGAAAAATGGCGATTAATTCATGGTTGATACTGCGTATTACCCATTGACACGGATGGCGACTGGGCAACCAACTTACCAACGAATTCTTCGGTGCTGGCTGCGCAACGGATCAACGCTTGGGAGTTGCAATCCTCGTTGTCAGCTGCAACTTGCTATGCCACGACTGCAATCAGTTGGGTGTTGAGTGATTCGCACGTCAATCCACAATGAATAGTGGTGATGTACACTTGCAATATCAAATGCATGTCAGAATGTTCAGATTTGTTAACCTGTGGGGCCAAAAGGTGCCACTTGTGATTTTAGAGAGATTGTCATTGTAAACAGACATGAAGAACATTCGGATTCGAAAGGAGGAATGTCCCTGGTTCATCCTAGTTCTATGCTGCTAAGCCTGCTTATCTAAGTGAATTGAGACGGAATGATCGCACTCCAATTCCAACTTAGAAGAATGATTCTGCTCACTTCTCAATATCGTTCTTTTGGTGTTAGCCATCCATGGAAAGTTTGTCGCTTGTTTGAAATTCTTGATCATTCCAACGCTCCATGATTTGCCTTTTGCCATGAATACCCATCATGAACCACTAAATTCACCAACTACTGACCATCATCAACCAGCCATGAACCATCATCAATCAACCATTCACCATGCTTCATGGCTTCATGGTGAATGATCAACCCAAAACCATCCTTAACCATCGACCATCCACACTTGATGGCCAGGACGACCAAGAATCCCTCCCTCAGTGCGCCACCAAGGAGTGGTGGACCGCCGCCCATTTGCCAACAGCTGCTGCTGGAGGACAGGGACCCCAGGTGACCTTACCTGATGCCCCCAGCGGTTAGCGAAGTTGTTTGGCAAGTGGACTAGCTGCCACTGGTAGATCAAAATTGATCAACCAATTTCTTATAAGATGATTGGGCAAAAAGTAGGTGATAGTAACAAAAGCAACCAACTTGCTGCATGTCATACTTAGATTAGTAAGTCACCAGCAGGTGATCATCGTTTCTTTTTTGATAGATTTGTATAGCTGTAGCACGATGGTGTGTCAGCCCACTTCTGAGTCCTCACTGGATAACGGGCGGCTTTATGGCAGATGTAGCTGCAGTTAGATGAGATGGTTACCAACTTGGAACTGAGGGTGGTGAATCCCCAGATTCACAGAAATCGTTCACCAGCCAGATTTTATCAAAATTCTTCGCGGGGAAGAAGCTCTTTGGTTGAACCCTGGTATGATTTTGGCCGAAAAATGCCGAGCAAGCAACTTGAGTCGGATAGCATAATTAGTTGGGAGTGGGAGTGTTTAATGTGACGTATTTTCCCCAAGATCGGTATGTGTTTGAGAAAGCTTGAAACCACCAGATGATATTGGTATTTTTCATCGCTCACCGAGATGTCACAGAGATCTTGACCCCCCAGAAAGACCAGGACATTCAGCGATTCCAACCATTCCAAAATGCGCCGGGTGTCGCACCCAGCCAGCCACCAACCAGGCAGCTTTCATGCGGGGCAACCGGGCAGGATCGGCCTTTGAAGGATGACGACACCTTGGAATCTTTGGACTGCGAAGGACAGCGAATGCCATGGCACGAGCGTAGACCCTCGCGAAGTATTAGCATCCTTCTGCTCGCCCGGCGGACTTCGCAGCGAGAAAATCGGATGAGAGTAATCAACAGGTGGTGTAACCAACGAGTGGTGTAGCCAACAGGTGGCATAACCAACAGGTCGTATAGCGAGCTGTTTGACTCACTGATAGATGATCTCTGTTTTATGCCTGGGTTTCTCAGCAATGTTGATTGGTCGTGGTTGACTATATCCAACTATTGTGGTTGGTCATTCTCGCTGGCTGCATCCATAGAGAGAGAGAGGGAGAGATTCCTATCAGCCACCACAGGTTGCCATGAACGTTGCTATGAACCATTTCCAACCATCAGTGAACCATCAATCAGCCAGTAACAACCACCGTTTACCATGATCAAGCATCATTGCCGCAGATTATCAACCACCATGTACCATGATCAACCATCAATGAACCATCAATCAACCATTACCAACCACCATTTACCCAAACCATCAATGTTAACCAGTATAACCACCACAACCACCATTGGTGCTGCTTCTCTCCTGTAAACTTCGAGGGTCTGCCGTTAGGAGACATCACTCTCAACCTGGTGGGCACTGGAGCTGCTTGGCTGGGCTGGTCCTTGGGAACGGTTGGTGATGATCACTGGTACCCTCTGGGGAATGGACCTGTTTGCGCTAGAAACACCTGCTTTTTAATAGGTAAAAACAGCTTTGGTAAACTGACCTGTTTTGTTAAAGGAAAGCAAACTACTTCAGCGCAATGGTTTCCTTCAATTGATTCGGAGAAAAAAGAGGATGTGAATGACATCGTGAGGGCGGAAGACATTTGCGCAAAAGACCGCCGCTTTGCTTGAACCTGTTAGTGTCAAATCCACAGCGGCATATCATGGTCAGCACCAGCGCGGTGGTCACCACCACCACCACCACCACCACCGGCATCATCATCATCATCATCATCGTCATCATCGTCATCATTGTCGTGGTCGTCATCGTCGCCGTCGTCGGCGGGGTCTTCGTGATCGTCGTCATCGTCATCGTCTTGGTCATAATCATCGTGATATCGTCATTATTCATGATTACTTGGAGCAGCAGCAGCAGCAGATTCTTAGTTGACCGAAAGCACCAAAGCGATCTTCCTCTGAGGCCGTGAACGTTCGGCAACTGATCAACACCTTGATGGACCCCGCAGGACCGCTCGCCAGCGCAGAGTCCCCTGGTCCCCTGGGGAGCCTTACCAGCCCTGTAGGATGCTGAGCACTGCTGGGGGTTGAAGATCTAATTACTTGACACCTGGAGAGAAATATCATCGCCGGAAAGAGAATTATCACATTGGTGAAGGAAAAACAATCAGAACCGATGTTTTTGAAAGTCAGCAAGCACAGCCAGGAGCTCCGTCCTTGAAAGATATCCCTGAGGAGGACAAGGGTGAAGGGTCTGAAGCCTTGAGAATCGTGGACTTGTTAAGAAACTGGCCTTCCAACCTATCCTCCAATACTTTAGGGTTGGGTTTAGTATCCAAGCAAGGTATTTGACTTCAAGAGAACCTGTGCTCTGCCAACCAGCTGATGAATGAGTTGTTCTTGAGTTGTTTTTCCACATGGTCAGTGTGACTGACTGCAAGCTGCCCAGGACATCGATGCCTTGTGCCGATTGTCTCAGAAAGTCTTTCTGCATCTTGGTGAAGTGGGAGGATTCCAGGGCAGCACTGCAGCCAACTAAAGGCGCTGGCTCCACTCGAAGGATGAGTGCATGCATGGAGGTTATTTTATACTGCGCCTCTTGTCAATGAGTCTGTCCTCTCTGAGCCTGTTATCTATACATGAATGCAGTTTCATTGATTAGCATTTAAATGTGCATGTCTTCTCTGCATCAACCATTGTACTCATCATGATGATTTCGATTCTGGTGTTGATACTGCTACTATGTGAGAATCATCATTGACCACTATACATCATTGCCATCAACCACTAGACGCAATCGATCTTCGCGATGAGCCACCATTGTTTTCCTGCACCACAATCAATCATCGTTAGCTCCTCGTAAGCCATGCGAGAAACTGTCATGAGCCAGTCATGATCAGATCGTTGTTCCTTAGAGTTCACCAGCAACTAAGGAAGTTGACTTGTTCATTGTTTGTTAGTCGGTGGACTCGGCCATTGATCAGCGCAGAACCCCGTCCAGAATTCGCAGCGCCAGCAACAACTTCCGGCACCTAGTGCTCCAGCTCAAAAGGCTCGCATCCCAGCCAATTCTGGTGACCCGGACCATCTTGGACTTGAGGAATTGTACACTTGGCTCTCTTTGCAAGTTACGTCAAAGGCGATGCCTTCGCTCAAGCCCATGGTCATTGTCAACCAGCTTGACGGTGCTGCTGCGGCAAATTTTCCAGAGACGTACTTTGCAGGCTTTCAAATTGAATGGAATAAAGCCCTTTCCAGGGGAGGTCAAGTGCAATACAACCAGTGTACGGCAGGCTTGACTCTGAATCAAATCTTTGCTGCAGGCTGCAGGATATACATATTCGGGCTACACTGGTGGTGTGCAGGGTGTTGCCATCATCAAGACTGCAGTGGTTGGAAACCTTGTCGGATGAAAGCAAGCGTCCCGTGACATTAATGAAGCTACGACATGTGGTTCTATCTTTGGCCGTGCTGAGCTTCGTCGCCAAGGTGATGCTGGCTTAGTGAAGACACAGTCAATCCGATGGACCTTCAAGGGATAAAAAATCACCAAGTATGTTTAATGCAGCCACACTCGTCAAGGCGACCGGTAGCGACCGGTAGCGACCGGTAGAGTCGAGGGAGCTGTTGTTGAACAGGTTAGAAAGTTCCACACCGTGAGTGTGAAGTAGCTAAGAGAAATCATACCACTAGTAATGTCCTTGATGATCCACTGTCAAGCATGCGTCATATATCTTCACCGTGGTTGGCACAGCATTGAAAACCAATTAGCCAAGTATCCATCATTAATCAAGATGCGAACATCAATGATTGCCCGTAATTATTAGTCATTATCTATTCATGGACCAATACAATTCACCAAGCAATTGAGCAAACAAGTAACCAACCAATTGACTAGTTCATTCTTTGTTAGTCACCTGACTTAGCCAATGCTGATTGTGACTAAGCCAATAAGCAAGTTGTGAGTAAGTCTATTATCAATTATTATTGACTTGTTCAGTTCATAGCAATGACTTCACCATGCTTCACTTCACTTCTGGATCCCAGGTCACAGCCGTGCCTGCTGCGCATCAGCGGCGCCGCCGTGGTGCTGGGCACCATCAGCGGAACCTCGGTGAACCACGTGTCGTGGTGCCGGTGGAGCCCAGAACTCCAGTGGTTTAGTGGTGAAACTCCTAGGGTTCAATGGTTTATGAGTGGTGAAACTGGTGATTATGACGGTTGATATTTGGTTATCATGGTTTATTTGTGGTTTATTTGGCTTGTTACAGTGGTTTATGAGTGGTGAACTAGCCGGTAAAATGTGTGATAAGTGGTTATAAGGGGTGAAACTCATGGTTATAATGGCCGGTAACCGGTTATAACGGTTCACTTGTGGTTAATTTGGCTGATTAATAATTGTGAATTAGCCAGAGAACTAGCAGTTAATAGATTTGCCAATTGCCTAACCACCAATTATGCAGAAATGAATTGGCTGGTTATTGACCAGCTAGTTATGAAGTAACTCCATGGTTATACTCACTCCAGTGGTGCCATGGTCAATTAGCTCGGTCATGCTTGACAATAGGGATAGTGACCAACAAGAACGGTTAATAAGCCGCCAAAAATTCCAACTAATTCATTACTAGTGACCATTGACTCATTAATTACCAAGTTGAAGCTTCTATTGGTGGCCTCATTAATCAATCACTACTTGTGGATACTTATCTATTCCATTAAGTAGTTAATATTATTGGTGAACTCATTCCTAGTGGCCTCATTAATCATTACTAGTGACTAATCAACTAGTCATGAACTATTCCATTAATTCATTTATATTGCTAATGACCTCTAGGTCATTATTCCATTAGTAATCATTCTCGTTTGTGTTAACATTCATTGATAAGTTACTCATTGTTCAACAAACAATCGTAAGAAGCAGATATAGGTAACTTATCCATAAATGAGGTCATTAGTTTCCAATGCTCATATAGTTACCTCATTTATGGTTTCAATATTTCAATAATCAATAAACCATTGGTAATGATTCAATATAGTTTCGAGTGAAGTACTTGGTAAGACTAATCACCTCATTGATTGATAATTACTAATTGAGGTCATTAGTGTCTAGTGGCTAAACTTCCCCAATTGATAACCTCATTTATTGATACTTACTTAATAAGTACTTCACTAAAACTATATTGGCCACTTCCTCAATCTAGTGAAGTACTGGTTCCCTCTTTTCATTGGCTGAACAAGTTCCCGCTGCCACAGGAGATTTCCACCAGCTGCGCCACATCTTCCGCACCTGCGGCGACGTGGCAGAGACGCGTTACGTGGCCCTCGGCAGCTACGGAAACAGGCGTGGCTGTGGATCTCAGGGGTTGGATCCGAGAGAAGGATCACTACGGGTGGCACTTAAGCATGCTCATTCCATGGGTAAATGGTGGTTCATTATGAGGAATTGATGGGTGGTTGAATGATGGTGGTGGTATGGCCATGCTTGGCCCAGTCGGAAGTTGAGGTCCAGAGATGTCGTGAAGCCGCGGGTGTGGGGGAGGTTTTGTCGCGCCATGTTTTGCCAAGCGGCAGGGGCGAGCATGGCATTGAGACCTTGTGCTTGCTCTTCGCGTCCCTTAGCCGCATCTGCCGCCTGCATCTGGGTTGGTCAAGGGTGATCCCCTGGAAGTTCAACATGACAAGTGGTCACCCAGAACGGGAAGGTATAGGGACCTTCCCACACTCATGGTGGCAAGGGGAAGCCTAGCATAGGAGCTGGAATCCCAGGGGTGATCAGAAGGTGACCTCTCAGAACACGTGTTTGGTGTGGCAGAAGCTGTGCTTGTGACGTTGGTAGCCATGCCCTGATTGGAGCTCGATCCCAGCTGTGTCCGCCAAGGTACAAGTGCTTGTTCCCAGAGAGTGCCTCGGCTTGGGATGTGACCGGTTGCCTGTGGAGTTGCAAGGCTTGGCTCAGGTGTTGAGACTCGGTGAGCAAAGTGGATTTGTTTGAGCCAATCATCTGATCGTAAGGTCCTTTTAAGGCCTTGTTTGAGATCATCTTGTCAAGGCAACACTTGTGGTAACACATCTGTTGAAATTCTGGTGCCTTTGTTTACCAGTGCTCCCTTGGTAGCCCTCAACATGGACTCCGCCTCGCTCCGAGACCTGATCCTTCTCCGCGGCAAACACGTGCCTTGACAGCGAAGATGGCGGCTGGCGAAGGGATCAGTGGTGCACTGCCATGCCATGAGTTTGTAACGGATGGTGAACTCGTGGTGAACTAACCACTTCAGAATAGTTGTGAACTAAGCGCTGAATAATATTCCGAGTGGAAAACCAACCGTTTGAGAGTGGTTGATTACGATGACTGGTTTGATGCTGCTGAATACATAATGATGATGAATGGTTGACGAATGATCAGAATTGATTGCTAATTATTTCTGTTACTCATGATTGGTCAATACCGTTTACCAATTTCTTAGTAACCATGATGATGATTCATCACAATTCTTAGTGCCCACATTGGTGATTAATCATGGTTGTGAACCATGGTTGATAATGATTTACAGTGATTTGTTATGGTGCTGGACATCAGAATTCAATCTTGACTACTTGTGGTTCATCATCAGGGTTAACTTGCAACCAATGATGGTTCGGAGCTGGGGATCCCCCGTGGTTCTTTCAATCCCGGAAGTGTCATGCGAAAAGGCGGGCTAAAGGAGTGGATGTGGAACTGCTAAACCCAATTGCAGAACTCATGAAACAAATCCAGGGATCCCGTCTATGAAAAACGACTGGAGGCACCGCAACTGAACCTGGTTTTTGCTCCAGCCGATGTTCTTCTCACAATTGAATCCTCAACTCACAATGGTGCAAAATCCACATGATTGATCACAGTAGACCAAGAAAACCCGGCGTTGGTAGTGAAAGATTTGAACTCAGCAGGATTTCTGACACCTATGGAGATGTCCTTGAATTGACTTCCTCTTCCAACGGGGACTCTGTTTGCCTTGGCATGGCAACTCGTGCAACTCGTTGCGAGGAATGTGGCAGCATTAGCCGCATCTATGGTCTGTACGACGCCTGCAAGAAGAACTATGGCGTGAAGCTGTGGAAGACTGGGTTTGGGGCGGGCACCATTGGGCTATGCAAGTCCGCCACCATTATGATCACCTGTTGAGCTGTGTGATTTGGGGACACTGAATCCAATTGTAAGGCCCGGTGCACGAAGCTAAGGACACTGATGTGGTTTTCAAGGCAAAGATTCAAAAAATATTGATGATGCATCAATAGCTTGAAGAGTAAAAGAAGGCAACACATTGCCTTCGCGGTTGGCTAGCTGCTAGTCATGAACCTTGCAGTTATCAAGTTCATCAGCCAAAACACCATCCCAAGCCATGACTATTCTCCCTCCAGGTGCTCAACAGGGTGGCAGTGGCAACAAGTTGGCTACCCAAACCTCATTGATCAACTGGGTGATTAAGTTATGTCAACGTCAGTTCTCCTACATGAGGAGTAATCAGCTCATTGAATGTATAATCTCTATAGACAAACTAGTTCTATATTTAGTCTATTGTCAACCATTTTGCTGCAAAATTCCCCGTTATTGTTGCACCAGGAGTCAACCAACAGACTCGTGTGGAAACTGCTGAACAGCGAAGCCTTGGAAGGGGCGCCCAGCCTCCCAGCCTCCCTGCCGCTGCAGGACTTTCGTTTACGCCTTTAACACCATGCCATACGTCGCACGGCTGCCATGGATACCGTTGATCGCACCAGGAGACCATCTCCCAGGGATGGCGGTGGGGTCTCCACCCCCGGTGGGGCCGATTTGTTTTCAGAACCGGATGGGAAGCAACACCGGCAATCCACGTTGTTGGTATTCTTGTTTAACAATGAGTCATTGAGGTATTAAACAGTTTGGTGTTGTTTGGTGTTGCGATCATGGCAACTCCTGCTTCTCCTGGCCCCTTTGGTGATGAAAATCGGCGGGTTGGCATGTTTGGTAGGTGAATCTCTGCAAACTCAGCGCACCAATGGGGTCCAGGATTGTCAACTCCCAACTGATCTCAGATCGACAAAGCTTGGTCACCAGCCACGCTTGCCACGGCTCGCGCGGCAGAGATCCCAACCTGGTCACTGCTCAGTCCACGGCCGAGGTTTGCATTGTCCAAGATCGCATTCTCTGCGTGCCCTCGGGCCTTTCCTGCGAACATCCTGGTTGCTTGGCCGTGGGCCGTAGCTCATAGCTGATCCATTTGGCCTTGTTATTCCGCCACTGGTGACCTTTTGGATTGGACCAGGAAACCACTTCCAAGCACGGCCCATGGAGTTTCTAGAGTTTCAACTGATCGGTCGGAGTTTCACCTCCTAAGGACTCCAACTTTTCTGTACCTGGAGACCGGGAGTGATCACTCAAAATTGACGAGCTACTTGTGGTAGCTCAATGATGGTGATTCTTGGTTAATCCTTATTGTTTAAAGCTAAATAATTCGTGGTCAATCCTTATTTTTAAAGCTAAATTGTATTCGTGAAAAACTGGTGATGCGATTCCGTTCGCCGAGGCTTGGAGCCCTTGGAGAGAGTGGTGCGGCCCACAGATGTCCCTGACGAAGGACCGAGCAGCTGGCCTTTTGTTTGAAGGGATCCATTCTGAGATCCCAACATCTCTTTGGGGAGGCCAGGATCTCCCAGGAGCTCCCAGGATCTCCCAGGAGCAACCGGTGGAGAGCTGGTTGTGGCTGTCGACATCGATCTTGTCATTTCGAGGTTCATTAGTGGCACAGGAGATGCAAATGAGTACATTTGCATGTTTGGATTTGTGGGATTTCATGTTAATGACCTGCTGCTTGGGACGTGCCGATTGTCACTAAAGGATTGCTTTACTGCAACGAGTGCGCCAGTATCAGATCTTAGAACCATTGGGAGTTGAATAAGCCGCAATAGTAAAACATCAAAAAATGCCACTTTTCGGATATCCTTAGTCAACATATTGTGAATGGGAATAATGAGTCCACATGATGAAACTGATCACTGCCGAGTGGATGTCCCAGATTCGGACGAAGATTCGGACAAACACATGGTGGGTAAGCCACCTATTGACCCAGTTGTCAGCTCCCAGTGATTTGCCGCTCTGATCATCCAGTTGATCCTCAAGTTCTAAGGTTCCACTGAAAGAATGTCCCAGCACCGGGGGTACTGTGGCCAGGATTCTTGTGCGACTTACTTTGGGCAGATGCTGGCCTGCAAGATCTTGCGTTGGTCAGTTGCAATAAAAGATGGTGCCATGGTAGTGCTTCATATTGGGACGAGTGGCGAAACCAAGCATCAGGTTGGGAAAACATTGCAGGCATGCAATTGTCGAAACACACAGAAACGCTGTAGCACCGAATCCAATGTTGTTTGCTTCCAATCAAGCAGCTTGATAGTCATGTTGAATGGCCCAGGTTTGGGTTTTCAAACACATTACTGCCAACTGAAAATGTCAATGCGTAGCCTGCTTAGAGTATGAAGAAAATGTAGCCTGCTGCTGAGAGATTCGTATGAACTCCACTGAGTTGATCCGTCTCAGGAGCCAGTTCTCCATTTCAAAGGCGCCACCTGAAAGCCCGGGAGGTGATGTCAAACAGGATCTAAGATGGGTCGTGCGGCGGATCGTGATGTCATGATGTCGGTGGCTCAAAAAAATGGTTCGATATTCCTTGCTCATGATCATCAACATCCATGAGAATAGTGAGTGAATTTGTAGTTGGTAATTGTTCAGCCAAATGTGGACATTCAAACCGACCTGGGGACAGCAATTCCACGAGAACCGTCACGCCTTGGTGCTCCAGAGTTGCTGCAATGTAATCGCCAAGCTCAGAGTATTGGGACTGGTCGGATGGTATTCCCCTAGCAGGTCAGCAGCGAAAACTTGCAAGAAAATATATGAGAAAAGGTGACAATTACAGAGCAGCAGAATCTATATATCGTGTGCACTTGCGAATCAAGATGATTTCATGCGATTCCCAAACAAGCCGAGCAAGAATGACCTTGGTGGTGGTGTCCATTGGCGTGAAAGCTACCAGCCCCGAGATAAAGTTGAACCATGGTGAAGGGCAAGTGGTGTACACCCCCTTTTCACAAAGCATTAAGAGAATGAGTCGCACTGATGGCATAACGATTAAATTGCCCGGATGGGCTCTCTAGAAATTCAATGCAGTTCCCTGGAGAATCCACCGCACTTTGAAGAGTGATGATGATTTCCCAACCAGCTACAGAAAAATAGTGCATGCGTGATCGTTCTTATCATTTGGCATCTTCAACCAGTATTAACAACTGTTGTTTACCCTTGGACTTATTAGTGATTCATGTTTGATCCATGTTTCCCCCACTATCAACAATGCAGCAAACGGCGCTTGCTCGCGACAAAGAATGGTTGTCAACGATGATATTTGGATGGCCAAAACCATCTATACTCTGTCAGCCATCAACCCTTACCATTGATTAACCATTAATCAACCATTCATGAGCCATTGACCAACCATAAAGGAGCAGTTAACCGACCATTAACTGTACCCATGGATACAGCTGCGAAGGCCGTTCTGCGAAAGACGTTGTCACAAGATTTGGGAAATCATCTCTACTGCTGATGGGAATTCTCCAGTTGGATTCCTTCCTGGTTTCCTTCGCCATACCCGATCTTTCGAGCCAATAATATGAGGAACCGGGATATTGTGATGGTTGGTGATGCATCACCATTAAAATTATTGGTTGGTGGTGATCAATGGTGATTACTACTCGAGCCCTTCTGGTGATTGATGGTTGGTGAGCCATCAGTACGAGGGGGGTCATCAGAAAAAAATTGAGCGCTTTGGTGCCCGTTTCCCAGGAGCACATCGTTGGGAGCGGGGACCCACTGGGACCTGCTCCCCCCATGTTGGCATCATGACGTGGTCGGGGGAGATCGATAGATCCATAGAACCCCCCCCCGGCATTTGATGGTAAATCACTACCGATTCATGGCGTAAAACCGATACATGAACGGCTGCATCTTCCATTACCCTTTGGTGACCAGAGGACGCATCTACAACTGTTCGCCCAACCATTACTACTTGTTAACTAGCCGCTTGGTAACATTCATCAACTATGGCTAAGGGTAACCATCCATCGACTATGTTCATTATCCATGCTAGCTATCACTAGCCCATGATAACCATCCATAACTGCGGTAGTTCATGATCTACTTGGTCCCAAAGACTCATTCGTAACTTAAGCATGATCTACTTAAGCATCCATTAACAAGTTTATAATGGCTAACTGGTAACCATCCATGAATAAGTTAGCAACCATCCATGTCAACAAACCATCACTAGCACATAATCACTCACTTTAGTACTTAGCTACCCACTTGGTGCCATAGATTCATTCGTAACAACTATCTAAATAACCATTCACGATAGCTATAATGGCTAACTTTAGTAGTTAAGTACCCACTTGGTTCCTTCTATTCATTCGGAACCGCCGATCTCCTTGGCATTGGCCATGCCTTGTGCTTCGCCAGGCTGGTCGGAAGATCCCCGCGACGGCCACGCGTTCGGCCCCGACGTCGCAAAGAGTTTCCTGCAGCGCAACCGCTTCGAGATGTGCTGCGGCTGAGATGGGCACCAGGGGCGGCGGTCAAACGACGAATGAAGATGAACCAACCAACTAATGGGGTTGGCTTCGCCAACAACCAACATCAACCAACATCAACTAGTTGGTTGGTGAATGTTGGTGAATTAATCAGAGAAGTCGACCAACTAACCATCATCAACCAACTGGTGGTCGAAACAGCTACTGATTTCAACAACTAATGAACATGAACTAACCAGTATTGACGAAAGAAGCCAGGCAATCAATATTCACCGACCAACTAGCCAGCAGTAGGGCTACAACCATGAACCAACTAAGCAAAGAAGCCAACCAACATCAGCCGACCAACAATGCGGCTAGAAGATACAAGCAGGTATACCTCTCATTGCCGCTTGGGCTAAGGTACAACTCTCATGACCGATTTGCGCGGGATCTGACAGATTACATTGTAATATAACCAGGCAGATGCCTTTCAACACGGTGCCAAGAGTCCCAAAAGGTCCCAAGAACGGGGGCATGATACGGTACCTGCAATGCCAGGTGTGCAACGAAACAGGTATTACTCTGTATGACCAGGACTAGTTGGTGGCTAATAGTGGTTTGTGGTTCAATTGACATTTGTCCCTCCAATATTTTGGTTGGTTGCCTCATTGCTTGCGGATGGGTGAGAACCACCATCCAGAGGATGCTATCACCGGTGTAGTGCAGGGTTTTTTCGTCAAGGTCTCACTGTGGCATCACCAGGAGGTCACCAGTGGAGTTTCAGGGCCAGGTACTCTACACTGGTTTCCCCTGCGTAGGAGATGCCAGGGGCAAATCATTCACCTGTATCATCCGCCATGATGTCAAGTCGGAAGGTGGATCAAGTTCATTTCATGGTGGATGCCATGGCTTGTTGCTCGTGCCACGAGCTGATGCCTAGCCCAGGCTACAAGTTTGAGCCACAAGCCTTGTAAAGCTCCATATGAAAGAAACATAAGGCTTCAAATGAGGGGTTTTTGCGTCCTAGCCGTTTAGGCATCCATAAACTTATGGCTTCTTGGCCTCTTGATCAACTGTGGAATCACCATCAACATTTGCCCAGGATGTGCCGGACTGCTGTGGTGGACGAAGGCTACGAGTGGTTTGGAGATACCAAGTTCCCTGACGGAAGACGGAGCGACGTGAAGCAACGATCCAATGATGGTGGGGTCCCATGCTTGGTGATGGCATTTCTTCTGCTGGTGATTGATGGGCAATGGTTGGTAGTGGTTGGTGATGCTGATGAAATCCTACTCATGGTTCATGGTGGCATTGAGTCAGCCATTGGCAGAGTTGAAGATAGCAATATCAGCAGGTCTATGGGTGCCTGAGCCCCCATAAATCTGGTGTCCTGATAAATGATTCTTGGCGCTGCGGAGTTGCACCAGCATCACCATATGCAACCACTGCATTGTTAGCAGTGCAAGCTGATCGTCAGATGATCTCGTTCTGAATCACCCAAGCTATGCGTCGTCCATGGTAGCCAAGCTATGAAAGCGGCTCCCTCCTGAGGATCGTCAGCATCATCAGCGTTCCCAACTACGCGTTCTTTGGCCAAATCCTCCCGCGAGTTGGTGACAGAAATTTGGATCCACGTGCGCTGACTGTGGTCCATGAGATAAGTTACCACCAGTTTCTCAAGCTGACCAGCAACGATTGGTAGAAATGAACAGCTGGACCTTCCACTCATCATTGCCCATGACCACTGATCAATCATTGATCATCATATATGCATTCCTGCCAACTATCCTGATGATTCTTCTGCCATGCCGAGTTTCAACCGAAGGATACCTCACCTTCCCTGGGATTACCCGTGGCTTGCCCCTGGATCTGCCTGGGGCTACCGCGGTGGCACTGGCCCCGGCCTGGCTGAGGGGCGAGTTCAACAACAAGGCCGCTGTGATGTTCATCAGCGCCACTTGGACATCTCGCTACAGACGGGCGTTGCCCTACGCTTTCGCCATGGATTCCTGTTCAACAAACTAAGCCACAGAGTTTCTTTCGATAATCCGCCATAGTCTCTAAGAACAAATATCGGAAGGAACTTTTTAGGATCAAGAGTTGGTTGAACAGATCTACAATCTCAGCCGAACATAAATATGGATACATATGTGTATATTTATCGTGAACTTACTCACATATGCATATATACGCTTAGAGGCACACACGTATATTTTTTTACCCATACGTGTGCACAGACGTAATGAATGCAACAATGGGAAGTTCACCCCGTTTAGAACTTACCGATTTGCCTGGATCATTTTTCACAAACTTGGAAGTTGCATGAAAAAGGGCAGAGATCATTTTGTTTTGGCGGTTCAGATGTTTGTTGAGTCATCATTCTATGGGTTGCGGCTCTGAGGACCAGGGTGAAGTGACCTTTTCCGTCATGGATCCTTGGAGAAAAAGTGCCCGCAGTTACATCGGCACATGTTGATGGGATGCTGCGAAGCAAACAAATGTGGTATAGGATGTCTCTTGAAATCATGTCTTTTGGATGCTGTTGACCACCATTTTGCAGCAGATTGTTTCAGCTTGCTGGTTCGACGGCCGTTCAAATTGAGACCATCTTGGATTTGCCAACTGATTTGTTTTTGAAATATGTCATGTTTGCAACTCTACCTCAATGTCAGATCTTTGCTTTATCAATCTGCTTGAATTTTGGAGGGTATAGGGGCTTGGGCAGCAAGGTTGCTTTGGACGGTCTTGCCTGCACTTTGCACCGAGACATCAGCGGCTGAAGATCCTGCGTCGGCACGGAAAGCAGCTCAGATCTACTGCGAGAAACTGCTTTCCTCACCTCAGGACTGCGGCGGTGTGATGCCGTCATTGGTGATATCCTGGTCGTCAAACCGTGTAATTTTCACACGCATGCGTGAGTCCTTGCTGGGCAGAAGGAGGACATGTCGGGCTTTGAGCGTGTGATTCTCTTGGGACTTTGTGTGGAAGATGTTTCCTGTTCAGGTTTTCCGAGCATAATCGCATTGATTGATGAATGGGAAGGATACCATTTGTTTGGTGGTAGTTTGGTGCTTGAGGAAAAGCGAGTTGGTAAATCAAACGCTTTCAATTTCATCATGCAACCTACCCAACTTCATCAGTTTCCTCATTGGATCGGGAAATTCAAGTTTTCAGGATCTGATGTGTTTGTGTTGATCCTTTTGGTAATCATGGCCAGCCAAAAACTGATGATGATGATGATGATGATGATGATGAAGATGAATATGACGATGACGATGACGATGACGATGACGATGACGATGACGATGACGATGATGACGATGACGACGACGACGATGACGATGACGATGATGATGATGATGATGATGATGATGATGATGATGAATGTTATTTATAATTGTTAGTTTTGATTGAGCCTGGGCTGAAGCATGCTTCGAGGAAATCCCATCACAGGATGATGCTTTTGAAGATTCGCAGATCTCAACCAGAAGACCTCGTGATGATGTCATCAAATGGGTATGGGTTCAAACTCCAAACGTTTACCAACATGTCGAGTCCATCATGACTTCATCGATGGATACCCGCAAAAAGCATGGCCATTCACAGAGTTTTGGACCCCGGACCAGCCTCAGGAACCGGGGACCACAGCTGAGACGGGCTGAAACGGCATTCGGCCAGGACGGCCACTGCTGAGATCTGCTTGGTGGTTTCAAAGATGTAACATGTGATGGGCTGAGTTACGATAGGCTAAGCCAAGGCCGGAGTCCACTTCCAAGATTTGCTCCATGCTTGGGCTGTCGCTCCGGTGCCAAAGGTCCAACCAGGAAGCATGACCAACCACGGTTGGCTGTTTGCCAACTGTCTCACAGCTGCGGAAGAAAGCTGTCACTGCTGATTGTGATGCTTGATAGTGAATGCTGGTCAAGAATATCCAATGCTGAAGGCTAGCGATAATCTGCAATCGTGGTGAAAAGCTGTGCCAATTTGCTTCTAGGGGATACTCTGTTTGACTGAATCCCTTGGATCCCAATCACTTCTAGCTTACCGAAAGCTGATGGTGGAACCACTTCCCAATGAACCACCGCCATCATTTTCCATCGTTGTCAGCAGTGTAAACCATCGTTTTGTATAATGATCCCAGCATTCATCATTGCCATGGCAACAACCAAAACATCAGGATCACACTGACCATAGTGAACCAAGCCTGAGTCATGATTGACCAGCCATCATGGACCAAACATTGATCATTATTACCAAGCATGAACCATCAGTAACCACCATCATCCAAGCATTAACCATCACTTCTTTACACGTTTAGCCTCTAGTGCAACTCGACCCTACAGAGCACACCATCCCTACGGAGTGTGAACAGTGAACAAATGGGTAGCAATGAAAGCATTAACCATCACTATCCAACCATTAATTAAGCAGTATGAACCAGCCACTAACCATCACCAACCATCAATCCACCATTGCCCAAGCCGTGGCCCACCATGATCCACGGCTGAGGTTTGTCCCATCACCATGGACCAGGTAGCAGTCTTGGCCATGCAGCTCAATGTGCCCAAGGTCTGAACAGCAGAGTGCGCCTGATTTGAGGAATATGCTGAGCTGAGTTACTATGCTCTGCTATTATGGACTGAGCTAAGTACAAAGACTTACGATCAAGCACCTTAGGATTTAGCACCTTAGGATTATGATCTGCTAGTAAGGATGAAGCAAAGTCGTGATCATTCATGTGATGTAAATCACTGAGTGTATATGACTATATGAGTACAAGGTTGGTAGTGAATAGTATATCACCCCATGGTTGGGGTAGCTGGTATGCATGATTATACATATGTGTTTGTTGGCCAATAGTGTCCACTATTAGTTATGATGGGTAGCATCTACAATCATTCCCAAGCTCGGCAAACACATGGCCAAAAATGGCTTAGTCCTACCAATGGTGGTTGATGATGGCTATCGAAGAGTGATACATAACCATCCTGGAGTAGCTGCTGAGTATCAAATTGGACTGTCCCCAATAGGTAAATGATTTTGATACTGAAGGCAAGGAATATTTTACCTACTCCAGGATGATTATGCGTGCTAATGAGGAGCAAGTCATGAGTATTCATGATTAAAAGATCATATGGGACGGTAGTTCAGCAATTTTGTAAACGTGGTCAATTACCACGGCGATAATGATATCATGCTTGGTAGTACAATATTGATAGTCAATGCCAATCATGCTTAATGTCAGTGAGACTTGATTATGTTTCATTATACAGTTTGCATGATTCATAGCATATGACAAAGGTCAATGATAACAGTACTCATTTGTAGCAATAGCTAATCTAACAGTACTCATGTATGATAATAACTAATCATGCTCAAGGACGAAATCAACGATGGTCAATGGTTGAACTCTGGTAGTGGGGCTTCGTTGATTTCCTTAGTGCTTGCTGTTGCCGGTAGCTGATCCAGGCTTGGGTCCTGGATCGCATCTACGACTGGATCGTCGCTTCGCGGAACGGCGTGCCTTGGCAGCTGGTTGCTGTATGATGGTCAGGCTTCACCACCGTGAATCTTGGTTTCTCAGTGGTTAAGTTGACCGATGAGTAATTGATATCTGTGGTTGATAATGGCGAACAATGACTGGGAATGAGTTGGTAATCAATGATTACTTAACTGCTTGATTGATGGTTGAGTAATCATTACTCAATGGTTGGGAATTGTTGATTGGTTGGTAATCAGTGATGAAGAATGGTTGACAAACGTCAATCATGTTTGCTGATGCTTCTTGGTGGCTGATTTTTGTGGTTTATAAGCGATTCTTACACTTCTCTTCTGTGCCTAAGGTCGCCCTTGTGTAAATTTTCGGACCAGATGATCTACCATCGTTGCATTTCTGTCATCCGTTAATGGAGCCGACACCTGTAGAGGGCAAACCGTTGGACGCCCCGGCAAAAAAGTCAGAATCACTGGGACGGCCGAATGTTTATGCTGGTCAGGCTGAATGTTTTATGCTGACTTAAGCGGGTATATCCGTTGTTTTATTGTCAGGGGAAATGGCTGTTCCATGAACCCGCACAAATGTCAATTTAGCAGTGGCGAAACTCGTTGGGCAACCAACTCAGAATGCCGAAATGTCTCACTGTTCCACCATCCCAGTCCCTGATGTCAACCCAAAAGAGCAATCGCCTTCCCCTGCTTTTCAACAGCTGACCTTGCGATCGCTACTTCCATTGCCCTTCAATGAGCACCTGTAAATGCAAAATCATGATGTCTTACGACTGGAAAGCCTGAGTTGCACCATCCATGTCTATGGGTGATGGTCCATTGCCAGGTTCATCATTCAAAGGGTCTGGAAAATGCACACATCTGGAGTCACTAAGAGGAGTTTTCCCAGGACCCAAGTTTCCTCATGGAGCTTTGATTCTATGGCAGATTCGCTGGAGAATTAGCAGGACCACATAAGGAAAATTCAAATCAGAATCTTCCCGAACAGTCTTACGACCACCACACACTTGGCGCATGAATCTTCATGAACCAGTTTTACTCATGCAATGGGTTTACTTCTTCAATTTACTTGCTGAAATGATATGTACTTTGCGTTTATCTACTACTTCAACTATATAGGTTTTCTGTCCCTTCATGTTAGAAGATGTGATGAGAGAAGCTTCCAGTTTAGCAGATCGCTTGTGCCTGAGGCAAGTCAGCGTCACCTGAAGAACTTCCGGAACTGGTTGAAGCGACAGGCGGCTCTCGTCATGCGCGGGTCGCGAAGCTTCCGTGCTTGGCTCCGCAAGTGATGCCTCTCCCTCCACGGACATAGCTGGCCACACATAGGTCAACTGTTCAACTCCTGCATTTTGGCGGGGGCTTCACCGGTAAAGGTTGCCATTTGACATGGTACTTGCAACAATCAATTGGGTCAGTTATTTTTGGCACCTCTCTCCTGAAGGATGACTGAAACAACAGTATTGACCGGATCCATAGATGGAGTGTCCACCAACAAAAGGATTTGCTTGATGGTCAAACAACGACGGTGAATTCCTCCAACAAATTGGGCTTGCCACCTGCTTCTCAAGTTGTGGAATTTCAATGTTCCAGCTGAGACTCTCGACTGAGCTTCGTGAATCTACAGATCGCCATCACATTTTACTTGTCATATATCCTCACATGATCCATGGTTGTTGCTGCCCTTATTTACTCGGATTTCACTCCATTTCTCATCAACATTCCCTTGACCCACCGGGTCACCAACACGGCAAACTGCACCGGTGTTGCGCAGTTGTGCCAACAGCAACGGCAGGTGCGAAGTTTGGTTGGGTTTGGATGGGACTCGTTTGGATTGGGGATCGCCATCACCAAGCATCGCCTCCAAACAACAGATAGGTGTTTCTCAAAATGGGGGGTATCCCCAAGCCATCCAACATGAATCCATTTTGGCAATAAACCATCCATTTTTGGGGAGTCCCAATTTTGATAAACCAGCAGATGATTATGCCAGCCGCACATTGCCGCCACAGAATCACCATCAGTGCTTTGCTGTTGCTGCGGAAGATTGCTTGCTTGCTTGCTTGATTATTGGGTCATTAACGTACCTGGTGTGTTGGATTTTTTTCTCACTGCGACTTAGACCTTGGCATGGAAAGCAGAACAGTCATTAGCCTCGGGTATGTGTGGTGTATGCGTGACATGGTACCATGATATTGTGAGTTGAGATGCCTTATGATCGCTCGGTTTCAGTAAAAATAAAGTATCATTGAAGATCTCTTGTTCTCAACGTTAAAAGTCCCGACCGGCCTCAGAAAAGTGCCTTGTTTGATTCCCAATCAAGTGTTCTTTCCACGGGAAATCTTTGAGGCCAACAAATTCAGAAGCTGGGTGGGTGATTCATGATCAACGGAAGCGATTAATTGCACTAGGTCGTCATTCTCAACTCGTTGGCTTTCAACGATTCATGGCAGGCTTCTCATTGAATTATAGCAAGTTGAATGAAGGGGAATAAATCTGCAATGAAGGTGAATAAAAGGAGGTGCAGAAAAAAAAGTAGGTGCTGCTGTGAATTCAGCAAGAAGCTGTCAATCCCTGAGCCAGAAGCTGCCATCCGCTGTGTTCAGCGCTGAGGGGATCACAGATATTGTTCAGCTTTTTACTCGTGATCCATCCAAGATTTAGCTCATGCAAGCGTTGGTAGGGGTTGGTGCAGTTATGTCATTATGTCTCATCATCATGTCGTCATCATGAACCAGGATGCATCCTATGGTTGGGACCCACTACAGTCAACCAACCTGGGCTTCCAGCCATACTCCTGTCCGTACCCATCCTATTTCTAGTACCCATTTGCAGTCACTACTCCTGGGAGTACCCATATGTACCCATCCTGGGATGCTCCCATCCAGTTGTAGGTGTCCACTGCTACGCCAGGGCCGACAGCAGTCCTCAGCTGCCCTCGGTGAACTGACCAGTTCCTCGCCTGCTGAGCTCCAGTGATGCCTCAGCTGAACTTGGCTTCACAGCCGGACAACTAGGCGATCCTAGTAATGATTAGTGGTGGCGGTATATTAAACGATTGATGAATTATGATGAAAGTCAATCATTGAAGAAGTAGTCGCTAAGTTGATTCAATGAATCCTCCACTTCTTCAGCATTGATCACTGCTCTGATAAATCCTTCATGCTTTCAACGGGCGGTTGACCAACGTAGTGTATGATGGCTTGGCTGATAGTGATAACGACAACCAGTGACCGGGTGACCTGCCAGCAGGATATGCCTGAAGGGTGGCCAACCCACCATCAACCTTTAGCAATGCAATTGATCAACCATACGCATTGACGATTCATCATGGATCAATGATGCAAATCGCTGCTTATGGATCTAGTGACCTAGTGGTGGATACTGATGGCTGCCAGTTGCCAACAACTGGCTACCACTCAGTAGCAAATTGCTGCTTAGCAACGGCTGAAAATGGTATACCATTACCAATGGTGCCTTACAGCGATTATACCATGGCAACTCAATTAACCAACCAGGGGATCGAAACTGGAGCTGGTACCTGATGCTCAGCTGATGATCAGCAAGTGAGATCGAAGAATCAGCTGTCAACCAAAACCAAAATGCAGCAGTGGCACCAATCATTTACCACTCAACCATTAACCATCATTAACTAGTCAATCATTAACCAAGCCTTAGACCACCATAGTGCTGGTCTATGATGATTCACCACCAACCAAGCACACCGTGGATCCTGAGGCACGCAGCCCTGCCTAGAGGAAGGCGATGACAAGACGCTGGAAGCAGATGAGACCATGGAAGAGGCGCTGGGGTGGCAGCTGGGGTGCATGACATGGTCCAGTCAGGGTGAAGAATGGTGGGAAATTAGCGAAGAAGAGGTGAAGAATGGTGATATTTGCCTATGATATTCGATCAGCTGCTCATGCCGATGAAATCGCTCCCAAGATCCGCAACACCTTTGGGCTCTGGGTCCACAACTCCCCAAGGAGGACCAAATCAAAGGCTGTACCCAGTAACTGATGGCGATGCTCAGTAACGAGAACTGAGAGCAGCCATCGACCAAAAACTGATCGAAGCTGTACAGGTCGTTGAACTGTGGCCCCGAAGCAGTTTCATGGGCAACGAAGCACGACACGGTTTCAATGGGGACGTGCAATTGCTGTGCGCATGTTGGAAAAGGTGTATGGTCTTCCAGTACCGGAGGACACGAGCTACATCAACAATAGAGATCTGTGGAGTAATCTGCATCGTCAATGCATAATCCTTATGCATAGCTTATTAATCAACTGCTTGATTGATTGCTGCCATTCACTAATGACCAACATGGATCACTGACAATCCATTTTCATCGTCAACATGGCTCATCACCTGCTCTACATCAGGGTAACAGGCCGTGAACTGCGATGTGTTTGACCCGTGTATGGATTTTGTCGGTGAAATGTCATAGTAGAAATTTCCATGTTTAAAAGACTAGTGGTTTTGTGTTGGTCAGCATCCCCTATGCATGACCATTAGATTGAGACGCCAATAAGCTGCTCTTGGATCTTGTTTGGTCGTTGTCGCGCAGGGGGCCAACACAGCTGAAGTTGAAACAGCTGTGGTGTCTTGGCTGCGTTCAGCAAGTTCTGCGCAAGCACCAAGTGGGAGGCATATCAAGTTGTGGACGTGCGCATGGATCTAAATCTGATCTGTTGATAATCTGATCTATCAAATCTGAATCGAACGAATCTCTAAATCTCCAGACGATCACGAGCACCACCGTGGAACGAGGCGTTGGAGGGAAGCCCTGAGCCTAGCCCTGAGGTCCGGGCTTCGTCGTGGGGAAGTTGATTCATGCTGGTTGGTAGTGTGCACAATGGTTGTAAGTGATGGTTTGGGTACACTGTAGCTGCTTAAATTGTGGTAAAATTAGGTTAGATTATGGTTGATGGCTAATGATGGTGCATGAGCTAGTTCATGATGGCTGTAAATGATGGTTTGCCATGGTCTGACATCAGGCTTGCAATGGTTAACAGCAATTGATGATGGTTAGATATTGTTGTCAATGGCGGTCAGCAGCTATGGTTGATGACAGCTAAGAATAAGTGGTTGTTGGCCAGCTTCCAGCACGGTTCAACAATTAGTATTGTTGGTTGTCTTTGAGTGTTCATAGCTGTAGCCTAAATGAAGCTTGGTTATGTGACCAACAAGAGGGATGCAACAACTCTGGTTGGTTGCATGGTTGGGTTGTTGTTTTCAGGGCTGTTTTGTGTAGGTGTATCCCCAAGAGCTCAGGACATAGTGCTACGGGACCACAGACTTATGGCTTAAGAAAGGTTTGATGGATCAACAAACTGCTGGTTCGTTGGCTGGTTGGCCAACAGTCCTGGTCAGATCTTCACTTAAACGGTCGTAGCGTGCCCCTGCTGGTACGTCCTGGTTGACACCATGAAACAAGCGAAGCTGTCACGCGGGACCTGCTGGTTGGTTTGGGAACCATGGCTAGAGTGAGAGATAGTCACTGGCAGGTTGAACCTCAACCACTCTCCGTTGCTGGGCAGCCCCTGTTTTTTCTTCTAGCCATGCCAGCATTTGGCTTGCTTGGATCTAGACCTTCATTACTTTTGAATCATTTGGTCGTTGTTTTAGTTGTTTTGTTTGGTCGGATGTTTAAAAGGAATCTAAGTGTTTGAAAGTTTACTTGTGATTACTCATTTTCTCCCACTGACCGAGACCGTCGCATATCATCACAAGACTGTGCTTCCCGACAGGTGCCTGGTGATGCGTAGGCGGGGCACTGCGTGGATCACCATTACTGTGCACTGCATGGTGTCGAATTATAGAACCGCATGTGACTTCTCATGATCTTGCAGGGCTGTGCACCAGTTGACCCTGAAACCGCAAGCACTGGAACTCGATGGAACTCGAATTTGGCGGCCAACGGATGAACTTGAAACCTGTGCATTGGTTTGTCCATGGGATTGTGACTTCCCATGAAGCCACAGCCTCCTCTTTTCACTGATGCTGGTAAGTGTCATACGCTTTCAATATGATGGTTGATGGTGGGTTGATACTGGTTGATACTGGTTGATACTGGTTGATTGTGTTCATGATTGATGGTAAAATAGTGATTGTGAATGACGGTTGATGAAAAATAATGGTTCATACTGATGATTGAGAATGGTTCACGTTTGACTCTCAGTTTCGATCGATGATGGTCAGTAGTTGAATGTTTCTGTGGGTCAACAATTGCCGTCGCCAAAGCCATGGGTGATGCCATTGTTGGTTCCCGTTATTGACCATTCTTAGCCCACCATTAAGTGTTACGAACTGTTCATAAACCATTTTAACTATGAACCATCATTATTCAAGCTAACCATCGTTGCTTATCCGGCATTAAGCCTTCCCAATCATTGTTCAGCTTAACCATTTCTCTTATCCATTCCTTTAACCATCCTTTGACCACAATTGAACCATTCTTAAGCATCATTACTCGTCATTAAACCATCATCCAGGCCCGGATCCATCAACCATCACAGCTGCATCAGGTAACCCGACAGCGACGCGGGGGAAGCCGCCACTGTGTACTGGGGAGCCGCGCAGTGCCGAAATAGCTGATCCATGGCCGATCCATTTCTGTGAACTCCAGTGGTTTATGTTGGTTACTTGTGGTTACTAGTGGTTACTAGCTAGGTAAAAGGTTCGGTTGCTGGGTTTACGTTGGTTACTAGCTGGTGGTTGGGAGCTGGGGTATCCATCCCTTTAAAAGGGTAGCGAGGACAGGAGCTACCAGGAGTAGCCACCAACCAAATGATAGGTTATGACCATGTTAGCTAACTATTTAGTGATGATTAACCATTCCAGAGTCTCAGATTGGCTGATGACTCAAGAACTAAGGAATCCAATGACCAATGATCGTCATACATGATCGTTAAACCACTGTAACTAGTGGGTTTCACAACCAATCATAACAATCGTGATGAATACTGGTCGATGAAACCAACAATGACGATGAATAGTTTTGGTTGGTTGTTCCGAATCATTGACCAAAAATTATAGCAAGGTATGACATACCTAACAATAGGGATGCAGCAAGTGATTGGATGTTAGAGACAAAAGCTGCTTCATATGTGTGGTTCGAAATAGGGACTGAAAACGCTCCGGTCACTCATGGGGACGTGAGCAAAGCCAGTAATAAGTCGCGCCTCATCCAAGCATATCAAAGCTCAATATCGCCTGTTGGTTGCGCTCCAGTGTTCCAACATAGCAATGGAAAATCACTATATTTTGCAGAGAAGCCCTGGGAGACCAAGAATTGGTGGATGTTCCATTGCGTGGAGATCACCTGTTGTTTATGACCATGATCGTACTACTGATGACTACAACAAAAAAGCGGTGCCCAGTTTAACGACAATAATCATTGTAAAACAATTATTTGTTGTAATAGTAGCTATTTACAATGATGACAGAGCTTAATATTAGAGCTCGAAAATCATGATATTGCCCAATTGTTGATGCATGAGTGATCATGATTATCACCAAAAACAAGTGTTTCTTAAACAAATTTGATTTATGACCGACTGTTGTTGTTTATCCCCGAAATTGGTGTTTGTTTGCATTTGATTTACTTTCGGGGGATGTTTCTGTGATGACCAGGGTCATCATCCAAGCACCACTTGGGGATGGTTTTGCTCGATTAGTAAAGGTCGAGCATGATTCGCCACCATGCTGGAGATTTCCCTGCTGGAAACGCCTCCCAATTGGCACCCTTTGGGAAACTGATCTGAAACAACAGGTGAGGATGTACAGTATGTGCTCGTTTCCAGGAGGGCAAGTAATAGTTGCGAAGTGATCTATCATTTAAAAAAAATCACCCTGATGCTGGTATGACCATGATCATTCTGGGCATCCTGGTAATCATGATCCCAGAAATATTCTTCAACGATGACAAAGCTACCTAGTGGATCCTAGTGGTACCATTTACTCGAATGGCGATGGTGATTCCATATATCCAACAGTGGGAATGATCATAAGATTTTAATGCTTGTTACGATGATGGTGATGGTGATTGTTAGAGGCCATACTTGTGGGATTATCATTTGACCTATGATATTGATTGTTACGATAACTATAACGATGATAATCATCATAAGCAATAATGGCTACACTTTACCTATTGCTGATGGTGATTGCCAGAGGCCACTCTGATCATCCTCAATTCTGTGTTTTTGTGCTCCGCCTTTGGCTCAGAACCCTGGTAATTCGCACACCCAAAGGGCTGAGCGATGTCAAGGGTTCGAAGGGTTGATGGAGGTTGTGGATATTTTTTGATGGTTTTGATGGTAGAATGACGGATCGTCAATCATGGCAAAGAGTCGTTCATATATGGTAAATCACTATAGTGAATAGTGACCGCTTAGTTGTTGATGACAGTTCTTGATGGTTGGCGATGGTTCCTCATGACTTTTGATGTTTGAGGCGTCAATTGTATGTTGCAAGGATTGAATAGTTAGTTTGGATTCCTTCATGATGTTTGTTGGAAGTGAACATCATTTGGGCATTCAACCATAAACATGGCACTGGTTGACACTCCAAAATAGGCCATCAACAGAAGGAGCAAATCAATGAATAAATTCTGATGATGGCCTATTCAATTTAGTGATGCTAGGCCATTCAATTTTTCCACATTTCCATTTGCCTAGCTGATCAGCCATGGAACCACCCGAGGCCACACGGGCTGGTGCTTGCCAAGCTGCGTAGAAGATTTCAACGTTTGCAGCCATTCCTGTGCTTGCTTAGTGGCTGGCTACTTAAGGATGAAAGACCAACAAGTAACAAAAGAGGAGTGAATGCTTGGTTAACTTTTGATTTTCTGAATGGTTTCTGGTCGGCTAATGATGGGTGAACGGTTGCTTACTGGTTGGTTGATGATCGGTTGATGGTTTGTTGCAACAAGGGATGCACAACCACCTGTTGACAATGAACTTGGGGTGGTGAATCACTAAGAATCACAGCGGTTTCCTACAGCTACAGGGCAGCTGTGTAGTGCGGCCTTGGTGCTGCGCATCACCAAGCTGATGCTGGGGGCTGTCCAATCAAATGATCCGCCTGGAAGGTTGGTATCCGGTATCCCACTGCAGCTTGATGATTGATCATAAGCAACCAGTCCAGCGATAGCAACCCCTAGTTTTGGAGACCATATCCGTTCATACTGCGTTATCCATTCATACTTGGTCCGTTGATTTCCACTTTGCAGTTCGTACCTCCATTGCCATACCGCCAGGTACGTGCACGTTTTGAACGTTTGAAGGCACCCTGCGCTGCAGCACAGCTGCCGTTGATCAGCCGTTCGTTGTCGGAGCTTTGCCAAGCAAGTGGGGATCTCAGCGTTGTCGGTTCCACGGTGAGTGCCCAAGGTGGGAACTGATTGATGGCTTGTGATGGTGAATGACCAGCAATATGTTGTTTGATTGTAGTGAATGATGCTTACTTAATGATGGTTAACTGATAGTCTCTTGATGGTCAGTTCAGGAATAATCTGGGAATACGATCTCTCTGTTGAGCGTAACCACTGATAGCTTGACGGTAGCATGCAATGAGGGCACTGGGTGTGCCCAACATTGGCGACCCTCGGTCATTGCCACCTGGTCCTGGAGCAGCCGAGGCTCTCCGACACGAAAGCCTCGCGCCCTTCCCACCCGTGGGGAATGGGTCGGTGGTGCGCAGCGCTGGCGTTTTTGCTCCAAGGACGGGGATACCCAGAGGGTGGTTTTTTTGGGAGAAGCCAAGGTGGCTGCTATCACTTGCTGGTGCTGTCTCAAAATGAGATTCAAAATCATTCTAAGAAAGAAATGGATTGGTGTTGCCTCCTGCTTTGGACATGTTGAGAGACGTAAGATTGACACTCACAGCTTTCCGTTCGTCTATGCTGTTTCGTCATCCATTCAAAAGCGCCAGGTCAACCAATTGCCCTCAGACATTGGTTTCACTCATGCAATCCCTACCACTGAAAAAAGGTCTTGATGATCAGGTCATGCCAGGAATCATCCCAATCCCAATCGATGTGGTGTTTCGTTGCGCTCGTTTGATTGTTTTCGCATCGTCAAGAGTTTGGATCCACGGATTCACCTTAGTCTGCCACTGACCCAGATGGCTTTCCTGGAAGGATTATGTTTGGATGGCTAGTAAATGGGAGATCCATATGGATGAACCTCCAATTGAACAACAAAGGGCTGGTGCTTTTCCGTAAAACCGTGGGACGATTCATTACATGCATTTGCCACTCATAGCCTGATACCAACCCTGTTTGGCAATTATTAGCTGAACACCATTGTTTGACCCTGTCATGAATCGCTATCATCAAAAAGCCAAGAATCACATAGAAAATCCCAGCTGATGACAAGTGTTCCCAGGTGATTCTTGTTTGACAAGCATCAAGCGGTGATGATAGGCATCCTTAATCTTATTAGTTATGATTACCTGGGAATGATGTCTAGTGACTAATACAAATGACCAATAACCTTAATGACTAATGACCTTTGACGATGGTAAGCATAGCAGGTCTGGTGAGCCCAAAGGGTCCACCTGATCACGCCAGGACGAGCCCGACAGGAAGCTGTCAGACTCCACGGCACCCACCACCTGCAGCAGGGCCGCAGCCTTAGCAGCCACTGATGCCGTTTTCGGTGGTCATCCTTAGCCATAGAAGATGCCAGAGGAGTATAGTCATAGCCATGGAGATGTGCATGTACACAATAGGTATACCTGACTAAGTATATAGCAATAATAGATCGATCAATAGCTATACCTAAGTAAGGTATATCTAGATCAATCAATGTTCCTTCCAATTAGTGGCTACAAGTACAATATAGCCGATCAACAATAGATTATTCTTATAGTAGTCATATCATACCAATATTGCCGCTTATCATCGTTTCATTGCCATTGGCCATGGTCATCAATTACCATCTAATAACCATTCATTATATTCATTAACGTATATCGCAATGAATCCAATGCAATTGTCATACCCCAATTGCGTCAACTACACGGTGAATCGTGCTGTGTGACAGTTTGGCATTTTGGGTCAAAACCAGTTGGGAGCTACAGGTTGCCTAGCCACCTCAATCTCACCCCATAGCGGTTTGACCTTGCTTGTCTACTTGGGTATCGTGGACTACATCTTACTGGCACCATCCGCTTGGATGGTAGCGGAGCCTGGCGAGGCTTAAAACACGTTGACAGCTAGATACGCGAGGCCTATCTGGACTACAAGCGAAGATGAGTGCTGGTGTTAGTAGATCCAAGGATGGGGTACCCCAGTGGAACGGAGATGCAAGCCAATACCAAGAGTATGAGGAAATGTGTCTGCAATGGGAACAATCCATAGCACATCACAAGCGGTACCTATGCGGACCACGCCTAGTTTCAGAACTAGGAGGAACTGCCAAGAAGTTCGTGGTGGGGAAGAGACCGGACTGGGTGTCTTACCGTGGTGGTGTTTCTCATTTACTCAACCATTTGAGGGCCCATCTAGGGAGACCCCAGATCCCCGAACTCTCAGAGTACCTCAACAAGTACTTTCGTCAAAGCCGAAGGCAAAAGCATGAATCTATGAACTCCTACATCGTGCGGAAGACCGAGATCTACGCCAGAGCACGACAAGCCCTAGCTCGTGTTCAATCAGGACTTCAAGGAGGTCGACACGGAGGACGACGACAGTGGCAATGGTGGGACCAACCATGGCAGTGGCGTGATTGGTCGGGAGGATCATCGCACCGCAGCTGGTATGGGGAAAGGGAAGACACATGGCATGACGCCAGTGATCAACCAAACCAGGACGATGAGGAGCAGGCAGATGAAAGCAGAGGCTCGCAAGCAGAGGAATACCGAAGTGCATGGACCAGCTCCCAATACCACTATGACCATGGAGAGAATGAGGAATGGACTGGCAGTGAGACAGAACTGCTTCCAGACTTTCTTCAAGGGTGGTATTTGCTGGCAGACTCGGGGCTCACCAACCAGGAAAAGAACCTCATCCAAACGGCTGTGTCGGGGAACTTCAGCTTGACCAGGATTTCGCAGGAGTTACGGACACAGTGGCCAGAGGACGAATTGGTGAGGAGGGACCAGCAAGTGAAGCAGACCGGGTTTTGGCAAGAAGATGTGGGAAGTGAGGATGAAGCTCCAGGACCAGTGACCGCTCAAGGTCTAGTGAATGAGGGAATCACTGATGAGGGCCTAGCACTGGTTACCCAAGCAGAGGAAGAGGCGGAGGAGGCAATGGCTTTGATTCAGCAGGGAAAAAGAACCTTGAAGGAAGCAAGAGCCAAACAGCATGAGATCAGGATGAACCGCCAATACTTCCAGCCCAAGATCACCGTCACAACACGCACAGGAGACAAGGACAAGAAGAAGGGTGTCGGCTGTTTCCGTTGTGGAGGCAATCATAGAGTTCGAGATTGTCCAGATCGGCAGGCACCCCGAAGCAGCAGCTCAGCACATGCGGCAGAGGAAGCACCCTTCGTTTGCTATGCCCAGAAGGAAGAGGAAGAGGAGAATCAGGTCATGGCATGTGAGAAGGGAGAAACCCATGGGAGAATGACAACAGCTCAGGCTGTTGATGCCGGTTATGGCATCATTGACGGGGGAGCAACCAAAACCCTCGGATCCACCTATGCTTTGGATGCCATCATTGAGGAGAACCTTCGCAAGAGGGATGATGGAGGACTGCTCGAGGTGGACACAAAGAACACTCCCAAGTTCGGCTTCGGCAACAGCAGCATTGACACATGCGTCAGCACAGCAAAGCTACGCATCACAGCAGCGGACAAGCCCGGGGTGTTGGAGGTGCACGCTCTGGACAAGGGCAAGGGACCAGTGCTACTTAGCATTGCGACTTTGAGAGCTTTGAAGGCAGTCATTGACTTTGACTCAGACCTCATCGTGTTCCGTGCCATCGATGACACCCGAGCCATCAAAGCCACCCGCTCCCAAGCCGGACACCAGATGCTGCCCTTGACCGATGATTTGTACAGAGATGCCGCGAAGTGTACAAAGTCTGTGCCAAGTTTGACAGATTTTCTGTCTTAGGGACAGCTCCTTCCTGAGATTTTGCCTGAGGTTGAAAGGAAGGTCAGTGGGAATCAGGTAGAGAATTTTTCAGGAGATGTCCAAGGTGTCCATAGTGAGTATGGGGAAGTTGGTTGTCTTAAGGGGGAAGTTAGGGGAACCAACTTGAGGGAACGCAGCATGCACAAGCACACACCACACACACACTATGACATGGACGGAGAAGCTTCTCGCTCTCAAGACAATCCAAGAGGTGAACCAGATAGCATCGGGGCGGTAGCTCATCATGTCGAAGGCTCCAACCCGTGCCGATCTCATTCAAGCCCTGGAAGAACGAGGAGAAAGCCCACCCAGCAGTTGGACCAAGGTCGAACTGCAGACCAGGCTGAACGAGGTCAAGCTCGAGATGGGGGAACCCATTCGCAAGAAGAAGGTGCGGACCAGTCTCCAGGAATGGACCACCAAGTTGAACAAAGCAGGAGCCAGGAAAGCAAGCTTGGCGGCATTTTGCCACCAGGAGCTTGGAGTCCCATTGACAGGGAACGAAACCATGGACCAGATGAACCAGAAAGCGATGGAAAAGATCTACATGCTCTCCGAGCTCGATCACCAGGACCCAGTTGCCTTCGGGCAGCACGCAAGCCTGACGAGGAAGTGAAGGAAAGTCAGCCAAAGTACTGCCAATGGGTCCTGAAGACCTACCAAGAGAGCCAGACCAGCGGGGAAGGTGGTACGTGCTACCGTCTAGCACGCCTTGCACGTTGGTTGGAGGGCAAGGAGAAGGAAGCAACAGCAGAGCAAGCTCTTCCAAAACCAAAGGCCAGACCCAAGAAGGCTTCAAGCACGACATCGACAAAGTCCCTGAGCAGTTCAGCAGCATCCCAAGTTGCAGAGATGTTGCAGCAGCAGCAGCAGATGATGGGTACTCTGATGACCACCGTCGAGGGACTGAAGGAAGAGGTGAACAACATGAAGGAAGAGAAGCCCCACAAGAAGACTGCAGCACCCATGGAAGACGACTTCTGAGGGGACCCAATGAGAGCGGTGATGTAATAGAACCATCGGACGGTGACGGCATGATGACCAATCATGATTGTGTTGATGGTCGGTTGTCGGATGGTATGGCTAGGTATTTTGAGAAGGAGTCTGGTGAGATAGCCCCCAAGGTTTTTCGGAGCTTGGTTCGGAAGGGTAACACGGTTTTGGTTGAAGTGGCATGCAGTCCGGAGAGTCGATTGAGTTCTGCGGTACAGGAAGCAAGTGGCAGCTCTGAAGCAGCCATTCGCTGTTCGCATTGGAACGGGTGTGATCTGGGAACTTCGGAAGGGGTACGGAGGGTGATTGGTACCATTGTTGCTAGTCAGCCCGAGTTTGTTTGGATTAGTCCTGAGTGTGGCCCGTACTCGCCCCTTCAAGCTATTAACCAGAGAACACCAGCACAGGTAGAGGAACTACAAGACAAACGGCGAAAGGCTCTAAAACAATACATTGGTGCCAGCTGTGTGTTTCAACACTGTGTGCAACAAGGGATTCATGTCGCATGGGAATGGTCGCAACGGTGTCAGGGATGGAGACTCCCTTTCATGCAGAATTTGATCAAGAAGTATCAACCCTTTTTCGGTGTGACGCAAGGTTGTAGGGTTGGTCTTAGGAGCCCCAAGAATCAACAGTTGATGAAGAAAGGTTGGAAAGTGATGACCACGAGTAAGAAGTTGGCTAACATGATGGACATGCCATGCATGTGTCACAAGGGATACCAACATGCTGCTTGTGAAGGGGGTCTTGCGGGAACCACGGCTTACTATACTCCGGATTATGTGAAGAGGGTGGTTCAAGGGATGCAATTGGAGATGACCCATAACATCTTGGTTGATGAACTTCAAGGGAATTCCCAACTTCCTACTATGTTTGGTGAAGGGGGGACTTGTGTTTGTGACACGTTGAAGGAACATGCCTGCCAGCTCACCTGCGGTCACTGCCAACATGAACATGACATGTGGAGACCTTCACAAGACACGGGTGGTAGATCATGCCATGACCATGCGGACCCGGTTGATGCGGAGGCCCACGTTCAACATTTTAAGAAAAACATGTCCAAAGAAGAACTGAACAGGAAGCTGTATCTTTTGCATGCGGCTACCGGGCACTGTAGCGTGAGAAACATGGTTAGGGCTTTGGAACAGAGACATGCGGATCCCGAAATCATCGAAGCGGCTCGACAATTCACGTGTTCCATTTGTCAAGAAAAACAGAGAGTGAACACCACTAGGGTTGCGACTTTGGAACCCCTGCCCCAAAAATTTGAGGTGATTGTGGCTGATGAGGGGAAGTGGTACCATCCTGAGACCAATGAAGAGTACCAGTTTGTGGTGATCATTGATGAGGGAACCCGTTACCGAGTTGCTAGAATCCTCAAACAAGGGCGTAAACAAACCATCAGTGCTGCTCAATTCATTGGTTACCTTCGTGAGGGATGGTTACAGTACTTTGGTTGCCCCCACACCCTGAGGTTGGATCCCGCAGGTGCTTTCCGCAGCCAAGAACTGGAACGGTTTTGTGATGACAAGTCTATCTTTTTGGATGTCATACCGGGGGAGGCTCACTGGATGATAGGGGTTTGTGAAGAGGCTGTTAAGGGGCTCAAAAACCTGATGACCAAGATGGTTAGTGAGGACTCCACCATCACGGCTGAGTTGGCTCTTTCCGAAGCTGTTCGTGTGTTCAACCATAGGGAGATGATTAGAGGATTTTCTCCGGTTCAACATGTTTTGGGAAAAGCTCCTGACGAAACGGGTAGGTTTGTGCATAGCAACCTCGAACCGGTTCATGAGGTCAGAATGGAGAACCCCAACAACGAGCTTCAGGCCAGTGTTGAGAGGATGAAGTTGGCCGAGCAGGCTCTGGCCGAATGGCAGGCCCAACAGCGAATAACTAGAGCTATGAATTCTAGGGGACAACGGATGATGGACTATCGGCCGGGAGACCTTGTTTACTTTTGGAGAAAACAGATTTCTGGAGAACCTACCCTGAAACATGGTAGATTTGTTGGACCTGCTCGTGTCCTTGCCACTGAAACCAGGAGGGAAGCCAATGGTGCCTTACGTAAAGGTAGTGCGGTTTGGTGTGTTCGGGGTAGACGGTTGGTGAAATGTGCGGTTGAACAGCTTAGACCTGCTTCTAAGAGGGAGGAGTTGTTGGAACACCTTACTACTGATGGTTCGGAGACCCCTTGGACTTTCCCTAGGATTACCAGTGAACTTGGGGGAAATGAGTATGAGGATGTTTCGATGGATATTCCCGATGAGGCTGATTGGTATGAGGCTCAGGATCCCGCGGTTGTTGAACCTCCTCGGAAAAAGTTTAGACACTTCACCAAACGACCTGCTTCCCCGGGTAGAACGAACCAACCGGTCCAGAACGATGAACAACAAGATAAACCACCTAGGAATAGTAGCTCCTCAAGTGCAGCGTTTGCGGGCGAACTCGAACAAGCATGGTGGACTCTTTTAGACGAGGATATCCCAGAGACGACAGAGGGTACCAGTTTTTGGAGTCAGGACAGTGCAACGGTTACAATCGAGATCGAAACACCGGAATCGAAACGGGGTGTGAAGTCTATGGTGGACGATTTACAATCGTTCTTTGTCGGAGCACTAAAGCGTCGGGCGGTAGAGATACATGAGAAACATCTCACACCGGAGGAGCGGAAACAATTTCAGAAGGCGAAGGCTGTGGAGGTGAAGAACTTCATAGCGGCAAGAGCATTCGAAGCACTACCATCGGAGTTAAAACCGGACAAATCACAGGCGATTGGTATGCGGTGGATATTAACATGGAAGATGAAGGAGAACGGTGAGCGGAAGGCCAAGGCCAGGGCTATTTTGCAAGGATATCAGGATCCACAGTATGAACATCGAGCAACAACAGCCCCAGTGATGACACGACTCACTCGTCAAATCATGCTCCACGAAGCTGCAAGGAGGAAGTGGCAGGTCCAAAAGGGAGATGTCACAGGAGCCTTTTTGCAGGGCAGGGAATATCCTGAAAACCTGCATTGTACACCATGTAAAGAAATATGCGAAGCTATGGGCATCCCTGAAGGAGATATTGTAAAGATCAAGAAGGGATGCTACGGTTTGGTAGACGCTCCCCTAGAATGGTACAGATCGATAAGTAGCTACCTCGAGTTTCTAGGCTTAGAAAAATCTTGGTCGGATCCATGCTGCTGGCTGTGGAAACCACAGGGCCAGTTGAGAGGGATTATAGCTGGACATGTAGATGATTTCATGTTTGCAGGATCATCCAATGACGATGAATGGAAGACCCTGTTGAAGCAGATCCAAGATCAGTACAAATGGTCAGAATGGGAAACGGGAACCTTCACACAGTGTGGTGTACAGATAGAAGCACAAAAAGATGGTTCTTTCCTTTTGTCCCAACCAACATACCTTGAAAAGGTGAGCGAAATCCCAGTGAGTGCCTCAAGGAAAAAGGAAACGAATGCGACAACGAATGACCGGGAGAAGACGGCTTTGAGAGCAGTTCTTGGAGCTCTCAGTTGGCATGCTCAACAGGTGGCCCCTCATTTTTCGGCTGAAGTTGGACTGTTGTTGTCGGATGTTACGGTTAGTACGGTTCAGACTATTCTTAACACTAACATGTTACTGGTTAAAGCGAAGTCTCGGAGGAACCACAAGTTGAAGATTCATGCTTTTTCGGAACAAGAAGACCTAGGGATTTTCTGTTGGGCGGATGCGGCTGGACAGAATCGAAGAGACGGTGGCAGCACACAGGGAATCTTTGTTGGAGTTGGTCCCATGAGTTTGGTGCAGGGTTCTATGGAACGGATTACCCCTCTTTCTTGGCATGCGGGAAAGATAGACAGGGTCACCAGGAGTCCCGGGGCGGCTGAAGCTAGGGCGGTTGTTAATGGTGAAGACATGATGTATCATACTCGGTTTCAGTACGGTGAAATGTTGACTCAACATGTTAATGTGCATGATGTGAATAGTACGGTGAATACCATACCTGGTTGTATTATTTCGGATAGTCGAAATGTCTATGATAAATTACAAAATGAAGAAATATCCGTCAAGGGGTCAGAGCGTCGAACGGACATTGAACTCCTGTCAGTGAAGTCGGCTCAAAAAGAAAACCATGTGGTGGCCCGATGGGTTCACTCGGAAGCCCAGCTAGGAAATGCCCTGACAAAGTCAGGGGCTAAGGAACTCGATATGTACTACAACATGGGTTTTCAATGGCGGATCGTAGAAGATGCGGAAATGCGGTCGGCTCGGAAACGAAGGGCTACGAACACACCCACTTTCGCGCACGGAAACCCTCGGTTGGATGAACCCCAAAAGTCTAAGGTTGAAATGGACACCTAAGGACATCAGGGGGCATGCAATTGTCATACCCCAATTGCGTCAACTACACGGTGAATCGTGCTGTGTGACAGTTTGGCATTTTGGGTCAAAACCAGTTGGGAGCTACAGGTTGCCTAGCCACCTCAATCTCACCCCATAGCGGTTTGACCTTGCTTGTCTACTTGGGTATCGTGGACTACATCTTACTGGCACCATCCGCTTGGATCCAATATATGGGTCAGCTATGTCAGTAACTACCCAGACATAGCCCGAATGGTTATATCATATGACCTTCACGATAGATAACTAAAAGCTCTATGGTTAAGTATGACATGATTAGTGTTTGATGACCATACAAACTATATGGGCAACAATCTAACGACCATTCATTATATGTTTAACTCCGACTTATTAGATATGGTAATTAATATAGACTTTAATATAGTTAAGTGCAAGTAATTACCCCTATTAACCATCTATTACCCCTATTTGTCAACTATGTTTCTTTACCACGTGATGAACCCATCGCCCCAAGGCCATGCATCCCTTGACTGCTTCGCGGTGGGATCGTGGTGCGCGGAGCGCTGAAGACCTAGCGGGGCCCCAGAGGGAAGGAAGGGTGGCAGATTGATGGATTTTGGAGGTGGTTTTGGTAGCACGGGCAGCATAGGTAGCATGGATCTCTTTAAATAGAAGCAGAAATGTACATATATAGATATGTGTGTCTGTGCGTATTTATATTCATATATATGTACATGTTTATAAAAATGTTATGATGCCTAAACCAGTATTGAAGTGGTGATGAGTGGTTAAAGATATGTAACCATCTCTGCCTAGTAGCATGGTTTATATATTGTATATATTTTCTTGCTGTGGATTGAATGTATGAACATAGGTCTTATTTGGTTACGTATAGCCTCAGTAGATTCCATCATGCTAGCTAACACGCATACCTTCTGTTACAGTTCATATCCATGTCAACATGGCTGTTTACTTGTACTATTAGACCCTGTTCTGTATGTGTTTTTACTTGTAGGAATATGCTGATTGATATCCACTTCAAATCTAGTGCGATTGCATATGCGTTTATACATGTGCGTATTTATATATGCACTTTTTGGTTGGCATTTGGTTTGAACAGCTAGTGATATGCTGGCCATTTCTGGTGGGGGTTTGCATCCAGGTTTGCTGTTGAGGAACTGCTTCATTTGGACGGCTGACAACCTTTCAGCTGGAGATTCCAGCGAATCGGCATTTTCAGCAAACCGTGTTGACCAATGTTGATAGGTAACAACACCAACGACGCCAACAACAACTGTTAATGTCATTGTATAATAGATAGCAACAATCAATTGATAGTTGACATTAGCCACAACATACCATAACTATCTACTCAGTCTATCCTTAATGTTCACTGCCATGATAAACCATGGCCCATCATCAGTATTAATAGGTGTGGGCAGACTGAATGTGGCTCAGTCGAGAAGGGGGCCGCAAGGGCAGGCCATTCCCGTCAACCTCCATCAGCCAAACGGCCACGGACAAAGGCATCAGCCATGCGGCTGCATAGTGATTCAGATGTGAACAAGTTTCTCCACTTCTTAGTACGAGTGATTGCTGTTATTGTTTTGTACACACGATTGGTATATCTCCAAGGCGGAAGCATCCCCAGTCACATGGGGATCTCCACATCCACGGCACCTGCGAGTCCACAGCTGAGGAGTTGAAAAAGTATGGCTATCATCGCAACATCCCGCGAAGCAGAGGCCATGCTGGGAGTTGGTTGGTCGCAATTTGCCATTTCATCAGTGGTTGTAGTATGGCAAATAATGGTGATGTAGTGAAAAATGTAAAATTCTTGAATGTAAAGCTAACGGTTATAGTCTACAAAATCGTTGCAGCAAAATCATGGCAAATTCTTGAATGTTGGTCATGTGAACCAATGTGCTTGAACCAGTGTTTCAATACTGAGCTATTGAAATAATTACACCAGCATCCACCCCAAGCAGCAAAGTAATTGAAACTGGACCATCAAGCAATCCAAAAACTGTGGAGCTCGTTTTTGATTTTGGGATCATGCTTCATGCTTGAAAGGTATACTCTAGTCAAGCCTCGACTGGCAGGTTGCTTATGTCAGACTCACATCAACTATCCTCAAATCCCATACTAATCATAGCTTTTCACAGTTCTGAGAGATCCCAGGGCTCCAAACCATCAGGGGTTCAGAGGCGTCGCCAACGCTGTGTTAGGTGGCGCCCAATCTCAGTCGCGTCTCTCGCTACTGGATGCTCAGCAGGGAATCTTTGGACCCTGGAGGCTTCACTCGATATGTTCTTAGATATAGGATTGGATATATGGAGGGTTCTCAAGCCATGAAGGACCGCCCATGATTTTATAGGAAGTATAGTGGTTGATAACCGGGGAATATAGGATTGGACTTCCATGTTGGAACAATTTTGATATACAGATTCATGATGTTTCATTCCTTATTTTTATATCTAGAAACTTGGATTTTGACATTTGGGGGTTCACTAGCCCATGGTGTGTTACCCAAGTGAATGTTTGGAAGAAAAAATGGCAAGATTACTGCACATAAAAGGCTGTATAAAACTGATGTGATCTCAAACTGGCCACAGAACAGCACCGTTGACTAGAGTCTCTGAGGAATAATCGCGGGTTTTCCTTCAGAGATTGTAGACGTCAAAGTTTGGCAAAATCAAGCGAAGACAAACGGAAAAGTAAACATTGGACATGTTTGACAGCACGGTCATCCTGTACCTGGTCCATATGTGTGATTTTTTTGCATGACTCGCATATCGACGGTGAACACATTATGGCGTTGCCATTGAACAATTTGTTGCATTCATAACTGGACGTGTAGGTGCATGAGTTGACAGATGTGAACAGGACACATGGTTGAATGCAAATACGTATGAACATTTGCATAGATAAGAGAATCATATAGAATCAGATAGAGAAGTGAATGATGTCTACACAATGTGTAGAGACACACGCAATCACACGCACTTCACATGTGCTCTGTGCATTAGCTCCGACCTGGCCGGTTCCAAGGTGCCACCTGAACACCGAGCGAATGGAGAATCCTTGCACCTGCCACAGGCGGGTTGAAGCCCAGTGGTAGCCTGTGAGTTTTAGCGCTTTTTGTAGCGGTGCCCTTCAGTTAGGGTGGATATGACCAGTCTTAATTGGCTTGGCTTAGAACTGACGGGGCATCGCGTTGTGGCTGTTTCTTGATGAATGGCATGAGTTAATAGTAATGGCTATTGCGAAAGCCAGCCAACCAGCTGGGCAGAGTGATGTGTTTGTCCATAGCCATGGTGAGACATCGCTGTGCTTAAACATTTGTGCCTCCATGATATTTGCCCAGAGGCAGGGCAAAAATGATGAGAGAGAAACCTTTTGTTTGCATACACGTAGGCACATTCAAACTGCTGTGCATACCTTGGTACCTTGCATGTGGCACCTTACCAGTGTTGTGCCCAAACATGTGCACGTGCCTAAACCTTGTTGCTCTGTATGTTTTTGCCCATAAGCAGTGTAAAAACCGAGTGCCTAAGCAATTCTACCTGCATGTTGTGGCCCTTTGGCACTAAAGATGTTCTGCCAAAGCATTTTTACCTGGATATGCGTGCACTGGGTCACATAAAAATTACACCGGCATAGACCCCAGATAGAACATGTATGGACAACGAGGTTGGGGTAGGGAATCAAGCAGGTTCTAATGTTTGATCAAAAATTGTTGTCAATGATTTCGATGAAAATGTCAAATGCCATGCTCTCAAGTCTGACGGCATCTTCTGAATCTTGACCTGAAATTTTCCGATTTCCATTTCTTTTTGGACTAGAACTCTTCTTTCTCCTTGGAATGGAACTCTTCTTTCTCCTTGCAATAGAACTCTTCTTTCTCCTTGGAATGGAATTCTTCTTTGACCTTGGAATAAAACTCTTCCTTCTCTTGGAATAGAACTCTTCCTTCTCTTTGGAATAGAACTCGTCTTTCTCCTTGCAATAGAACTCTTCTTTCTCCTTGGAATAGAATTCGTCTTTGACCTTGGAATGGAACTCTTCTTTCTCTTGGAATAGAACTTTTCTTTCTCCTTGGAATGGAACTTTTCTGTCTCCTTGCAATAGAACGCTTCTTTCTCCTTGGAATAGAATTCTTGTTTGACCTTGGAATGGAACTCTTCCTTCTCTTGGAATAGAACTCTTCCTTCTCTTTGGAATAGAACTCGTCTTTCTCCTTGCAATAGAACTCTTCTTTCTCCTTGGAATAGAATTCGTCTTTGACCTTGGAATGGAACTCTTCTTTCTCTT
>VSDK01004035.1:32709-66975 GCA_009767595.1 Symbiodinium kawagutii | reverse complement strand
TCTCCTTGGAAAAGAACTCTTCTTTGACCTTGGAATGGAATTCTTCTTTCTCCTTGGAATGGAACTCTTCTGTTTTGACCTGCCGACAGCACCTGGCAACAGCACCTGCCAACAGCACCTGCAGACAGCACTGCCGACAGCACCTGGCACCAGCCCCTGGCACCCAGCACCTGCCAACAGCGCCTGCCAACAGCGCCTGCCAACAGCGCCTGCCAACAGCGCCTGCCAACAGCGCCTGCCAACAGCGCCTGCCAACAGCGCCTGCCAACAGCGCCTGCCAACAGCGCCTGCCAACAGCGCCTGCCAACAGCGCCTGCCAACAGCGCCTGCCAACAGCGCCTGCCAACAGCGCCTGCCAACAGCGCCTGCCAACAGCGCCTGCCAACAGCGCCTGCCAACAGCGCCTGCCAACAGCGCCTGCCAACAGCGCCTGCCAACAGCGCCTGCCAACAGCGCCTGCCAACAGCGCCTGCCAACAGCGCCTGCCAACAGCGCCTGCCAACAGCGCCTGCCAACAGCGCCTGCCAACAGCGCCTGCCAACAGCGCCTGCCAACAGCGCCTGCCAACAGCGCCTGCCAACAGCGCCTGCCAACAGCGCCTGCCAACAGCGCCTGCCAACAGCGCCTGCCAACAGCGCCTGCCAACAGCGCCTGCCAACAGCGCCTGCCAACAGCGCCTGCCAACAGCGCCTGCCAACAGCGCCTGCCAACAGCGCCTGCCAACAGCGCCTGCCAACAGCGCCTGCCAACAGCGCCTGCCAACAGCGCCTGCCAACAGCGCCTGCCAACAGCGCCTGCCAACAGCGCCTGCCAACAGCGCCTGCCAACAGCGCCTGCCAACAGCGCCTGCCAACAGCGCCTGCCAACAGCGCCTGCCAACAGCGCCTGCCAACAGCGCCTGCCAACAGCGCCTGCCAACAGCGCCTGCCAACAGCGCCTGCCAACAGCGCCTGCCAACAGCGCCTGCCAACAGCGCCTGCCAACAGCGCCTGCCAACAGCGCCTGCCAACAGCGCCTGCCAACAGCGCCTGCCAACAGCGCCTGCCAACAGCGCCTGCCAACAGCGCCTGCCAACAGCGCCTGCCAACAGCGCCTGCCAACAGCGCCTGCCAACAGCGCCTGCCAACAGCGCCTGCCAACAGCGCCTGCCAACAGCGCCTGCCAACAGCGCCTGCCAACAGCGCCTGCCAACAGCGCCTGCCAACAGCGCCTGCCAACAGCGCCTGCCAACAGCGCCTGCCAACAGCGCCTGCCAACAGCGCCTGCCAACAGCGCCTGCCAACAGCGCCTGCCAACAGCGCCTGCCAACAGCGCCTGCCAACAGCGCCTGCCAACAGCGCCTGCCAACAGCGCCTGCCAACAGCGCCTGCCAACAGCGCCTGCCAACAGCGCCTGCCAACAGCGCCTGCCAACAGCGCCTGCCAACAGCGCCTGCCAACAGCGCCTGCCAACAGCGCCTGCCAACAGCGCCTGCCAACAGCGCCTGCCAACAGCGCCTGCCAACAGCGCCTGCCAACAGCGCCTGCCAACAGCGCCTGCCAACAGCGCCTGCCAACAGCGCCTGCCAACAGCGCCTGCCAACAGCGCCTGCCAACAGCGCCTGCCAACAGCGCCTGCCAACAGCGCCTGCCAACAGCGCCTGCCAACAGCGCCTGCCAACAGCGCCTGCCAACAGCGCCTGCCAACAGCGCCTGCCAACAGCGCCTGCCAACAGCGCCTGCCAACAGCGCCTGCCAACAGCGCCTGCCAACAGCGCCTGCCAACAGCGCCTGCCAACAGCGCCTGCCAACAGCGCCTGCCAACAGCGCCTGCCAACAGCGCCTGCCAACAGCGCCTGCCAACAGCGCCTGCCAACAGCGCCTGCCAACAGCGCCTGCCAACAGCGCCTGCCAACAGCGCCTGCCAACAGCGCCTGCCAACAGCGCCTGCCAACAGCGCCTGCCAACAGCGCCTGCCAACAGCGCCTGCCAACAGCGCCTGCCAACAGCGCCTGCCAACAGCGCCTGCCAACAGCGCCTGCCAACAGCGCCTGCCAACAGCGCCTGCCAACAGCGCCTGCCAACAGCGCCTGCCAACAGCGCCTGCCAACAGCGCCTGCCAACAGCGCCTGCCAACAGCGCCTGCCAACAGCGCCTGCCAACAGCGCCTGCCAACAGCGCCTGCCAACAGCGCCTGCCAACAGCGCCTGCCAACAGCGCCTGCCAACAGCGCCTGCCAACAGCGCCTGCCAACAGCGCCTGCCAACAGCGCCTGCCAACAGCGCCTGCCAACAGCGCCTGCCAACAGCGCCTGCCAACAGCGCCTGCCAACAGCGCCTGCCAACAGCGCCTGCCAACAGCGCCTGCCAACAGCGCCTGCCAACAGCGCCTGCCAACAGCGCCTGCCAACAGCGCCTGCCAACAGCGCCTGCCAACAGCGCCTGCCAACAGCGCCTGCCAACAGCGCCTGCCAACAGCGCCTGCCAACAGCGCCTGCCAACAGCGCCTGCCAACAGCGCCTGCCAACAGCGCCTGCCAACAGCGCCTGCCAACAGCGCCTGCCAACAGCGCCTGCCAACAGCGCCTGCCAACAGCGCCTGCCAACAGCGCCTGCCAACAGCGCCTGCCAACAGCGCCTGCCAACAGCGCCTGCCAACAGCGCCTGCCAACAGCGCCTGCCAACAGCGCCTGCCAACAGCGCCTGCCAACAGCGCCTGCCAACAGCGCCTGCCAACAGCGCCTGCCAACAGCGCCTGCCAACAGCGCCTGCCAACAGCGCCTGCCAACAGCGCCTGCCAACAGCGCCTGCCAACAGCGCCTGCCAACAGCGCCTGCCAACAGCTCCTGCCCCCAGCCCCTGCCGACAGCCCCTGGCACACAGCACCTTCAGCCAGAAAGTTCGCCGACAGTGACCTGTTATTTGGGAAGTAAGAACCCCTATAGCTTCCAGCTATCTGGGGAACTACTGTGCCTAAACTTTTGTACCTAGATGGGTGTATGTGCAGGCACCTTCAAAACCACTGTGTCTAAACCATACTGGCATCATATTGTTCTCCTTTGAGACTGCGATTTGTTTGCCTGACATTTATACCCTGATGTGCATGGAGTTGATCACATGAAGACTGCTGTGCCTACACCTTTCTGCCTGCATACTGCATTCCTGAGTCACTATGCCCAAGCGTTTGTGCCTTGATATGCATGCGCGCATATTCTTGCGATTCGACGCTGTAAAAATGCAATTTGGATGGGCATTCTCCTGGATCCCTTAGGAATATAAAGGCTGCTGCGCCTAAACAGTTTGCCCTGAATGCCCAACTGCTGTGCCTAAACCTTGCTGCCTGCATCCTTGCCCTTATGCACTAGAAATGCTGTGCGTAAACGATTGTAGCCAGTTGCGCGTGCACGTAGGCACATTAAGCCTGCTCTGCTTATGATAATCAACCAATAATTGTCACTGTTGCTATTTCCAATTTATCCTACCCTGCTTTTGTTGCTGCAAATGTGTTCATGTATTATCCATAGCTATTACCTTCTCAGCCACCACCATTAACGACCACTAGCCACCACCAACCACCCTTAGCGAACCAAGAGCCACAATCATCCCACCAATTGCACTGCAGGGATTGCTCCGCTTGGCAAAAGGGTCCCCCAGCAATGGCTTTCAACAGTGTCAGTTACTGGATACTGATCCAGTGATAGTTCGTCACAGCTAGTGATTGTTGATGATAGGGTTGATAGCCATCAGCTATAGGCAACAATGCTTGATTTTGTGAATTTCTCGGCAGCCAAAGGAAAGAGGAGAAGATGAAATGAGAGGGCTGTATGTAACAATATTTGAGATCGATCATGCAATGATAAGTCAGCATATAGTTGCAAGCGGCATGGGGTTTATGACAAAACATGTGGATAGAAGTCTACGCAGGAGTGTCTAGCCAACAAAAGCGGAAGGATAAGGAGAGAAAGAGAGAGAGGGAGCGAGTGAGAGATAGCATGCGTTCATTCTTGGGGGAGACGGATTAAAAGCATGTTACAAACCGACCAAACAAATACACAATTCTTGGAAACTCAAGAACTAAGGTGCATCCCATTTGTTCCCAGGTTTACCATGGTTGCACCATGATTTCACCATGATGGCCAGGCGATTCACAGTCACTAGGTGCTATGAGTCATGACCACATCAGTACCACCCAAAACGTACAGTCATTCCTGAAAATTAAGATTTTAGCTATCGTCCAAAGTTGTGGGCAAATCTATGGCGTACATTATTCACAATGATCAACCGTCATTGTTCATAGTTATCCATCATCATTAACCATTGACTAGCCGTCCCTAACCATGTCATTCACTCTATTAACCATCATAAACAATCAATCAACCATCGCACACGGTAGCTATGAAGCATCAGGAACCATAAATGTACCATAAATCAAGCATCATCCACCACTGTTAGCCGGCCTCAATCACCATTAAATTGTCATCAATAAATAGGAACCATTGATAACTACCACTGCCCATTCGCTGCTTGAACCTCGTGTTTGTGCTCAGGTGAAACGTGCCCTGGCCGCCGACGGTCGGGAAGCACGCCGCAAGGTGTGGGGAGAGCGTCCAGGAAGGGTCCTGGGTCAACCATGGGGAATTCTAAGGTGAAAAATTGCCCTTTTTAATTCATACGAGATGATATCTTGGGTTAGATTATGCATTATATGACTTGATATGGATATAGATAGATAGATAGATAGATAGATAGATGTCATTAGAGATTGGATATGAAACCATTCTCAACGTCTTCATCCCTTGGAAGACCAGCTGAGCTCCCGCAACCAGGTGAAGCTGGAGACCTTTGGCCACATCCGTGTGCTGCGCTACGAGGAAAGCGTTGGAGTGCCCACGGTTTGGCCAGTCGTTGGTTCTTGGCTGGTGCTGTTGCTGTTCTTGGTTGATTGGTTCATGCTGTTGTTGTTGGTGGTGGTGGTGGTTCTTTTGCTGTTTTCGTTGTTGTTGATCTTCATGTTGTTTTGTTTTGGGTGCTGATGGATGCTTGCTTTTGCCAGTCGTAACACCAGTGATTGTAGGATATAGGCAGGAATATATCCATGTTGGTACTGCTGATATAACCAGGTGGGTGTGGTTGAGAGCGAAAGAAAATTCCCATGGATGGTAGTTCTTCTCGGCTTCAACCGCTAGAATGTAGCCAGTGTGACAAGGATGTGGAGTTGATATGATTGGTTATCCCTTGCTCCTTAAAACTTTGTACAAGATGGTTACCTTTCAAAGGCCCACGAAAGGACACACCCACGAGAAAATATCACTAGTGAATCTTAGAAAGTGAGGATTGTAACGAAAAAAACTCATGGCGGAGCACGTAGGGCACCGAATCTGTCAGTCCCAAGCCATGAATAATCAGGGACTTGAATGACCAACCCAGAACAGGGCTGCACAAAGATAACCATCATAAAACGAGCCATCGAAAATAACCCTTGATAATTAATAGCTTCATTATCATGTTGATCCATATCCCGAATCACGAGAGGGGCAAACCATGATATTCATGAATAATTTCACTATCATGTCCATATCCCCAGGTTTTCCAGCTTCTCCCCCTTGGTTCTCCCCTGGTTATCCCAGCTGGCTGTCCCCTTAGGCACATGTTGATCCGCCAGGAACCCACCTGTGGACGTTTGGTGGTGCAACGCTGGCGCAGTGGCTATGTGGACCTCAAGGCCGGGGGGCGAAAGTTGGTGGAAAGATAAGGGTCGATGATGGTCAAATGTTGGAGTTAATGAAGGTTAGAAATGATTAAACAATGGTGATTAATGATGGTTAGTAATGGTTGAGCGATGGTTGATAGAGTGATCAAACATGCTCTACGACTAGCCATTGATGGTGACTGATGTTTAATAACTATGGTTGATAATAATCAACTGATCGTTGATTGATGGGTGAACACAGCTGAATTGATAGCTAAGTTGATGGCTAAGGTTGTGGCTAGGTTGTTTAAATGATAAGAGTTAGTGATGGTTTGTAAGAGTTTAATGTTGGTTCATTGGTGGTTCAGTTGGTGGTTAGTTGCTGGTTCTATGTCATGCCATCAACAATGCCATGGCTGATGATCACAGGATTGAATGCCGATCAAAAAGATTGGAATTGCAACTAGAAATGACTGGCTTTGTTGGCTAAGAACATGTGGCAATGCCCGAGATCAGGATATCCAAGATCTTACCGACATGGCCATGGCGGCGCCAAAGTGACCATTGCTGTGACCACATGGGCCAGAGCTGAGCCACTTCAAAGCACTAGCACCCCCACACCGCTCATCATCGTGCTATTACAGCAACACGATCACCATTCACAACTCGCGAATGATGATGATGATGATGATGATGATGATGATTATGATGATGGTGATCATCATCATCATCATCATCATCATCATCATCATCATCATCATCATCATTTGTTATCACGGTATGGTCATTGCTCACAGTTCACCAGCAGATGCTGTACTTGTGCCAGGCCTCAATGCCAAAGGAGAGCGAAACCACAGCCACCTGGCAGGGAGGACAGCCGCAGAAAGCACAAATACACGGTGAGTTGTGATCCTTCGTTCTTCATTGGCTGAAATTTTGAAATCATTCATTCACGGATGATGCTGCTTGTTTATCTCATGCTGAAATTATGTGAAATTTACGGATTTAGACAATATGTATTGGATTGTACTGGCAGGTTTGTGTCAAAGTCAACTAAGTAAACTCCCAATGTTTGATGGAAAACAGAACTGTGGGCTCCTGGTTGCGTTGGGCAGCTGAACGTTGGGCCCTCCGCCGCCTGTGCGTGATGCGTTCAACACAGATGATCCATATAGCGTCAAGTTGCCAACGGTAGTCATCAACATCAACCGTCATCAACATCTCATGTTTCTTTTGACGGATGATTGTTGGCATCATGATCCTTCAGAGATCTTTTTGTTTGTGAAGTTGGGTTCAGCCAATCTATGGACTATGATTTTGGAGATCAAACAATTGGATTAAATCAGTGGCAGATCCATGGACCTTTGGGAGATCCATGGATCCATTGGTGCCATGGTGCTCCTCCAGGACTCCGGAACAACGTTTGCGACAACTTGGTCACCTTTTCGGGCTTGTTCTGAGGTGCAGCGGCCCAATCCTGGCCATGCTCCCCTTTTCTGCAGGTTTTGGATGTTAGAAACTTCGTGGACAAAATGGATGCTGATGAATGGTGGTCCAGCAATCACTAGTCAGATGGGCAGTGATGAATGGGTTAATGTTGAGGCTCAAATGTGGCATGGTAAAGTGATGGTTGATGTTGGTTATTGGATGATTAGTCATGCTGCTGACTAGTCGATGGGTAGCCGGCAGAGCGATCTGGCGGCGATGCAGCAGTTCATGGATGACCAACAATTGATAGGTAATGATTGGTTATTTGATGTTAAATGTTGGTTATTTGATGATGTTAACTCATGGTCAATGGTGTGTAATAAGCTGATTCATGATGGTTCAGGGACAGTTTCAGAGAATGGTTGCATGGTGCTAACTGGTTCAGAGTGATCAATCATGATTAAATGAATGATAGTGATCATACCACCATGTTTTATGCAGCATCACTTTAGTTGATTGATTACTGGTTGCATTATGTAATGGTTGCATCTAATGGTCATCATCACGATTTAATGGATGATGTCTAATGGTTAGTGATGATTCACGATATTAGAAGACGAGGTTATTACAATGATGCTAACTATACTCAATGGTTACTACTCAAATGGTTATTACTGATAGCATTTCTCACTGCAACGTGTGTTGCCCAAAAGCGTTGGTCTCCCTGCTGAAGTCATCATGTCACTTGGATTCCGTGGCTTCCATTGCTCGTGGAAGCATTCATGGTACACCCAAGAAGAGAAATGGCGGTAGACTCTGGCAAACAAAGCTGGAAGTTAAGAGTCACCAGTTCTAATTGTTAAACCAGGTACAGATGGAGGATTTTCCACTTCCAGGTGAGTTTGCCAGAGAGTACATATGCCTTTCTGCACGCATCACGTACTTAATGTGCATGTATTTTTTTGGTATGAAATGTTCACACCAATGTGCATAGGTGAATGGGCATATGCTGACATGCAAACATGTAAGTTTACCCTAGCTCTTGGTACTGCGATGGAGCCATCAACTACAAGTGTTACTGCCCAAACTGCCTCGCTTGGATGTTCAACCAATGGATGTCAGCGTGTTCTGAGTTGTTTAAGGACTTTGTCTTAAGCCCAAGCTCCACTTATCCACCTATCCAATCAGAAAAAGTTCCCTGACTGCCAACTCCAGCGAAATGAAGCAGCGGAGATTCATTCACCACCGATGTACCAACCCAATGTAGCCACCAGATGACCCTGGGGTACACCGGCCACGTTGGTCACTGAGGTGGCTGCTGTACCACCTGACTCAGCAGAGCAGTTCTGGTGATGGAATGACAATCGGAAAATTTTCATCGTGTTTGGAGTCCAGCTATGGGTACATTTTATGATGTTTGCATATGCTGACCGTACATGTATCAACTTATTTGCATGACCTTGATCAGAAGTAACTTACGCTTACTATTAACTAACCAACAGTTGCCCACAAGGAACCAACAAGTAGCCCACCATTTGAGGCTCAGTTGCAATCACCAGCACTCCAGCACTGCTGACACCGCGACGATCGTCGCAGGGTTTTGTTCGGATTTGCATCGCAGTCTCCGACGGCACCAGTTGACCCTTGGGGTGGTCCCTGTTGCAGCCTACGGTTTTGCGACGGAGGACGACCAACAATTTTCACATTGCTGGCGGGTGAGGTACCTCGTGACGTCACTGGCATTTCAACTGTTGCAGTACCGGATGCACATCCATCATGAGTCTTCTGGTCATTGAATTGAGTACTTCATTCACCACAGGTTTTGATCCCTTGATCTTTTCGGAAGGGTACTGATTGAATCCCTGGGGTTAACTAACGATGATCAGCATCTGCCCACATACGGAAGTAGTTGCAAGCCTCTCATGCTAGGATGTACGGCAACCGTAGGCAGACTGAAGCTATTGATTGGGCCTGTTCCTGGCTAGAAGGCACCGAGGAGATTGCTGCGCAAAGCAAATCCAGAAAAACTGCTGTTGCGCTTCACTGCTACCATGCCATGAATTGCGTTGCAGCACATAAGAGTGGTTGGTCGTGCGTGACGAGCAAACAACGGTCAATCATTGTCACAAATGCTCAACAGTGGTCAACCATTCAACATAATGATGACAAGATGTGTGATCAACATGTTTGGGCATTGGTAATCTACTTACTAGGACAACATGTGTAATTCCAAATCATTGGTAATTCCTTTGGTTTCCATACGAAGGAATTTCCATGGCACCGCTTCACCAGCGCAGCTGCGCAGCTTGGAAGCCGCAAAAAAAGGCCGCAGGCTGCAACGCTGGATCAATCAGAATCCGCAGCTTGGGTGATTTTCTTGGAAAAATTTGTGGTTGATTGATGATCCCTGTAATCATGATTAAGTTCCTTTATTTTGTGATGCTTTGGTAGTTGAATCTTAGTGAACCCCATGTTTTGACTGCTGAATCGCTCTCAAAGCTAGGTGCTATTTGTGTGACAAGACCCACCACTGCGGCCTGAACCAGAGCGTGAATACTTAAAGTACATGTGCATGATGGTACGCGCATATATTGTAGGTTATACCTGCACATGTAGAGATCAAATGAAAATGTTTGACTCAACCTTCATCATCATGCCGTCCAGTCTTGTGTCCAACGTGCAAGCTGGTGCCTTTTTCAGCTCAACACCGGACACAGGGAGGGGCTGTGTTACACGATAGCAAGCGCTGCTGATGTGCTGTAGTCCTGGCCAAAAGGTGTTTGTGTTTGCTATTCCAAGTGAGTCGGTACTGTTGAGACAAGAGGCTGCGGGTGCCATGTCATTCACGAGTCAGTGTGGCCATGTGTTAGACTATCTGAATTGAAAGTATGTCCACCTCTCGACTCTCTCAAACATGAACCATCAGCTTTCCAAAGCTGCGAAGAATTGATCGCTGACCATGAGCAAGGGGTCAGGTAGGCCGTTTGTTTGAACATTTGAAAAATGAGTGATCAGGGTCATGAATGAGATCATGTCTTTAAAAATGGAGATTCGTCAATGCTCAGGTCATCCATATGAGCATAGTGTGATCCAAATATCTGTTAACATTGTCTGATCTAATCTACGCACATCCAATCTGATTTTGACCTTTCGTTGTGGTCATCATTAGCTCATCCTGAAACAACGGAGTCATCCGAACTCCGCGCCAGCTGGTCCTTGGCAGTGATGAGGCCATGAATTGGGCGTCTGAGTTGGCAATGTTGATTGAGGCGATCCAATTCAAACATCCAATTTGTGTCTTTCACTTTAGTTCTCTTCATCGGTCACTTGACCGTTGTGTAGGGGCCATAGGTCACTGTCCTTACAGCACAAATCATGAGCAGATCGAGATGTGTCTTGCAAATCTTGTAAAGATTCTCCTCTCCTTTGCTAGTTCTAGGGCCACTGCATCCAGTCTAGGTTTGCGGTTCATCACGGAGAGACATTTAGGGTTTGTTCCCCTAAGAATCCATGGAGTTTGGTCACAGGTTCGTGTCTTTTGCCTTGGGGAATCCTGGAGTTTGGAACCTGACTCTGGGGAACTTTAATCTACACCCTTGTGGCCATCATGCCACGTGTCCTTATCCGGGCCATCACGCCACGTGTCCTGGCGTCCTTGGATTCCGATGGGAATTACAACAATTTCATTGCGACATGCCAAACTGCCTTCTTGGATCTGGCTGTCAGCATCAGCTTTTCAGCTTGTTGAGTCAGTCGCAAGTTGATGTATTAAATGGCAAACAACCAATCATTCAACAAATAGTGGTTCTGATGGATGTTAACCCGACCATTTCAACTGGATTGTTGTCAATGACCTTAACATTAATAACTCTATGGAAACCGCTGTGAATTGCCATTTTGCTCGTCGTGTACAAGAATCACCCATAGCCGTAACCATTGATTCATTGATAGATAAGTACGTCAGAATGATCATGTTTTTTGTCAATCACCACGAATGACCATCAAGAACTGTCATCAAGAACGAATCAACGACTAATGATAACGCTTCTTAACTGGTGTCGACGAACTGATTATTAAGTGGATATCGACTGGTTATCAACCACAATTTTGTTATGGAGAACGAGCAAACTTGGTTACCGTTGATAACTTGTTGATAACGACCACTGGTTGCTGGTTGCTGATGCTCAGTGGTTGGTCATTCAGGTTGCTGCTGCTTCTCCATTGGCTGGTGGAGGCCACAGCAGAACAGTGGAAGGGTGGCGGCACCAGTTGGTGAGGGGCGTTCGCTACGGTTATCGTTGGCTAGTACGGTGCCATTGTGGCTATATGATTCTACTACAGCCAATGCTATTGTTACATTATGGCGATTATTAGCTATAGGCTGCTTACTAAATTGTGCACGAGACTAGTTGGCCGTAGGCTAATATTGGCTCATAACCTGAGTTGGTGCGAAATTGTAATGGTATCACCAATTGTGCTCTTAGTATCACTAGTTGGTGCAAGTGGCTAGCCGTCTCGGTAGTCAGTAACACATTGGAATCGGCTGATAGTTGCAACGACTAGCTCATTACTACCTATTATTATAACCCACTAGCATTGAGAATGATTAACCTTGGCACAAAAATGTTTGCGACCAATTTGTTGAAAGCCAGTTGGTTGGCATTTTGAAGCCAGTCGGTTGGCTTGTTTGAGCCAGTTAGTTGGCATTTTTTTAGCCAGTTGTTACAATGGCTGATTAACATTGGTCAGAAGTCATAGCCAGTTGGTAATGACCATATGGGATTCGGAATCTTGAATCCTAGTTCTTTTGCATATTAGGCTTCCCGAGAGCCTTGCTTGAGCAGAGCGCAGAGTTTAAGAATATATTGGTGAACGACATGATGATTAAGTAACGTCACATGTGATTATACCAAGTGCTACTGGCTACGATTAAGATGAACAATGGGGTATAATCGTAGCGTTGTATGGGGTTGTCTCAAGATCGATGGTAACAGCAACGGAAACCACCACAGGGCTTGTCGAGGCAGTTGAAACACCTGGCAGCTGCCTAGCCATGAGAAGTCATTGCCATGGCATTCGATTTGGAACCGTCGTTGCCATGGCATTCATAGCTATGCCTTGCTGAATCGTTGCTGTTGAATGTTGGCCATTGCAGTGACAAGCTTGCGAACATCAGAATACCACGATCTGTCAATCCTATTTGAAGCGGAATCATCTGTCAATCCTTTGTGAAGCTTATTGTTTTCCGCGGGGCCCATGTGACTTCTGTGGATGTTGGATGTACAAACAAGAACTCTGTTGCTTGCAAGAGCTTCATTGTCCACACGCTCTCAGGCAGCCGCGGGACCCAAGATCCCCATGGTCCTCTGGGGGCAGAAGCCCGAGAGGCCTTCATCTGCCCATCTCTTCAAGCCATCGGGTTGAGAAGCCTCGTAGCTTAACTGCTTGGATGATCGGTGCTACCCTGCTGAAACGAACCGGCAACCCCTGAAATCCGGGTGTGAGCCATGTCGGCAGTGTTGCATGGAAGGCGATAGGGGTCCAACTAAGTTGAAGAGTAAGTGCTATGACCATTCGATGATTTGAGTCCTGTGGTACCTGCAAGACTGGCCACTTTTGCCCTTAGGAATTCCACTAGTCTTGCCACAAGTGGTCATCAGAGCAATCTCACCCTGTTGTTTAAGATCGGCATAGCACCGGTTCAAGTGTTTTTCACCACCAAAGATGCGAACCTGGGAGGCTCTACTTGTCATTGCCGCTGAAGGATGTGAAGGAACCTGAGGTTGAACTGGAGGAGAAAACCAGCTGCTGCTTTGACACTGGCCTGTTGTTCTGTGTGTGCTGGATGTTAGGTAGGTTAAATGATGTTTGGTGGTGGTCAATGATGAGAGTTGCTGCTGTTGTAGTTATTATTGTTGAGAAAACCGCCGCCGAGAGAGATCCTTTTGTTGCTGGGTATGCTATCAGCTCTCTTGGTGCTGGTATGTTTGCTGTTGTTGTTACCATTGGTGTTGGTGGTTGCAAGGTTGTCCAGGACAAAATTGCTAGGCATTTCCCCCCACTGAATGAGTTTGGCGTGTATCAATGATGATGGAATGGTCTTCCTGCTGGGGGACAATTGCCATTTCAGATTGCAAAAAGCCATGCAGCTCAAACCATAAAGATCGGAGAGAACCAATGGCTTCACCTGACTTTATCTACCAGCAGGATTTCTATCACTGGCTGCCACGGCTAATCCCTTGGCTATAGCTCCACAGTGGGAGTTCTATGTCCAACTGGCGGAGTGCCATTGGGAGTTTTGATCACCGTTTTGGAGATCTACCAACTGACGTTGATGGTTAGTCAATGGTTCATGGTGATTAACCACTAGATGGTTGAAAATGATTAACCATCAAGCTTCAAGCACTATCAATCCGTTTCATGGATTTCACAAATCATCGAGAAACAACCAAAATGCTCAAACATCAAACCAGTGCCCATGATTAAACAAGGAAAATGTTCTCAAATCCATAGCAAGCATGGAAGATCCACTTGTCTCGAGGAGACACGCGTCTACTTCAAAGGCATCAGCCAAGGACAGGAATATGAGGCGCCAAGCGCTGCCAGTGTTAGCACCCCCACGAGATCAAGAATAGAATCCCCCCATGTCAAGGCCAAGCAGCTTGGTGCATTTGTTGGGTTCACATGGGAGGATAGGTAAACCAGTCATCTCATTTGTTGGGAACTAAAGCCGCAAGCAGGTATTGGGGAGCTGCTCGCAGTAGGGCTTTGTGCAATGAGAAGATGTTTGAAGCACTGGATTCCAGGTAAATCATGATTCCCAGTGGAACCATCAAAGATCCACCCATATCTCAACACACTCCCCTGTTCCACTGTTGCGTGCCGTGACCCCGCAGAATCGTAGAAGCCACTCTGGTTGTTCTCATTCTCGTTGCTGATGATTCTGATGATGAACAAGAAAATAAGGTGCAATTACGGTGATGAAAAAGCATCTTTCTTGTTTTGATCTGCTGGTTATCCTGGTTCTGATTCTGATCAGGCTTATCCCACAATGACTGTCAAGAATCCGTCAACATAAGACGACGACAGCAACCAACAATGACAATGAAAGACCTTTAGCCACAACAAAAACCAGCTGGTCTTAGCAGCAACCAAACAGTTAACCATCAGCCAACAATAAGAACCATTGCTGACTGATGAAACGGGTGAAACACCAGCAAGGTTCAATCAACCACAGCCATCCAACATATCACCAGCCTGCCTCAGGTGGATCTGAGGCTCTTGAGAGGGATCAATGTCTGGACCCCAGTGGAAAATGCCATGAATTCCTTTGGAAAAGCGGTGGGTAAATGTGTCGTGACGTGTCGTGTAATGCCATGGAATGGAACGTTTGTGTGTAAATGTTTCTGCGTTTGCATGCTCGCCCTTTCCGTGGGCCTGCACATCAGAAGTGCGTATATATGCGTGGTGTCATACAATGCATTTCGTACACCTAGATGTGCTCTGAGATTTTCTTACATTGCAGCGTATTCCACTGGGTGTGCCTATGTAGGAATGTATATGAATGTATGTATAGCGTATGCAAATGGGCAACTACACTGGGAAGACAATGTCGGACCAACAACCTATGGAACCATCATATTTAGCTTGGGGAAAGGTTTACGTAAGAAGTCGTGCCAATTCCAAAACGTATGCGAGCTCTGATGATTTTTGTTTGTTTTTGGCAGTTTTGTGGCGGTGCCCTTGTGATTAATGTATAAATGCATGTGTTATTTGAATATATGGGACATAAAAAAACCAGCGGTGCCTTGCGCGAGTCGGTGGATGGGTTGGTTGGTTTCTTGGTTGTGTTGGCATACACTGCTACACTGCACACCCATGTTCCCACTGCGCGCTCTGTACATTGCCAACTCATTGCTGGCTCAAGGCTCAAAGCTGGAGCCGCTGACAAGAGAATCCACTGCTGCTGATAGACTGCGACTGTTGGTCCTGCTGGAGAAAGATCCAAACCTTTGCAGTTAGGGTATGTAGAGGTGCCAGCGTCCTTGGCTCAAGATGCTGAGCAGCGTCGTTGGACACGTCGTTTCCACGTCGTTTTGGCGTCGTTTTTTTGGGGGGAGTTTTCAGTCAGATAACGGTTTGCTCTGAGATCTCTTAGCTGCTGCTGCTGCTGCTGCTGCTCCTTCCTGCTGCTGCCCCTTGCTCGCTACTTTCATGAGTTACCAAGTGTTTCAGTGGTGTGCCATTGGGGAAAGCATTTCTAACCCGAATATTTTCCAACCCTGGAAATGACAAAACGCAAGCTGGCGATGTGATTTTGGTTGTGTGCCTTGCTCATGACCTGCGCATTGGTTTTGGCAGTGTGCCATGGAGATTTGATGTTCAAACCGCTTTGTTTGACGTGCTTGCTACTCTCATGAGTTACCAAGTGTTTCAATGGTGTGCCATTGGGGAAAGCATTTCTAACCCGAATATTTTCCAATCATTGGAATGACAAAATGCAAGCTGGCGATGTGATTTTGGTTGTGTGCCTTGCTCATGACCTGCACATTGGTTTTGGCAGTGTGCCATTGGGATTTGATGTTCGAACGGCCAGCGTTTGATTGTATGTGCCCATCAGCATGTATTTTTAGTAATGAGATCTTTGCCGCGGCGGTGCCAGTAGGAATTGGCCTGTTGGCATGACTTTGGCGTGACTTTTGGAAATGGCGGTGCCAGTAGGAATTACCCTGTTGGCATGACTTTGGCGTGACTTTGTCGTGCGTGTGTACCACCACTGCGCCTCACAACACAGTTGGACGTTGGGGCCTGAAAGATGATTTGCTTCCCAGATGTGTCAGGTTCCAAGTTGAATAGTAACTGCTGTTATGGTTAAATTCAGCTGCCTATCATTACGGATTTCCATCCGAAACTGTTCAGACTATCAAATAGCCAATTCGCACAACCAGCTGCGAAGAAGCATTTTGAGCAGCCATCACTGTTCTCAAGCAAGCAAGTGTGGCTTGCCAACCAGATGTGATGGGCTCCAAAATCGATCAGTTTACTCAACGTTCAGGGAATGTGCAATCCATCTTCCAGCCACTATTGTTCGGAAAAAGGCGTAAGAACTGATGAAATCAATCAACCATTCTGGTTAGTGATGCTATTCTGGCTATTGTGTTATCTTTAGTCACTTTAGTCTGTTTGATTCGTCTTGGTTCAACTGTTGGTTTTCCTTGGCGCATGGGTGGCATCTTTCAAGCCGGGTTCCTCGCCACCCAGGTGACTTCGAGTAAGTACGACCTTGGAGACAAGGCGCGACACCAGATTCACAGTGGAGATCTCAATTATCACCGCAGATGACCCCTTCTATCATTGTCTATTATTGTTGCTCGTTAAATTATATATTAAACTATATTAGATTAATCATCATTTGGGAAATCATCTCTCTTGTAGTTGATGAATTTGAGTTTCCCAAATCAGTTCCTTGCTGTGTTGACCATGTGGATGATGAAGCCCTGGTGCCAGGCAGTCACCTTTGATCTCCCAAAGTTGGCTTCAGAGCCCTGACCGGGAACTCAGCTGAGGGCAGACGCGCCGCAGTTGCTGAAGAGAAGCTGGTTGCAGTTGAGGGGCAGTGCCGAAGCTTCGCCCATGACCGCCGGAATACCAGTTTCAAGCTGCAAAAGGACGTACAGAGAGGAATGTATTCGGCCAACATCAATTGCCCATGATGGGAATTATGACATGTTTGTTTTGACCAGCAACTTGATGTTGAAAAGATGTTCACTTTGGATCGAGAGGGACCCTACCTCCACCTTAGTCATCTTTGCACTCAAGCATCCTCCACCCAGAAAAGGGCCAGCAACAAGTGAGTGGTGGCTAGGTGAACCCGTTGTGGGTTGATGATGTTCTTCCTATGACCTCAGAACTCCTACACGTTCTGCGCTAGGGATCGTGACCGATTGCATAGGAAAGCCACATCGCTTCCCAAGTCACCGGTATCATCAGGGGTGTGCTCTTGTGGCTATGCCTTTCTCGTATTGTTACCAATGATATTATCAAGTCACTATGCATTCAGATGGCCATATGGTCTGAACATGTCTTAACTGGTTGCATTCCTCGAATTCAACGGCTTCAATGGCTTGCATTGCTTCTTGCATTGCTTGCATTGCTTGACACCCCTTGTGTTGAGAGGACTTCCCGAGGATCCCGCAGCCAGGTTGGAAACGCCTGACACGCTCCAAGAAGCTGGGCGGCCCAGAGCCACACCTGTGGCAGAAGGGGGGTTACGAATCGGTTACGAATATGTGGTGCCTTGTGTTACTGTGCTTTGTGCCTGGGCTATTCTCACTAGCTTCGTATTTTCCCGAACGCAGTGCTGTGACCGTTGAATTTGTGCACCATTCCATTCCTTAATTGTTTTGGCTTTGAGCTTCCGTTTTGAACTGCGCTTGTTTTTTTCTCCCAGCCGTCCGACATTGCCACAGGATGCAACCCTTCGTCAAGAAGGACCTCTGGGTTTTGCCTCAGATTAGTGAAGCAAGGCAAAGGTGGAAGATGGTGACATTCTGGTAATGTGGGTGATGGCAGCGATGGCAGTGATTGATGGCTGATGTAAGAGTTGATAGTTGAATAGTTTACTTGAATGATGGTTGATGATGGTTGGTTATGATTGATGAATATTGATGATGGTTGTTAATAATGTTAGTGAGTGTAGTGTTGGTGATGTGATGCCACAGTGAACCAGCGCGCGCTCCAATGAGGACACTCAACGGCTCTACCCGGACGAATGCCATCGAGAGATGCTGCTGTGGAGAGAGGCGGAGGGGTCGCACAGGGCACAGGGCCCCTGTGTCCACCGCGAGGGGCACAGAGGCTGAGCGTAGAAACAGATGCAGCAGATGTTTTGCAGATCTTACGGAGTTTTGATCGTTTCCTCATGCGCATTTATGCTGTGCATTCATGCATGGATACATGTATACATAGACGTGTAGCACACTCCAGATGTGACACTGCCAAGGTTCAAGGTTGCTCCAACCTATGCGAAAATGCTGATAGCTTTCAGTTTTAGTCCAATGACTTCCTTCGGTTGCCCCCAGGCTTCCTACACCAGGCACACCCTTTTTGTGCCCGAAATGACTAGGTGTAGACCCTCAGGGGTTCTGAATGCTGTGCCTGCGCCCCACGCTTTCACAGCTGGAATCCCAAGAGAAAATTCGGAGAAAAAAAAATCAGATGCCTGTCCCGAGTTTTTTGTTCACTGCAGTTGTGTTCCCGACAAAGACATTGACTGGTTCTTATCAGCCCTAAAACTGCCTCCTCACTAGCAGGACAAGTACTCCGGAATTATCTCCTGCCATCTCTTTGTCTGGCCGACCAGTGAATTGAATGGTGTAACAACTGTCAACCACCAAGCATGGGCCCAGCAATATTGATTTCTTAGAATTATGATTGGCCATTGACCACTCCATCTGAACCAACATAAACCACCATCCATGATGAACATTCATGAAGCAGTATTAATCATTAAACGCCATCAATCATGGCCATTTGTTGGCCAATGACTACTCACCATTTGAAGCACCATCACTCCCAACGAACCCCACCCACCATCATCACTCCCAATGACCCCCACCATATAAACCACCATCCATGATGAACATTCATGAAGCAGTATTACTCATTAAACGCCATCAATCATGGCCATTTGTTGGCCAATGACTACTCACCAATTTGAAGCACCATCACTCCCAACGAACCCCACCCACCATCATCACTCCCAACTCCCAATGACCCCCACCATGACTGCCACTTTCAGAGCTTCCAAAAGTCACCGAGCTGCCAGGCTTATTTCTATGCGAAGCTACACCCAGAGGTGCGACGGTGGCAGTGTTTGGTGGTTCTTAAGGGTTTGCCATGGTAGTAGGTCCTGGTCGTATACGACTTGTAATGGCCCTGATCAAACTATCATTGCGTTGATATGTGTTCATTGTTCATGTTCTTATGATATTGGCTAACAATGATAGCTATTGGTTCTTACATGATAGTTTCGTTCCATGGGTGTATGATTGATATCAACAATTATCTAATGGTCATTGATTACTACCGGCAATAGTTGTTCAACCACCTGGATCATCTTACTCGATTGTTCTTCTCCTAGTTGATCCTGTCTAAGGGCAAGCCGTTGGAAGTACCTCAGATGTCCTCGCAGCCTTCTGCAAACAAACATCAACTGTGACCCAAGCGTTGATCACTGGTGGTGATGGTGTTGATGATTCACAATGGTGGATGTTCGTCCAGTCATTGCCACCCAGGAACTGGGCACGATTAAATCTGCTTGTGGAGTTTCCCAGTTGCCTCGATCTCAAGTTTGAATCTGTTGTATTGCGATGTTTGTTTGGGCTGACCCAGGTATTGCGAAGGATGTGACTAATGTTTTGTAGCGATGGTTCAGCGGAGGTGGCCGCTGTTGCTTCCCATCCGCCAGGAAGACAAACCATCCAAGCCGGAGGCAGCGCCGAGTGCGAATCTGCTATTGAGAGACGGTGACAACGATGCACAAGCATCATCACGTGATAGTTGGCAATGACAAATGATGGCAAGGATGGCACAATAATGTAATCAAACAGGATGATGTAATGAATCGAAAGAGATCAAGTCTATGTGATAATGCTATTGATGATACTAATGAGCCAATGCAGCTGAGCTATTCACCTGCTGCCATCGTGATGGCAGATGCCAAACCGTTGGTTTTCCTGGTCAAGATGCTTTGTTACTGGCGAATCAGTGGTGCCGGTGAGAAAATTGTTGATTGCTACTCAAAACTGAAGACCATTCGCAGAATGCTTTACTCGTACCATCAATTCCAGGTGGCAAGCATGAATTCATCATGCGCGCCCACCAGCAATGGTCAAAACCCATGACCCCATGACCAGTCCTGTTCTCATCCTCAACCTGTCCAGGGACACAAAGAGCTTCGAGAAGGAGAGAAGTGACTGGGCCAAGCCATCAGCGCTGGAAATGTCTAGCCATGAAATAGCTTACCGTGGCTATGGCCACTGGGTCACCCATGGTCACCCCATCAATATGTTGTGGTTATGGCAGTCTCCAAAGCCACCAGCGCAGGGCCACATCAAGCAGCTGTGGTTGGCCATTTTGCGAAACGCAACGAGGTCAACCATGGTGAGGATGGAGTGACCAGCATGGAGCATGGGCAGCTTGGGGTTAAACAACCAGTTGCGATCCCTTCTTGGAGTGTTAGGAACATCAAGATCTGGCTGTCCTGAAAATACCCCTCAACAACCTGCGGTTGAATTTAAAGGTTGGAACTTTCTCTTGAACTTCCCAGTTTTCCGCTCCCGAGCGTGCTGCCCCGAGGAAGGAATTCGAAGAACGGCTTCTGGCTTTGCGAAAGAAGGCGACGGAATGAGAAAGGACAGTGAAAGGTTCAGGATATGGCAGGCACTAGAAAACCAGTGCTGCTTCGGCGGCTCTACAAGTTGCACTTTTCGAACAGAAATGTCAATGATCGAATGGATTTCGAATCCTGATCATCTCCATGTTGAGAACTGGGCAGTAGCAGTATCAACATGGATGCAGAACTCATTGCCAGCAGCACTAGTAGAGAACTCTGCAGCGTATCAACAGAAGAGCCGTTGCCAGTAGCAGCAGCTGTTGTACCTCCTTTGCTCCCGTTTCCTCGTTTTGCACTGAGCTTCCCAGGCGATCCCCAGAAAGCCCAAGTCCGAGCAGAAGTCGCTGGCGCAGTCGGTACTGGTTGGTCTCCTCCCAGAAAGCTGTAGTCACATTAGTCACTGTGCTCAGAAAATTGTTTTTCCTTAATATGAGTATGTTCGAGTTCCAGGTTGCATTTTACGGACGTCTCCTGGAAACAGTTTCAACTCGTAGATGATCGCTTTTTGAAGAGAAGTCATTGTTATTGCTTTTGGAGTGCTTGTGGGGCAGGTTCTGTGAGATTTCTCAAGGTCGGTAATCTGACAAAGTCAGAAAAATCAATCAAATTCATCCACATCAAGTCACATCAAGATGTTTAATGGGCGTGGATGGAGTTTTGTGAAAATTGGAAGATGGTGCTACCCCTGCAATCAATCTGCCACTAACGACGGCTGAGCCATTGCTGGAGGTTCATGAATCCAATAGTGCGTCCTTTTGTCGTTGGTGCTGCCAATTAACCACCATGAAAATCCATCAAGATAAAACATGAATGAGAGATCCATCTGTCAATAAACCTCCATGTTACTGTAATGGTAAGTCGCCAGCTATTTTTGTTTATGGTACAACTGGGGGCGGTTATGGGTCTACCAAGGGGTAGACGTACACTGTATGAGGCAGTATAACTGTTTGATGGAAAGATTGTTTTCTTTTTGTGGCTCGGGCATCCAAATGCATTGGGCCCAGAGGGAGCCGCACGATCAATCGATATCCGATATTATTATATCAAAAGAACCCCAGGGCCTGAAGAAATGGAGCAAGGGTTTGAAATGGTTTTGGGCAAAGTGGTTGAAAGGTGGCATTGGGATTTTTAATTTTGGTAGGCGTTCGAAAACGATGAGGTGATGCAATGGGTTCTGCCCTAGAAATGCTCCAGGCGATTCTTTTGAGCCTGAGGTGAGCAACAAATTCCATGGCTTAGTTGAACTTACACTGTTTGGCCAAAGCTAGGCCCCGTGCCATCGTTTCTGAAGATACCCGTGGCTAATCCAAAATCCCCACGAACTGCAAGAAATTGAGTAAGGAAAAAACTGCATGAACTTCTTGCATTCCCAGGAAAAAGACTTCGAAGAGCGGCTTGAACGAGTTGTAAGTGGATGGTGACAGGCTGTGATGCGGCAAAAACTGCTAGGTGCAAGGTAGGACCTGAGACCCCTATGGTGAGAATGATGGATTCATTGCTGCAAATTGTGCTTTTCACTGTGTTGATATTGCAGCCATTTGTCATCGGATTCTCACCACACAGAGGTATCGATCATCCTCGGCAGATATCGCCGCTGTGATGGGTCCATGCCGGTGACCGATGGTGATTGTTTATTGAAAATGATGCCGAATCGGAAATGTCGACATGGGGTCAGGATGGGTCAGGATGATTTGTATGACGGATGAAATGGTGAGTAGCAACTTAGTACAGCCTCGGGTGCATCCTGAAGCTCAATCTTTGCAGCATTGAATGGGATACTGCGACTAATTTGGCAGGATCAAGTCTCAAACATTTGGCCACATCATGGTTGATGTGCTTAGCCAGGGCCTTCCTTGGTCATGATGGTTGACGTGCTTTGCCCAGGCTCCCAACATGCTGAAACCTTCTGTAAACTTGGGGACATCGGGTCGGGACAATTGTCTGACATGTTGAAGGAGGTGCCCTTCGGATCACAGTATGATTTAGAAAGATCAACCATTTGGTTGGGATCCCCAAGTTTTAGCTACGTTATGATTCTAAAGTGTTCAAGCAACCATCCGAAGGGGCTCTTTTCATTGACAGCCCTGGTGGTTATTCTTGGGAAATGTGAATTGTTTGAGGCATCAGCGTTGTCCTCATCATCGTCATCATCATTGTCATCATCGTTGTCATCGCCATTCATCATCCATCATTTCTTATCATTCTCTCAATCATCGAAAAAATTTGCTCTCTGTTGTTTCCTGTGATTCCTTTTTCATATCCACCATGTTATATTATCCGGTTTTGCTTGATGATTTGCGAGCGTCAATATCGGCATCATTAGCTTTGTCAGCATCACTGTCATTTTTTTCGTCGTTCCTGGAGCAGTTCATCTCGCGATGTGTCACATATCATACTTCATTTCAATAGGTGTCTAGCATACTATCATCCATCATCCATCATCATCATCATCATCATCATCATCATCATCATCATCATCATCATCATCATCGCCATCATCGCCATCATTCATAACCCGTCATCCTTCATCCTCGTTATCATCAGACGGTCTGTAACGTGTTTTCTGCTCACCCGTTGGGAAGTCGCACGGGACTTGGGCCCATCGCAGACCGTGCGCCAGCGCAGATCCGCTGGTTGAACATACCCGCCTTGCTACCGAAAAATGCGCCCGGGCGTGCTCGGTCCCATGGCCATGAGAACATGTAGGAAGATAGGTAGGAGGTTACTGGTGGATAGTAGGGGTTACTTGCTGCATAGAATAATAAGGTAAATATTGCTACCAACATGGATGTTCATAAAGTTGAGAAGCAGGCACTGAGAATAGGGGTTGCTTGTGAGCATGGTGATTGACGGGAGTACGATGTTTTCGTTTTCCCTTCTTGATGGTTCTATCAGATATATGCGGATTGTTCCGATTAAGGTGGATGGATTGAGCTCTTGCGAGGCAAGTGTCAAGATGATATTTCTGAATCATACGTTTGTGCATGTACGGTGCCCTTTACAACTTGTCACTGGTTACAGTTGTGAACCTTTGGCAACCAGGAAGCTGCTATGGCCCCAGCAACACCCATCATTGGAGAGCTGATTTGTTTCACATGTCTGTGCTTGTTTATTCACATGTCATCGAGATGTTTCACCTTAAAAAGGGTAAGTTTTTCCCTGATTCGAACCCGGATGGACATCCATAGTCCAGGAAGCATGTGGCTTGGGCACTTCCAACATAAACATAGGACAACAGAGCATAGCGTGCGAACTGCTTTACCCGCTCCATCTTGAACCTGTGGTGGTTCCATACAGAAGCCAACAGATTCCAAGTGACAATCACGTTTCTCGACAAATCATTGAGATTGGACATCGTGTCATGCTGCCCACGGGCCCCTTGTGAACCAGCACCGAGGATGGCAGGCAGAGTTTCAAAGTTGCTCCCCTGTGGCTCAAAGATTTTCCATCGCTGAGCCCCATCCATTTCTCACATTTTTGGACCAATGGACATACCTGAACACAAAATCCAAACAATGAAATCGTCGACTAGATGACTAGACCATATATGTTTTCTCCTCCCAGATCAAAGCACCTACGATGATTCAACATAGAATGGAAACTGAGTCAACAAACCGAGAACAACCCCATACAAACGGGCCCAAGCACAACCCATCACTCGTACCATGGTAGTATCCATCCTGAAGTGGTCATGGCTTGGGTCATGGCTTGCGAGATGGTAGAGGTATATATGACGTATTGTTACCCCCTGGCACCTTTACAACGACAGCAGCCAATGTGAACAGCTACACCGCAATGGCAAGCATTTCACACAAAAATAGTTTGTTCAGATTTGTTCATTCAGCAGGTAGCTGGTAAGATGATGATTGATAATTCATGAAAAGCAGCAGTGATTAACACCCCAATGTTATGTCAACCGCCACCTGACCAGTCATTGGTGCCGCCATGGATGGCCTTCCCCCCAAGTTGCAAAAGAAAGTCTTATCAGCATCTCGGCACAAGTCTCCAGTGGCATTTTTTTCTTGAGGAGTTTGCTATTTGGAATCACCGTAGCCGCTGGCCAACTGGGATGATCCAGTTCTACAGCGCTATTCACTGACTCTCGAAGAATAGCTTCGATTCATGATATAACTACGATGCTATAAGCAGCCCATGCCCATCACCGACTACTGCAACGATGCTCGTTCACATTGATGCGTTGTTGCAAGTGGTTGATGGCAGTTATATCATGACATTGGTTCAATGATCAGTGATGGTTAATGATATCGATTCAATGATCAATGATTCAGCGTTTGTTTGTCATGGCCATGACGCTTCGTGTGTAGTGACGAGACGTGCTTGGTCGCGTTGGCCGAGGCATGTCAGGCAGCAAAACTGCTCAGCGCCATTTTCGTCGGGAACTGAGAGACGGACAGGTGGTTGCGCTTGGTTTGGTGGCGACTGTTGCCCGTGGCTGCGCCACAGATGGCTTGGAAGTGCAGAGGTTGACTCTGAACAGCTGATTTTTTATTATCAATGAAAGTCGGTTAATGCATTCAAATGATGAAGAACGGAATCACTATCTATCACAATTGAACCGACTTGATTGTTGGTTAGATTTTCAATGGTGTTGGCCCATTACGAGCAAATTGCAACAGGTCACGGCCTCCAAGCTTATCTCAGATCCCCCAAGATTCTCCCACTACACCAGGGTTTCGCAAGCGATGCTGGGCCAACTTTTAGAATTCGGTGGGCCTTTCTATTGTGCAGTTGATCATGTTGATCCCAACTGTGTTTTCTGGACACAGGTCTCCCAAAAAGTAGATGTCAACACAAGGCGTAGCACGTGGGTGCACGGCGTTTCAAAAGTTGGGGCAGTGAGGGTGCACCCGTAGCCACGTTAAGGTCCATAGCATCTGGACCCTTTGCTGCTTCCTCCTGGCATCTTGGCTGCCAACCTTGGCGTGTGACAGGGCAAGCAGCTACTTTCGGGCAAACTCTAAGCCTTCGAAAGAGCACAACGGTAACGCTTGGAGAAAATCTCAGCGTCACACCTGGAGAAGCTCTTTGCCAAAGAGTCACTTCTCTTATTTTTTGTTCGTTTAGGGAAGAAGTAAGGATTGGCTCCACTGCGACCCCACGTCAGCGAGGTGACGCAATGGACAACCACAGAACCAGATTTTACAGTCATCCATTCCAGGATTTCACACCCGTATTTACATGACTTACGCGTTTGTTCTTGTATTTTCTTCAAACAAGAATGGCTCGAGATTCAATCCAACCATGTCCAAGCGAGAAACACCAGCTGTGGAGAATACATTGTGGCCACCTTATAGCATATATTATTTTAGATAATGATACATAGATACATATGCTTATATGTGTGAGTGCATTTTTTTAGTTTATAGGCACCAGTGTTTTCCCAATAAGCTTTATAAATTTGGAAACTTCTGCCCCTCGTGCGGGTACCATTTGTACATATCTATATGACTAGTCATCTGATGTAGTAAGCTTATTCTATATCTTATATGTATAAGCTTATTGGGCAGTCTTTGTATAGTTTAGCTTTTCCTTTTCTGTCTCGATCTTCTCTGGGCTCGCTTTGAGGCCCTGGTGCAGTCGCTGGGCACCGCGGAACGCTGCGAGGGGGTCGAGTTCCTCGAGGGCCACGTGAGCCACGCGCGAAGCCACGAAGCAACACACGGCTTTCGCTACGCCGTGCGTCCCTGGGAACCGAAGTAAAGCTGTCGATGAAACCGAAAAAGAGCATCTTCTATCTATATCATATGTTATGTATTGTATTTACATTTGAAAATAGGTTGAATAGAAAGAAAGCATTAGATTCTATCAAGCTTCCATGTGTAATTTTGATTTTGTATTCTATTTCTGCCACATATATTAGTTATCTTGTCAAGTCTAAGAAGACAAGAGTGAAGTATGTATCCCTTCTACACGTCAGCTGAGGCATGTCGCTGATCGACTTGGATCATCCGCCGCCCTGGTGGTCTTCTGAACCCATTCAGCGGCTTACTGCGCAGGTGTGTGGTGGTGGCTGATGGCTGATGCAAGAGGTGCATCTCACCTACGGATTTGTTTCAACCTTCGGAGTGCTGAAATTATTCAGTTTCAACGATTTGATACTTCTCACTGAGAATGACTTCTCCCAATTACGTCATAAACCACCAGCATGAGCGATGGAGAAATGGAGAGAGACATGGAATCTAACAAGTCATTTGTCGTTGAGATCGTAGAGCTCTTCATCTGCTGTGTTTGGGCAGCTTGACCCTTGGCAAGAAATGGCCAAGGCCAAGGCCCCACAAATCCGTCTTGCACATGTTTCATCACATGCTGCACGTGTTGCAATGCCTCAGCCAATAGAGGACAAATCATCCTCAGCCCATCCATCGACATCAGGAGGCTCGTGAAGCTGCAGAAACTTCTGGGAAGGTGAAGCTTCTCACCACCCCCGCAGCTGCAGGGTGCTGTGTCAACGGGCCGAGGAGTTCCCAACAAGTTGGGATCGTGGTAGTCGCCGTCTTTACAATTGTCCACGTGAAAGATTTCAACAACTTGTGACGACGGAAATGGATAATTAAGTGCTTGGCTGTGAAGAGTTCTGCGTTTAAGATGACCCACTTGAGCCTGATGACCCTGTGAAACGAACCACCTTTCCTGTTGATTTCTTGGTTTTGCATGTACAAATATGTATATTTACATGTGAACAATGATTTTCTACTGTTTTCATACATAGTCCAGTATGTACAAGTTTTATGTTTATTGTTATTATATATATATATATATATAGATAGATAGATAGATAGATAGATAGATAGATTTATAAAGAGGATGTTTGTCCGGATGCGGCAACAGAATGACTGAATCAAGGAGCTGATGAATATTTAGCCACTTTGGCCTCACCTTTTGGGGCAAGTGGATCAGTTCAGATCTTCCACCCGTAACGTCAGAGGGAGGGACCCCAACGTCCACTTTTCCACACCCGTTACCTTTAGTTGGAGGAACTTGCAACGACATGTATTTGAGTCCTGGAAGGATGGTGATCCGCCATGGATTTTTTGAGAGCTCAATCACCAACAGCTCCCCAAGGTATCATCAGAATCCCATCCAGATCTATTTCTGCGAAGATGCCAACGGCGAGTTCAATGTGGGCGTGTGTGAAGTGACCAACACGTCCGGCCCGCCTGTTGGGAGAAGTGATGGATTTCGATTGAAAGAATTTGGAATCTTCGATTTTCTGTTCATTTACCTGTGCAAAAATTATCTTGTGCAGTTCATGCAGTTGGACCATCTTGGAACTGTGTCCCCACCAAGTCAAAGCATGTAGTGAAGAGCTGGCTACATAGCCAATCAGAAACGCATGGTATGGAACATGCCTGGATCCAAATTCATCTTTTTTGGGTTATTGGGATATTGGCATATCATTCAGATACATGCATTTGGTTGTTTGTTTACTTAGATCTCGATCTGTTTATGTCTTTATTTATTCTATCATGTGTCTATCTATCTATCCATCTATCTATCTAACTATCTATCTATCTATCTATCTATCTATCTATCTGTCTTTCTCTATCTATGTTTCTGTGCATGCGTCTTGCCCTTTTAACACAATTAGTTCGATGTAGATCCGAAAGCATGCGTTTATATTAATGCTGCCACACTTGATACCTTCAAACATTGCAGGCACGGGGCAGTAAACATACGCATGCGACCTGCATGGGCGTACATCGGGTAAGCGATTTGTTCATCAAATTCACCATGATTAAACCATATGATTACCCACTATCATAAACCATCCTGATCCTCAACGCTCATCATTCCCCATCCATTCACCGAGCTTATGGGAAGCTCATCCACCTTTTTCAAGCGCAACCACTAACCGTCACTAACCAACCCCACCCACCAACCCTTCACCAACCAACCAACCGGGCCATCCGCCATCCGCCAGGCCTTGGAACCACCACGTGTTCTTCGTCTTTCGCCTCGAGGGCGACGAGCGACCCAAGCCGTGCCATGGCCACCGTTGAGGGCAGCTGGATCTGTTGATGTGCGTAGTTAACCATGTAGCCAGGAATGCTGTTGCTGAATGATGGTGGTAGAGATGTTCCATTTATGTCACCAGAATGGTGGTAATGCAAAGGTTGGTGATCGATCTCTGAGATTGATCAATGGTCAATGCAAATGATTGATGCTAAACGCGAGTCGGGCTGATCTATGATCTCATTGATGGGTTCTCGGAATGGCTGGGATCTTCCAGCAGCATGGTGAATCGAGGTAGAGATGTTCGCCTGTTGGCATCTGGGATGATCTCAAGTGGCAAGGATGGTCAGCTCAATATGGAGCTAATTGGCCTGGCTTTTGGAATCAGTTCCGACAACCATGAACATGTAGGAATTCAACGGGAAACATGTAGAAATTCCCAACATTTTTTTGCAAGCTACTGGCTCATCAGTGATCATTTCTGCCAGTCGATCATTGCAAACCACTCTTCAGTACAATTTCTCTTCAGTTGGAACCGGTACGACAAGTCGACGCAACCACTCATTGACCACGACTAGCCACACAAACCATCAGTGAACCACAAGTAACCATTGCTTTTTGCTACTGAACCACTATAAAAGGACTATTGGTACCTGGTCTTTCCAAGTTTGACTGTGACCTCAGGCTACACGTCTCGCCTTTGATGGACCTCCAGCATCGCTGGCGGCTCAAAGCAACCTCCCCCGCTGCCCTGCGGAGGGGTGAACCTATGGACACTTGGCGCAGTGCAACGTCAAACACCATGACCATGAGGAACCAGTCAGCAGTGATGATTCACCAGATTGACCAGTACCAGTGGTAATCAGTGTAATGGTTGACAACCAGTAGGGACGATCGACGTTCAGTTGGCTTCCAGGAAGTCTGGGTGGACGTTCTGCCGGGATTGGAGAAGAGCTCCAAAGAAGCGACCCTTGGCTAAGGCTTCAAGACGGCTGCATCACTGTGGCGACGGGGTATGATACGCCACACAGTTGAGGAATTGCAAAGCCAGCGCCATTTGGCCATTTCGATCCTCTTGGTTTACTGTTCGGCAGTCATTCTGTACATATGTTGGAAGTATGACAGAACGCGCATGCACAGAAATATATGTAACCTTCGCAAACAAGGAAACAGTCTCACAAAAGCTTTGATACAACCAATCCGAACTGGGGCACTCTTGCAGTGAATCAATCAGTTTGCCACACGATATCAGTCGTAGTATTTAATGACAACTGCCCAGTCATGACCCAGAACTGTTCTCAACCCAGGCAGACATGACATGACCAAGTAGCAGCTCAAAAATGAAGCAAGCAAGATTGCCTTTGTGCCGTAGGCTGTTTGCTTCATTGGGTGATTTCTTTTCCCATTAAATTCATTGTTTGCTTCATTTGGTTGGATTTCATTCCCTTCAATCATTGCCCGTCATTGGTTCAACGAGTTCTCACATCCACAGCCCATTGCAATCAAAAGCACCGACACTTCAATCGGTTCGCCGTGTTCTGAACCGACTCTGTGCAGGAAGCTAAATGAGAGCTGGCTACTGAGAATTATTACTGAATTATTTGTGACTATTAGTGATTGGTGAAGACTACCAGTGGCTGACAAAAGCGAGTTGGTGAGTCCATTTGTGTACTGACAACTCTTGTGCAATCTTAAATGAGAGTCCAGAACAACTATAATGGTTTACTATGACCACCAGCTCTACAATGGTTAGACAATCAAATGCTTTGACGTTGGTCAACAATGTTCAACAATGAGCATGTTTTATGGTGGTGTGTAAGTCTTAATAATGCGTAGCTGATTCATACTTAATAGCTTGAAAATCGATAAATGGTTAGCCAAATAAGTGCTTCTACATTAAATCACAATATACTCAACAATATAACCATCCTTTCATAATGACAACTTTATGTTGGAAGGATCGTCATTATGTTCATCCCTTGTTTTGCTCAGGATTTTCAAGGCGCACTTGAAGCTGGAACTGGCCGCAGTGCCCCATGCGCGAGCCGAGCATGCAGGCGCCTGGGTTGAGGTGGATGTCAACGTGGCTGCTGCCGTTACCGGTGCCCATGGTTGTCCGCAACATGCGAGGCCACCCCACCTTGCTCAGAACATGCGAGGCCAGAAATTCACCCTGTTTTGGATTGCTCCTCAATTCACCTGGGGCCTTTCCTGGGACACCCAGCCTTTTTTTGGCTGAACGTAGAACTCCGGATCTTTTACTTCACAGGATCCACTGTACGGCACTAACCGTTTGATGGTCATTGCCATGTTCATTGGTTTGGCTCCAGTGTGTTTTGATTGCATCAAAGCATGGAAGCTCATTCATCGCAGCAGAGCTTGCTGAGCCTCAACAAGCTGTTGCTCCGGAAAGCTAGTGGTCACTTGACCTGCTTGTGAACCGATGCCGTCACAAAAATCTTGATATCCCATCCCCACCTTTGCAGAGATCAGCTTCCCCAGAGCTAGAATTTCAGATGCCATGAACGGAAGTCGATGTCGATAAACAAGCGCACTGGTTCTCACAACAGCCAGAAATGATTTCTGTACCTGGTCATATTGGAATAGCAGCCTTTTGTTGGCCGTAGCTCTATTTTTCGCCCGTTCCTGACCTTAGCGAACAACCAAACAGTTCCACCCGAAAACGAAGCGCAGGTTCCTTGCAGACGTTGTTGAGCTTCGGTTTCCAGCCACAGCGGACAGCTGTGCGAATCTATTGGAATGCGCTGAAGCTGCTTCGTGGCTGGGCAGCAATGAGTTAATTCCTGGTTGCAACTGATGCTATTGCCATGTTGTGTAGGATTAACATCCTGTTGCTTGTTTAGTTGGTGATGTCAAGATGTGACACGCAGTCCAAGGCCATGTAAAGCACCAGTAATTCATCGCGGTCGAAAATGGCTGGGGAACAACCAGAACTCCTGACCTGAAGGAAACTTCAGCATGTGGGGCACCATGTTCTGGTTGGAGCTCTCAGGCAAGCGATCTCAGGGATGAAGTTTTGAAATTTGGAGATTGCACAAATGAGTTTTAGGTACCAAATTGCACAAATATGCATTAGTTATGCTTAAGGATTTGTAAATTCATTAACTGAAATTTGAGCAGCTGGTAAGTGTAGGGTGCATTTCCTTTGCTATATCATGCGAAGCTCCGAAATATTTGGAAGCAGCTAGAAACAAGTCATCCGCTTTGCGGAACTTGGCACAACGAGGTCCATCCCATATCACTTGCTTGTACTTGGTGGCAACAAGTGGGCTACCACGCGTTGCCTGGGGTAATACTTTCTTTATTGTCAATATGTTTAAAGTACTTCTTCTTCCATTTCTTCTCTTCTTGTGTTCTCTCGCTTTGCACTTTGTTGCATCTGGCTTGCACCGCACGGGGTTGCCAGGCACTGGAACATGCCTTAGTGAAATCTCTTGCATATTTCACCCCGGTGTGATTCGTACCCAGATATGACTGCCTTGTTGATCACCAAGTTGGCGAATGAATTGCATCGTCCAAGGAAAAGGCGTTGGTTTCAGATCTCACCCGTCGCCGCAGTTCAAGGAGGATCCGATCCAGCTGGGCCGGGGTTCAGCGGGTTGGGCATCCTTGGGGATCAGTTGCAGTTCTCAAAGCCCATCAAGACACCACTTTGCAATGCTTTTGAGTGATGTGTTTGGTGGGGGCTCAGAACATCACAAAGATATGGCTCCGGGTGAATCTAAGTGCATACTTTTGGTTCGCATCTTTTCTGCTGTTGCATGAGATGGACCCCTAACGCAGAATGTCAAGGAGGCCTATACCAGCAGTGTTTTTAGCTTGGATCACGCAGCTTCCTGTCAGACATTGCACTGCATTTTACCAATCCATGTGAGGTATGTAGGTCATCATGTTGGAAGTGAATTTGAAGGAGAGCAGACACACCACCGCTCAGATCCACCACAAGAAAGTCAGATACACCATCCATGCACCGTCTTAGTTTCCTCCTGGCAGGATGTGTCGGAAGCCACTAAAAGGAGCGGCGCTACGCGACCCTGGTGGCGCGACAACCAACGCTTTCCTTGGAAACCGAGGCGTGGCCTGCATGGGAGGAAGGAAAAAAGGAAACCTCAGTGCTGCGTCGTGGCCTACCAGCCCTTTTTGGAACTCATGCTCTAAGTGCTACATAGGTTGCAATCATATTAGAAACCGTTGGACGATAACACGCGTGCTCTCCAATTACAATGTCAACTTAAAAGCATTGGACCTGCCAAGAGACAACCCTGTCTCGGACAAATTTTTGAACAGCCCAATCCGATTAAATTTTCTAGGATATCGACGCATTCGGAGGTTTCCAAACCAACAATTTCTGCTGTTTGGACCAACGAACAATTTGACGATGTTTGTCGGCCGCATACCAAAGCCGAAAAACAACTGATCAGCTGGAACGGTTAGCTGGAACAAATTTGTCAAAAGGGACGTCCATGCGAAAATTGTGATTTACATGTATAGATACACAATATCTTTTTATATATGAGTATTATATTTTTTTAATGTGTTCTCCGCTTGTCAGGTGAGAGTTGGTACATTTTGTCAGACGGCAACAGGCAGCGAGAGGGCAGATGTATGAAAGAATGTCCCAAAATAGATCGGGCTAACATATGGTGGCGGGTAATAAGTAACAGAATTATTTATTTTTATATCCTTGGTTCGTAATCATGTTTGTAGTATGCTGAAGCCAAAATACATGCATGTATTCATAATTATTTCTTTCGATTTATTTGCTAATAACTTCGTTGATAATAATACCAGGCATTTTAGAGGTACCAGATCCCCAATTGCGTCCGTTTTTGATTAGGGAATGGGTGATGTTTTATTTTCTATATCTGACATTTCTGTTGGGGGCCCTTGCAGCTGGTTTTTTGTGGCAGGTAACATTGCCGCTGTAATTTGAGAAGCTTTGACATATCCACGACGAACCCTCATAAAAAAAATACCGTCGAGAGTGGCTTCACTAAATTTAAAAATATTTAAATAAAAATTTATAAAATATAGTTTTATTTTTTTATATAAAAATATTTTTATTTTTAAAATTATAATATTTTAGATATTGGTTTAACCAAGATTTGGCTTTAATATTATACCTTTTAAATAGTTTGACTTTTTTAATGCTTTTTTTAGTTACTGTCTTATTTTTTCCTTTTTTTTCATACCGGTACCTGACATTAGATACACTCTTTTATCCCATAAAGAAGCCTGCCCTTGGTATAACATCCTAATTAATAATAATAATAAGGATTATAATATCAGGAATATTTAAGTAATAAATTATTTTTTTATTAAATTTTAATAAAAATAAAGGAAAAAAAAATTTAGTTTAATTTATTTACTATATAGAAATTTACTTGTATTTTTTTTTTTTAATTAATTAAAATATATAAAAAAATTTATCCTGGAAATATATTATATAGGGAATTTTATATGGGAGAAAAGGCTTATATAGGCTTTTAATAGTAGTTATTATTATATAGGTAGTTAGGTAAGTAAGTATTTTATAAACTTAAATTTTTTAAATTATAATTTAATTATTTAATATTTTTTTTGTTAATTAATAAATTATTTATAAAAAAAATTTAAAAATATATTATTTATATAAATAATATATAAATATAATATTAAAAATGTTAATTTTTTTATTTTAAACCTAAAAATTTAATTAATTAAATTAATAAATTAATTATTAAATTAAATTTTTAATTTAATTATATATTTAAATTTTAAATATTATTTTTTAAAATTTTAT
>VSDK01004035.1:0-25045 GCA_009767595.1 Symbiodinium kawagutii | reverse complement strand
AAATATAAAATAAAATAATTATAATTTACCTATAAAATATTAATAATAATTTTATTAATATTTTTTTTTTATTTTTCCACCAAATTAATAAAAAAATAGTTTTATTTCCATTTTTCCCCAATAAAATTTTCCAAAATTAATACCATAACTTAAATTTTATTAAAATCTATTATAACTTAAAATATTTAATTAATTATATTATTTATTAATTATTTTCTTAAAAATATTAATTAAATATTATATTTAAGAATTATTTTATTAATTAAATATATTATAAATTATTTATATTTATTAATAATATTATTATTTATTTATTTTTTTTAAAAATAATTAATTAATAATATAATTATAATTTTAATTTACTATATTAATTAATTTATATTTTATTTATTAATTATATTACTAATTAATTTTAATATTAATCAACTAAATTATTAAATAATTACATTATAAATTAATTACAATACCAACCAACTATACCATCCATTAATTATATCACCAATCAATCGCCAATAAAAAATATCACAAATCAATCACACCACCAATCAATTACAAAACCAATCAACTACATCACCAATTAATTACATTATCAATTAAATATATCACCAATCAACTACATCACCAATCAAGTACATCACTAATCAGCTGCATCGCCAATCAATTCCATCGTTAATTGATCCCATAACCAATTACCTACATCACCATCAATCACGAAACCAATCGATCAAATAACGAATCAACTACATCACCAATTAAGTACATCACCAGGAGCAAGACACACCAGAGACAAAAAACAGCAGAGACAGAAAATCACCAGAGACAAAAAACACTAGAGACCAAAAATCACCAAAGACAAAAAACACCAGAGACCAAAAATCACAACAAACAGAAAAAACGCCAGAGACCAAAAAACCACCAGAGACCAAAAATCACCACAAACAAAAAAAACGCCAGAGACAAAAAATCACCAGAGAACAAAAAACACCAGAGACAAAAAAAAACACCAGAGACAAAAAAACACCACAAACAAAAAAAACGTCAGAGACAAAAAATCACCAGAGACAAAAACACCAGAGACAAAAAATAACCAGAACAGAAAAAACACAATAATCATGATTTTCAACTATCATCCACACAATCACTTCATCTCAAACGACTTTCTCTTCCTATAGGCTCTATATTTTGGAAACTTCTGCCACCATCTATATTAGATAATCGATATCAAAATTTTGCTTAGTTGCGCTGAAACCTTAAGATCCTATACTGGATCCTGCAGATTGATGCACTGGCGCCTTGAATCCTGGATGTCTACATACTCGCAAACCGCTGACAAAGAAGTGACCAGTTTCTGCCAAGCTTTAATGGAATACAAGCTTTAATATTGAATTAGCTTCTTTGTTCAGCAAATTTAATCGAATGCATTCAGCACATGTTGGTTGATGTCTCTTTTTGCAATCTTTTCACGCTTCACTCTCCGCTGCAGCGGCGCTGGAAAAACAGCGGGTAAAGAAGGGCTCAGAATCGATGATGTTCGGCACTTGCTTTGCAAAGGGCAGAGTTTGGATCGGCAAATTCCAAATCCTTGAAGAATCCCCCCTCTGGGTTCCCACAGTGGGGTTGGTGTTGGCAAGGCTTCTCTAACACAGCAAGGTGGGATCGATTTGGGGATCGCCATCAAGGATTTGGATGGGCGCCGGTGCCAGTTGAGGAAACCACAACTGAATCCGGTGGAATCCTAGAACTGAACCGGTCACCGTATGGCATGCCGCAAAAAGGGAACAAAGGAGCTATTTAGTACTTAATCCAATGGTCGTTACTATTGGAATGACGAGCTCTGCAACACATTTTAACCTCCCAATTTGACAGCATGCCATGCGACATGTGGAACGACAAGCACGACTGGCTGTTGGCAAACAGAGGTGCTACGTCGCCCGTCTCACACGTCACGCCGACCACTCCTTCATGTTGGCAAGCATGCCTTCAACTTGTGCCACGGTGGAAAAGTTCTTGGTCACCTGGAAATGCGAAACATGGACCCAAAAAGACTTGGAGCAGAAAGCATTCCCCAAACGACCAGCACTGCCAAGGGATGATGACTCCAGGGAATATGCGTGATATTCAGCATGGCCCCATGGTGTAGCTCCATAATTCACAATGAGCAGCCCTTCGTAAACTCTCAGCTCTTCTCTCTCTCTGTTCTCTTCAGGAGCTCTTCTTTCATACCTGCCTTCGTTTTTTTAGGTCTTTCCTTAGAGTTTCTTCTTCTAGCTTCTTCTATCTGATCTTTATTTTCACTTCTTCAACAGCAGAAGTCTCTCTTGGGATTCGGACGAAGTCGATGCAGCCGGGACCTTTCGTCTTCTTCCAGTCCTCGTCGATGGCCTGGAGACGTGGTTGAACAGATCGCCTAAACAATGTGGTTGTTTCACACAGTTCAACTGTTGGAAAATCAAAGAGCTTTGGTTTGTCGATGGAAAAAGTATCTGAATCACTCTCTGTTGAAGCAAACGAAAAGATCAGATTGATGCCAGAAAAGCTTTGGTAAGATGATGATAGGATTTATCCTGGTTTATGTCTTGGATTGTAATTACGCTTGGACATCACTTGAGTCAGCGGCGACAGCGACTTCACGCTGTGCCCAGTCCCAATGTGACCAGCCTTGATGACTTCACTTGCCACCTTTCCTCCTAACCTGGCGCGGCAAATGCCATTTGAAGCGTATCACTTGACCTTGGAAGGCGATTCTGTTTGGAATCCATAGGAATCCCAAGACAAAACATTACCAAGAAGAATCCATAGGAATCTCATTCGCATTGCTTGTGCCTCTTCATACCTTCTTCAGTCTGCCAGTCTGCTTCCTCTTCGACCAGCACTCCCTGCTCCTTCCCGTTTGGCAGACTTCAAAATTATCAGAACTCTCGTGTATAGTTTCGATGGGCTCACATCCTTGATCGATGCCATAGAAGACTGAATGTTGCAAGGTTTAGCTTCTGATCACACTCTGCATCAACACACGACATATTGGGTACAAGAAATGAAAACAAAGTAGATCAAGACCTGTCAAGACAAGCTGCGCAGAAATCTGTCCTTGCGGGTCTTAGCTGCTATTCTCGAAGATTTATCATCATTAAGCATGGCTAATCATCACAGCGTTGATCACCATCATCCATCAACCATTCACTGCCACCACACGAGACCCCCACGGCTCCGGCTTCACAAATTCCGTGGGGCCGCCGCTCTTCGCCCCGATGGTCGGAGTGCCACAGGCCATGCACTCGATGAAGACCATGCCAAAGGGTTCCTTCTTTCGAAACCGAAGCAAAGAAATGAATATATATATATATATATATATATGTATATGAAGATATATGAAGATATATAATGATACATAGTATATAGAAGAGCAAACTGATTCAAGAGAAGATCTCCACCCAACATGTTGGACATACCAAGACATCTTGTCGGCTTATGCAGAAGTGCATGGTTAAGACTTCTTCAAACCAATATCGGGTCACATGATAGGCCAAATTCAAAAATTCTTGATGTGCCAGCAGTCGCCCACTTGCACCGGCACCTTGTAGGATGGGAACCTGAGGCGCAACAGAAGTGATTACACGTCTGGACTACTTCCTCTGCAAAGAAGTAGGACTACTGAGAAGTGGCTTCAAACTGATGTTCTTCGTCTCGGGGTGTGCGAATGCCCAGAGTTTGCCATCGGACTGTTGTCGCCGAGGAACATGCCGACCTCCGACATGGAAAAGAGCTCTGCCAGGACATCTTGTCCTAGTCACAGGTGTCACATTGGGTGTTGTGAAAAGCAGTTGGGCAAGTTGTGCTGGTAACATTTCCAACTATTTTCTCAGATTTTCTTATGCATAGGGAAACCCAATGACCTTTTGGTCCAAGGAAGACTGTGCGCTCGAGGCCCATAGTCTTGGCGAGGGCATGGTACCTTAGGCCACAACCAACGCTGTACCAAGGTCCTCCTCGTGTCAGAGATTTCTTTCACATCGACCCCGCTATACAGTGGCTAAATTTGGCAGGCAGACTTTCAGCTCTCAGTCAGAATAAGTCAGTCACAACAGCGAAGAAGGAAGAAGGAAGAAGGAAGAAGGAATCTTGTTGGATGCTGGCTCTGTTTCAGTAGTTTTGTCATTGCATTCCGATCAACGCCCCAAAGTACGCAAAAAACATAGTTGGTTGTTGTCAGAGGAATAAACAAACGGAAAAATTGGGAGTGTCAAATCTGCGAGTGTTTTGCCCGTTTTGTCTAACATCAGCCGAAACAAAAAATCATCAGCGAACCGTGGTTTGTCACAACCACTGACCACTTCAAAATCGTTCGAGGCACTTCTCCACGGCGTCAGGTGGACCGGTGCCAACGATGGCTGTGCCAAGGTCCGGGAATTTGGCCTGGAGAAAAACATACAAATCACAACAAACACAACAACCAAATGCAAACAGTAATCAATAACCAAATTCGAAACCAAATTAAAGAGGCAATATTTTGTTGGGAAAAAACAAAGTAATGAGCTGAGGGGGGAGAACCAATGACCAATAATAGTCAACAACCACACATGTTTTCAACCACGAAGGGTTAACAACAGCAGGTTGTGACGACCAATATTAGGAAAAACGCAACCAGCAAAAGGGAAAGTTGGCATTGATTGGCAATAGACAAATTGGAATCAACAGTGTGACACAAATGTAGAGGAGGATACCAACGCAGGATTTCTCATGCAAGTTCACCTCTTGGTCAACACTGTCTGGCCCCCCCCCAGCCGTTGGAAACTTTTGTCAACATTTCGATGTCAAAATCAGTGCGTTGGACAGCATCTCAGGTGTTTGGCGACAGATGCGCTCGACTGAACGGTGGCCTCATATTCCTTGGCTGCGTAGAGGACGGCATCCAGGCGCTTCCAATCTGCGAACTTCCCTACGAAGGTCACCAGGCGCTTCATGCTGTCCACCTTTCCCTTGTCCTGCGATTCTCAAAGAAGTAGATAAGAGAAATAAACATAAGATGACTAGAACATAAAGAAAATTAAAGAATCAAAAAATTGAAAGTTTGAACGCACGAAGAGAGAGTCACCGTGACATCAATGGCACCGTTGGACACACAGCACGCGGCAGAAGGTCTCGCCTCGTCTTGCAAGTGCTTGGCAAAATCTCCGGCCACGGTGCTGCCCTTGTTGCAGAAGGTCTTCTGGTTCACACCGATGCGAGAGAAGACGCATCGCTCTTTGGGATACTTTGGGAAGCAATCCTTGCAGGAACAATGTTAAGGATCACTCTGAGACAACACTGTACAGCTCTAATCTGCAAAAACTCTTTGGGAAAGAGAGAAAGAATGAGAAAAGGAGAAAGAAAGAGGGAAAGAATGAGAAAAAAGTAAAAAGAGAAACTTTTTGAAAGATCAGTTCCCTGTGACCTGATGTAGAGTGGGAAAGTGACTTGAGTCACCAAGGCTTCACCAAGGGTCCAGAAACTTGCCGATGTAGTCCTGCGGCTGGCAAGGCAATAGAACTAGCACGAAAGCTTGGCAAATGATCTTGGCAAATGATCTCGAAGTGGAGAACAAAAAATAATTGACCTATGCGTACTTTAACAAATCAAAACCTGGATGACTACAACATACAACTCATTGCCTCATGAGTTGATCACTTCACAAATGAAAACTTCCGTACTTCACATCTCTTCATATTTCTTCACATCTTCACATCTTCACAATTTTGTATGTCTTGTAGTATGAAGCTTTGTACAACAATCTAGTACTATCTACTGCTTCAATACTTTACTTACATTTTCGTCTCCTGAATACTTTATTTGATTTTGATATCTACTACTTCAACAATTTAATTTACCTCTCTCATAACTTCAAAACTTTATTTATAATCTCTTACTTCATATCTTCTGTGCATTTTCTTCCTATATTTTCTCGATTCATATCTTCTTCCTCCTGGTTTTGTTTTCTCCTCGGAGTTGACCCAAACGCCGGAGGTCTTGGCCAAGCCGTCGAAGACGCCGCTGCCCTGGCACTTCGTTAGGAAACGCATGGGGTACTCGGGGTCGCCTTCCTTCTCCTGGCAGGAACAGCAAGTCCCAAATTAAGAATCTCGTTCAAACATTTGCGAACTGATGCTGACTGAATTCAAGAGAATGAGAAGGAGAACCCCATTTGAATGAAGTTAGATAGATAAAATTAAATCAAGAGTACCATTAAGTAAACTTTTTGACAGCTCCGAACAAACATAAATTCTGGAACACGGAAGTTTAATTTCTGATTTGAATTCAATTTCACAATTTCAACAAAAACACATTGAACGCATCGTTTCATTTTTTCAATTGTCATTTTTCGATTATTCAACTGCCTTTTTGCAATTTTGCAATTGCCATTTCAAGTTGTTCAATTTTTCAACTGCCGTTTTTCACATTTTCATTTTTCAGCTGTCGTTGTTCAATTTTTCATTTTTCAATTCTTCATCTTTCAATCGGCATTTCTCGACTTTCATTTTTCAATCGTTCAAATGTAATCGTCAATTCTTCATTTGTAATTTCCTTAACTTTTTAATTGTCATTTTTCAATTCTTCAATTGTCACTTTGCCACTTTTCAATTTCCCCTTGTAATTTTTAATTTTATTCAACTGTCAATTTTCAATTTGTCTGTTGTCACTTGTCATTTTTCAATTAATCTTTAATTTTTCATTTCTAAGTTTTCAATTGTCATTTTTCAATTATTCAAAATATTTCAGAATTCGACTAATTTTGACACATTTCAGTTTTGACATTTTACAAACATATGACACATTGTTCAGCAAAAACACATGACAGCACACATTTGTTGTTACCCAAATCAGAGCCTTGATGTACATCTTCAACGCGGTGCCATGAACAAAGTTGAAATGCTTCCTGGGCTGTCAAGTGACTGCACAAGCATCGCGATTCCTACGATGCAATCATTGGCACCATCATGGAGGGGGGCACTGGATACAAAAAACGCATCGAGTGATGACGCCAGTCATTGAAGAGTCATTCAAAAGAACATGGAGATGTCCCTACCAACAGGGTGACAAAGTCTGATAAACAGCTCAAACACACACGCATTGATGCAACAGCCTTGCCATGAATGATCATACTTTGCACCCTGCCCATCAAACTTGGCACATGGATGCTGTGGGAACACAGGGTTTTAACATCAGTCAGCTGGGTACTTTCCCTTGCAACCATCACCTGCATCTGAAATCTGAAGTCCTCTCTCCTTTCCTCCCTCTTTCTCCTTCTCTCCTTCTCTTCTCCCTCTCTTCTTCTTCTTTTTCTTTTCCTCTCCTCCCTTCCTTCTTCTTCTTCTTCTTTCTCTCCCTTCCTTCTTCTCGCTCTCTCTCTCTCTCTTCTTGGAAGCATCTGCCGAGCTTCAGCTTGGTCTTGCCCTCTTTGTGTCGTCTCTCGACGATTTGCGCAGCTGTCATGGCGTTGGTGAAAGCATGGTGGCCTCAGAGGCTACATCCAACATGGAAAACTCAAAAGACATATATTAAAAACATATCCATTTGATTCCATGTACATCTTGCAACATTCAGTCATGTGCAACATCAGAATGCTCACAATTTTTCACGGGCACAGTTCACACGCCTTTTCCGCCCGGGTGCTGATCAGAAAATCGAACTCCTTGCCCTCTTTGGCTTCGACTTCGTCCATAAAGCTGCAAATCTCGTTCTCCAGACCTCATCAGTTTTCAAACAACAAGATCTCATAGGTTGACAATCGTAAACTGAAAAAGAGATCCAAACCAAGGTCCTTCAACACGGTCGATTGTCAACCGCTGAAAATTTCTAGATCCTTTCTGCCAACCGCTGTGGATGCTCCCTTTGGTGCGGATGACCAGCCCAGCGACGTTTCAGGTAGGCATCGTACTCCTCCTCGGTCATGGAATGCCATCGGTAGGAGGAGTTTGGACTCACGGACTCACAGATGGGGATGTCGTGCTCGATCTTGAAAACCTGAGGCCGAAGATACTGAAGGATCCAGCCATCCCATCACAGAAACTTGGACAATTCTTTCAATGAACAACTGTGATGAACGAAGTATTGAAACACAAAACTAAATTCAAAATCCGAGATTGTTCCGTTTTTTCAATTCCTTTCATTGGCCAAGATACTCGGAAGGTTGGATCATCTTCCTTGACGCAGCTCGGTGCAGCAAGAGGGGCTACCAAGATGGGGAAGCACCAGAAAAGGCATAAGATCAAGAAGCAACGGAAGAAGCAGAAGTGGGAACTCAAAGTTAAAACGTGCACATTCTTTACATATCTTTACATATCTTTATATTCCTTACATTCTTTACATCCTTTCAGTTGAGAAAAGGTCTCAGAAAACGAACGAAAGGGTGGTGCCACATGGGTGCCTTGAAGGCTGCCAGGCTTCCGGGTTGGTCTGCTTCTTGCTGGGGTAGATGGAGTAGCTCTTCACACCAGGCATTGCGTTCATGCTCTCCTCAGAAAGACATCTGAGTCAAGCGCCGAAATTGAAACGACACACACACATATCTGCTGAGTTCCTTTGTCCCAAAAGTGGTGCTTCTGAATTTGACTCGTGCAATGTCAAAGCCTCTCCCAGGCTTTACAGAACATTTCAAGTGACAAGGTAGTCACGCTGCACCAACGCACCCCAGCAGTGCCAAGGCTTTGCGTATCACTCTCACAGTAATGACTCAAGTTCCCAAGGGGTGCCCTTCAGAGAAAAAGATCACACATCTGGATGTCAAGGATCATGGAAGGAAGCGTGCAGAATGCCACTGCCTGGAGCGAACTCTCCTTGCCTCTGCCAATTGTTGGTACCGATCTGAAAGATCAGCATGGCGCGGCGCAGGCTTCCTTAGGCACGGAACTTGCAGCGGTGACTGTGGTGACTTGCTTCAAGCCCCCCATTGGTCAACAGCCACCACTACTGCCTTCACCAAGTGTTCCAATGCTTAGAAAAAACCACCATCCATCTCACCCTACTTTGGAACCCTGGATTTTGACCGAGAATCTGGAGCACTGAATGATTGCACGGGAGACTTGGGAAAGGGAGACAAGCTTCGACAAAGAGACTTCAACAAACTCGACTCAAAAGGAGCATCTTCGATGATGCATCCACCTTTTGGAATCTGCCTTAGGAAATTCATCTTCCAAAGACATCTTTGCGAATCTGCGGATCAATGCCTAGCTGAGAGCTTGGATGTGAATTAAATGCATGCATTGCGCTGCATATCCTCCTAAAAAGAATGGAACACTTTACATTCTTTCGCAAAAACACGCTAACTTCGCAATTCAGCCATGGTGGATGGTGAAGTGGCAGTGTTTCCCCTTGTCCACATGGATGCTTGGCAGCTGCAAATGAAGGCCTTTTCTGTCGCAACTTTTCGCACTCTCCAGTCACATAGGTGAACGGAAGAGAACTTCCTATGAAGCCTAGAGAGTACTGAGGAAAGGTGTTTCGATCTCTTCGACTTCTCAACTTCTCTCGACCCTAAGATTTCTCTTCTTCTCATTGAATCTCTTGGATTGTCCCCTTTTTTGTCTTTGACCCAGGTTTTTGGTTTTGGGTTTCCTTTCACAGGCTTGTAGAATCCATGATTTTGTATCACCACTGTCAGAGGTACACAAATGAAGTCTACATCAACAGCAAGGAATAAAACTGATTGGTCTTCGACGTAGACTTTTCCGCTTGCTGGAAAACCAGCAGACATCCTTTTCAACTAGCGACTTCCACATGATATTTATTGGTACTCCCCATTGACACTGGCAGCCAGTGTCACAAAACGGCTTCAGAACATCATAAAACTTTGCTGATCTAGTGCCTCCAAAAGAGATCTGCACACTCCCATACCTTGACACACACACACATGGATATGTACATACAAATGATACATACAAATAGGAAATAGATAAATATCTATCTGTTTACTTATCTACCTATCTATCTATCTATTTATTTATATTTCATGCATTTGTTTCAATGATCTGTCTATCTACAAATCTGCTGATCTTCGAAACACCTCCGTGTGGAAGATCCTCTTCGCTCAGATCTTGGACCAGGTCACGGCGCGGTAGCGGCCCGAGATGCAGAGCTTCACCTCCCAAGCGAACAAGAAAGGACTTAGAGAAATTGCTATTAAAGTAAACATAATAGAGTAAATATAATAGAGAAATTGCTAGATATTAAAGTGTTAATATGTAATAAAGAGGAGCTATAGTTAGAGTAATTGCTATTAGAAGAAAGTGTTATAAAGATACTTAGACTTAGAGGAATACTTTTCTAGTCAGAGTATTATATTTCTATATAGTCAATAAATACAAGGTAAAAAAACATTTAAGGAGGAAACTGGGAAAACCATACGTAAACAGAAAGAGTCAGAAGAACGGGGAGGAGAAGCATTCTCATTGTGAGAAAAGCAGAATAATACTCAAAGAGTTCGAGGAGAAGCCACGAAGGAGGAGCATTCCAAGAAATAAAGAGGAAAAGAGATGAAAAGAGTAGTGAGAAAAATTGTAAGATATTAAAGTGGTAACAAATAGTAGAGGAATAACAAAGGAGGAGAACTCTTGACAGAAAATAAAGATTAACACAACAGAAGCTCCAGAATCTCAAAAACTAGGAAAACAATAAGGAAATACCAGTGGAAGCTGCATTAATCTTCCCAGAATCTTTACAAAAAAACCTGGATGTTCTGCAGAAAACAAACGTTAAAACAAGGGGACAAAAAACCGAAATAGAAAAATAAAAAGAACATGAAGGAATACAGTTGAGCTTCAGTTCTTCACGTTATCCAGTTCCTTCAGAATCAAAAACTCTGACAATTTCAGAACCGATCCTACGATTCCCAAAGAGAAGTTGGTCTGTCATACAGATCTCCAACACCTCACCTCCCCACCTCCTACCTCCCCACCTCCTCTTCTCTCTCTCTCCCTCTCCTTTCCTTCATCTTCTTCACCTTCTCATCATTTTCATTTCTCTTTCTTTCCACTTTCTCTTCACCTCTCCATTTCATTTTTCTCTTCATTTTCTCTTCTCTTTATCTTCCTCTTTCTCTTCATTTCTCTTCATTTTTCTCCGCATTTTTCTTTCTCCGATTGCTCTCAGCTCGCCTCGTAGCGGTCCCCGGCGGTGCCCTGATCTCGGACGTGCGCCAAGGCATCGCGCGAGGTGCGCAGCTGCAACTGGGTGCTGTTCGCAGGCACGATGGAATTCACCTCGGGGCAGAAATTCAAACAGAATAAAATCATTGAAAATGAATAAAACAGAAATAAATATATAGATAGATCGATAGTTAGATAGATATAATATATATGTATATATATATAAATAAAGAGATATACGCTAGATACATCTGTATACTTATATGATCTAAACGATGTGTATCTTTCACTTGACAAAGAAATCTAGCAGATCCAAGTCGAATAGTGGGAGTGAGCACCAGCTCAGTAAGCATTTGAACACGTTCTACCAATAAAGCTTAAGATATGCTGCCTTACTTTGAACATCTTCGAACTGTAGCCAAAAAGCCAAACTAGAACCTCAATATCAACAATTCAACCAAAAAATCTTTGAAGCACGTATTCTTGCCTTTCGTTCACTTTTACTCTCTTGTGTAGCATTCGTTCTCAGCATTCGGCAGCATCTTCTATGGCGACATTCACCTGAGGAACTTGAGGAGTCCATCTGACGGGAAAGTATAGGTGTAACTCGGTGTAAAGCAGCAGGAGGTGGCGTACAATTGGGGATCTGTCGCAGGCGACACCGACCACTGAGACTTCTCATCTCGGTTTGCATCAGGATCTCTGTTCTTATCAAAGGGCCGGTGATTCTTCAGGAAAAGTCTTGCCAACACAACCAGGGAAGCTCGATAATCTGCTTGTCACACTCTCATCTGTGCCTTTTACTAATCAAATGAAGCTTTTCTTCAATTCATATCGCTTCATTCCTCAAAGCATATTCTTAAGTATAAGTATACATTCTTTTTTGTATTCTTGCCCTTTGCACTTTGGGTTCTCAATGTCTCAACCATCCGGTGCCTTTCGTCCATCAATGACCCAGTTCAAGTGCTGGCCCTAAGCAGGAGCTCACAAGACTGGGGACCGTGGAAACATGTGGGCACTTTTCCTAAGGACTTGAAAGAACTCACGTGGCATTTCCTGTTGACCATCATGGCCATCCGAACCAGAACCAAGCCCTTATCCTGTGCAAACACCAGCACCACTTCAATCGCAATCTTTGCACCGGTTTCGTGGTCGAGCTTCAAAGGTGGCACTTCCAGGGTGAAACATTGATCACCCAATCGCAATCGCTCGTGTCTGAGCTTGGCACATGAATCAAATATCTCATGGTCGGACCATGCAAGCGAGTGCCAGACACAGAATCAGGCCTGAAATCACATGTTGTTCCCCTTCACAACCGGATTATATCTGGGATATGGGCATTTCTTCCTGTCTCAAACTGAGTATGTTTCCTAGACTAAGTTCCAAGACTCAGAACTTCACAAGAGCTTGATTCTATTCACAACTGCTTTCTGCTTCCCCTGCTGTCTGCTGTTTCTTCCAACGGATCAATTCAGGGGTGTGGGTGCAACCTGGAGCACAGCGCCTCTCTGGATGAAGCACTTTGTCTGACTCACCATCCAGCAAAATCTGGAAGGCCTCACGGAGATCCCTCACTCTTCAGATTTTCATCCACTTTGGAACTGATTAAGTGGATTAAAAACAAATTAAGTTGATAAAAACAAATAAAAACTTAATCTTCATTCTGTTTTCACTCTGTATCTTCCATTTACAACACAGAAGAGTCTGAGTTGATATTGTCCTTGATCCTGAGAGTTGAGCCTCCTTCTGGGACGCACCCAGAGTCACCTGGAAAAAAGGAACTCTGAAAGATGAAGAAAGACTGGAGGGGAGACGATAACTGAAAATCTTTTCAAATCTTTCAGATTCTTAATTTAACTGAAGAAGACGATAACTTCTCAAGAAGATCTTGGAACATCTCGGAAATGAAGTGAAGAATCAGAATTTATTTGACACAACTTTGATGCAGAAAGGCTAGGCCCCCAAACCACAGCAGTGTATGAACCATCTTTCTGCTTCTCCTCAGTGAAGCACAAAAGCATCACTCCCCCGACACAAGACTATGTATGATCTCAGCATAGCAGCTATCATAGCTCAAATAACTCATGAATCTGCCAGCCTGACATTGGAATCATAACAAGCTTAAGAAGATCTTTCGAGCATTCAGCCTTCTACCAACGAACTGCTGAGTCCCACTGAAAGACATGCAAATGGAAGCACAATTCGCACACACACACACGTTGTAACAACAACTCGCTCAAGTACCATCTCCGTATGGCTCTTGAAGTTCGATCTGTACACACGTATACACGTGTATGTATTCAAAAACATATACATGCATCGATATATGTACATACACATAAAAATTGTAAATATGCAAAACTCACTATATCAGTATTACTCAAATTGATCTTTCAAGGTCTCCTCCGCTAAAAGTAGCCGTCCGGTACTCACTGAGCTGCCCGGGCCATCTCTTCGGGTTCCCGCCAGTTGCTCCACGAGCCAACGATGAAATATCCCTGGGCGCTGTGGTTGCTGTGGCGCTAGGGTGCAGTTGATTTTGGTGGATTGAGTCCCATCAATTGGATGAGTCCGGCAGCAGTTGGGGTGGCTATTCTCAATCCAAGTTGACCCAGTTGAACTAATGCCCAGTTGACCCGATTCACCCAGTTGGGCTGGTTGATACTGACATGTCTTGACTCTGGCATGTTTGGGCTTCCAACCGGTTCTTGAACATTTTGTGTGGCACGTTTTGACTTCCAAACGATTTCCACTAAAACGGTCGCACAGTGGAAATTGCACAGTTGGTGCGCACGGGTTTAAACTGCCCGCAGCATTTTGCGGCGCTTTTCTCTTTCTAAAAAATCATAGTTTGAAAAAGAATCACTAAGTATGCCTTTTTTTGATCGCTATTTTGAGAAAAAATCACTGAAACAATTGCAAGAGGTACCCGCGCCTTTGTACACCGAACATTTGAGGAATTTAGGGTCGCTTCTCAGATACATGTTGCTTGAAAGATGCCAAGCTACGCAGTTTGCATCCATTCAAGCCTTGTCCCGAAGCAATCCCAAAATTCATTCAGTTTATTTCTTGAAATTTGGGATGTTAGATCTTTGTACGTCTCTGTTGATGGAAGCCTGACATGTTTCTCGAATTTACATTCCGATTCCATGTGGTTTCGACCCCTTGGTTTCAATTCGTTGGCCCTTGCCTTTGTCGCTCAATCTCTTCCTTTTCTTGTTGACATTCTTTAAGATTGCTTTTTGTGTCCTTATACGCATCCTTCTCTTCTATGTTCTTCTATGTTCTTCTCAGTTCCTCTCTGTTTTCCAGTTTACACAGTCCTGATGAGCCAGGCCCACTTGATCCAGTCGTTCTCAGTTTCAGCACTTCCAACTTCAACTGTGCGCGAAGAGAATCAATTTACCAAGCACCCAGTGTGTTCAGTCGAAACAGAACTTCCAAACTTTTCCAAACTATTCCATCTTCTCTGTATTCTCTTTTATTCTCTATATTCTCTTTTTTATTCTATCTTCGTTCTCTTCTATTCTATCTTCTCTATATTCTCTTTCATTCTCTTTTATTTTTTTATTCTTTTTCAGAGAACTTTCCAACGCGAACTTTCCAACGTGGCAATGGCTCAAGCCGCAGTTGCACAGGCACCTCTGAAGCTTTGTACTCGCTGTCCAACAGACCACCGCCTGTGGATTCGTGACTAACACAGAAATGTAAGGAAGAAACATCCAAGAAAAAAAAGGAACACACGGAACACATGACACAGAAATTCTCGAACTCTCCAAATCTCAAATTCTTCAGTTGAACACTTTGGAGGTTTCACAGAACTTCAACAATCTGATTAAAACAAAAGGCAATTTCACGCTGGAAGTATTTCAACTTGAAACTCCAGAAGCAATACACTGCTTGACTGAGGTCTTTCCCAAACAAGCTAACCATTACTTACCAGTGTTAATCACCTCTAAGTCCTTTGAACCCAGACACCTCCAGGCCAATAGGCAAACGAAGCGCGCTCCATCTTTGGTTTGTAGATTGGAACCTTACAGCACCGTTTCCAAGACTTCATCACAGGTGCATGTCTTTTCCATCGCCAAAGAAATCTCCGACTCTTTTTCCTTTGAATTCTTTGTCAGAAAGAGATTTCGATGTCATGATGTCCTCGTCATTTTCGTCACAAGAAAAGTTTCGCAGCGGTTTCTCCAGTAATGGAAGTGAAACATGGTAACCCAATACCCTCTGAGGCTCGGGACCCGAGAGCCATCAGCGGAGTACCAACAAATCATGTTGATCTGGCGGATTCGCTGGCGGACTCGCTAGTGGATGGAGGATTTGGAGCCATGATCATTGAGATCTCTATCCGTTGAAGCCTTCAACCTGAGAGGTAGAGATTCTGGTGATGTTCGGTTGGGATCTTACCACAGCCTAACTACCGATATTTTTTGACAGGTGATCTGAGATGCTTACAGAGCTTGATGCAACACAAGCAACTCATATCATCACCTCTTTCCGCACGAACTAGATCAGTTGCGGAAGGAGAGTCTCTGTTTTTATGTTGGCTTTCATCACCGCAACAAAAGCGGGGTCCATATAACTCGGAGTAGGCCCCACCACCAAACATCAAGATTCTGCGCAGGGAAACTCACCGTCTTGGGCAACCCCAATTCAGGACGCCCTGTGTATATTCGGATCATTTCAATTATACACAAATATACATTGGAGAGTATACTGAGTCAAAACATACCATCTATACATTTTCATACTATTTTATGTAGACTTAGCATGATCTATTTCACAATCTAAATTCATTTCTGTAAAATCAAATTTCTTTTTTAGAATTTCTACTAATTCATTTAAGGAATTTCTGTAGTCCGCACCCAACCGGCGCACGTTGGTTCCACCAAGGCCACGGGTGCCGCAGCCATGGAAGGCCCGGCTGTCTCGATAAGCCAAGGCCTCGGGGCGGCAGAACAATCAAAGGAATTAAGAAATTCTTAATTTAAATACAGAAGTAAATATCTTAATATCTTAATTCCTAATTCATTTCTTAATTTACATAAATAATGAATTATCTAAATAGGTAATTCCTTACATTCAATAATGAATTCAATTAGTCGATTCATTAGTTCCTTTCTTCAATTTGGAGCTTAAGATTTACTTGACTATTCTTACTCGGGGGATTATCAACATCATTTGTTCTGATCTATTCCACCACATGATCGTGTCATAAAAACGAAGCATCAGCAAAAAATGTTATTGTTTCTTTCCATTCGACCTTCTGTTTTTTTAAGACATACACATTACTGTATGTGTATACATCAAATTAAGTAGATTTTAATTCGATTCTTCGGTCCTCAGGACATGTCACTCCGCCAACTCCCACCTCTGTGTTGAAGCACACTGCATTGTCACCCAACCTTGGTGACCATTGAGACCTGTGACCAAAGGGGTGGGAAAAAAGTTATAGAAGAAGTCAGATAGAAAGGAACAGCAAGAAGACACAAAACGAGGCAAACTACAAATAACTGGGATACAAAGCAACAATTCATTCACATTTAACAGTTCTAGAAGAAATTGAAAGCAAACCGAGAAACAAAAGAAAACAGAATAGAGAACCATTTCTTCCAACATATTCTTGTGAAAAGATCCAAACAAAAAGCACAGCAGAAACAAACAGCGAAAGCTTCATTCGCTTCATTGCCCCATGTGATCCTGAGTGTCCCAACTCAATGTGTGGATTCAGTTGCTTCAAGTGGATAGTGGGTGCCTTTGTGAAGTCACACTTCAGAGCGGCAGAAAAATCAGGACATCTTGAAGTGTGACACCCGACAAGTTGCGGCAGACTGATCTTTTCATGACTGCCCATCCTATCCTTCAAGCTGTTTTGGTCTAATTCAAAGCAGTCCGAGATTTGCTTCACTCTGGTGCTTGGGACACCGGCATTGTTGGCGTAGCTAATGTTGTACAGCACCTGACAGCGGAAAGTGCAGCAAAAAGAGGCCCACATTGCAGAAGCCCAGCGTTGCTCTACTATATGTAAATAGCGTTACTATATCACTATATGCCTGTAACACCTTGTCCTTTGAGGGTCGTCGCCCTTAGAATTCCGTCTAAAAAATTCTGTGAGTGAACAAGAGGAGCCTTCAAGAAGGAGGAGATGCCGCAAGCCTCGTTCTGCACGCCAACCTGAAAAATCTGTCGTTCCTCTCTCCACTGCTAAACAAAAAGCTTTGAGGAAAGAGTTCCACCGTGCCACGACCTCGAAGATTAATGGCTAAATCACACCGGCCCTCAGAAACTGAACAAAAACCCATGGGCTCACGTGGGATCCTTGACCCAAATTGAGCTCCTGGCGTTGGTCTTGAGACCACCCAGAATCAGAACTTCTCGATCACCACCTGGCAAACCGCAGTCGCTTCTCTTCCCAAAGCTGCAATGTCAGACCCTTCAGAACCATCTCAAGGCTGATGCGCAGCTTTGGGAAACTTTTTTGAGACCCTGATGGAAAGATTGCTGTGCTTTTGAAGCGACCTTGCTCTGCAACCTCGAAGTCTTAGCACTCTATCGGACTCTATCATGCCGATTTCTTCATTCGCCTTATATCTCATTAGCATTTTCCTCGTTTTTTCAGAAGGATTCCGACTCAACGAACATCCTTCTGTTTTGGAGACGTACCGCCGACCTTCCAGCCCTCGACACACTGTAGAGGCAGAAACCACCTGCAGGATGCTCTTGATTCAAAACACAACCAGAACGACATCCTTTCTGGGGATTCAAAGATCTAACGAACTTGCCAGTACTACGACTTCCCTTGAACTGGATTCAAACAACTTCTCAAATATGGTGTCCAATTTTCAGAACGACTGATTTTCGGAAAGGTTTTAGGGAATCAAAAAAAGTGGAGATGGCAGCCGCGTGAGTCCTTGCGGCGGTTGTGAGCCCATAACCTTACAATACTTGCAGCCCTATCTTTTTAATCTCTCTTAGTAACTCATGCGACCTTAAGCAGTTGTAACTCACTTAGTTGTGATGGTCACGCTGCTTGTGTCGAGGGTGCTAAGCAAGATAGGCACCTCCACTCCATCCGACAGCAGGTGGCCGGCCGCATGGCACCTTGAATGGATGACAGTGATCGATCCGATCATTGGAATGCGATGAAATCAGATGCTGCTGCCTGCTGCTGCTGCTGCTGATGATGATGATGATGATGATGATGATGATGATGATGATGATGATGATGATGATGACATGTTGAGCGGATATTTCTACTAAAACACACACAGGGCATCTGTAAGTTATCCTCAAGGGATTCATGGATGTATTGGGCTACGTGTGAACATATGTGCTACGCCCAAAGAAAGGGTGCGGCTGCAATGATCGCAGCCAACTCACGGACAGCTTCAACTATATGCACAATATTGACCAGCATGTTTGATGGTGTTGACATGTTTCATGGGTACCGACAGGGCAAGGACCAACTTGGCAACGTCACCAACGACGGTTCTCGAAAACAACAATCATACAAAAGGTATAGAGCTGTTTGATTGCTTTGAAAGACTGCCGGCTGCAAGTACCTCAGTTAACATTCCGCAATGGGTTCAGGAGAGAATGCTTTTTGCTGCTGTTTTATAGCTGTGGATTGTCGTTGGGGATCCTCAAAGCCATGTCTTTCATTAGCAATTGACTGACATGTCATCAACTCCATCCAGTGAGTCCCCACATCATTCTAATGATTCTCAACACATCTCTCCACTTTGAGAGTCAAAATTTCCATGAAAACAAGCTGTCACTGGGAATCAGCGCTCCATGGCATCCATATCCAATGGCGAAATGCCTGCGTGTCGAATGGCGTCTGCTATGGCCTGCAGCTGCGCAAATCGCACAGACTTTCCGCCAAATACACAAAGAGTATTGATAGAACATATGTCATATATCAAAGTTTTCATGATGTATACAACACGTGTATAAACATGTAACTGTGTTTGTTTTTTGAATATGTATATATAAATATACACACGCACACATACTGACATATATTTGTTTGTACATATGAATGTATGTATGTGGACTATTGGTGGCGATACCCCTCTACCAGCCATTGTGGTGGGATCTCCAAAACCGCTGAACCATTGCTAAGGCTCACCGAATGTAGGGGTGCTCATCTCCATCATGAAACCTACCCTACATGAAAAGCCTACGAACTGACCCCGCCAGGTGAAAGCGTGGGGTTTCCAGATTTTTCGGTCTTCTTCTTTGCAAATTCATGTTCCAAACTTCAGAATAACTGCCCCCTTTTAGAAGTAGCAATTGGTACACCAGATTTTGGGTGCGAATGGTTTGATGCCTCGGGTTTTAACGCCATGCTCAAACTCTGGTTGGCCGTGCGCTGTATTCTCAATTTTGCAAGCTCTGCGTTTCCGATTTTACATGCTCTTTCTCTTGTCTACAGATATGTAGTACGACACACGCACACATAGGTCAGAATATGAAATCCAGAGATATGACACAAATAGATATGTGACAGTAAAGATGTATAGATATGTAATAGTTTCTGTTTTGCCAACTCAGAATTGGATAAAGAAGGTAGTGGAAGAATAAAAATTCTCTCTATCTTCTGCGTGTGCGCCTCCTGTTCTGCAGGTCCGCTGGGTGCATGCAGCCCAGCGGAGCGACCGTTGTTGGTCATGCGCCAACCCACCATGGTGCCTCAGCGTTCTAAAAATTAGCATCAAAGTGCAAGCATAACTATGCATAACTGCAAAACCAAACTTTCCTCAGATTGTAACTTAAACTCGGTGTTCTATCAGCATTTGTTCTTTAAACATCAATTCTTTTTGTGGACACACAAAGTATTCTGAGCGCAAACCAAAGACGGATTCAGCGTCGTCGATCTTTAACGAAAGGAACACATATTTTGGGTTTGAAGTCATAGGTGTGTTACAGGCATGGAGACTTCTGGCATCAGGTTCTTGATGTTCGTTTCAAGCAGGACATTCAACTGTGATTGAGCACGTGCGGATGGAGGTTGAGCGCCATGATGGATCAATGGTTGCTTGCTGGTTGCCATTGTTTGTTGCGGCCAGTGGCTATTCTCATGGTTACTAATGACCAGTCATCAGCGACCGTAAGTCATAGTTAATAAGATTTTCTGTTCTAGTGGTCATCGCCTCATCAGAACCAATCAAATCCATAATATCTCAACCTTTAAACTGAATTCAAAATAGATTAAAATAGATTAAAACAGATTAAAATAGATTAAAATAGATTAAAATAGATTAAAACAGATTAAACTGAATTCAGAATAGATTAACATGGATTAACATAGATTAAAATAGATTAAAATAGATTAAGATAGATCTTAATCTGTCAAAAAGCGCTGGAATGAGTTCCCGTGTGGTCGCGCCAAGTGGCCGATGCAGGGGCCCTCAATCACTGAGAGCTCCCCGGAGCTGTTCTTCTCGGCGTAAGGTTTCAATGCGGCCTCGGCCGTGGCAAGGCCTGTGCTTCATGACGTTGTCACGGTGAGTCACGACTCGTGTCACCCATGAGAACCATCGCGGTTGAAAAGTAGCGGTTGATAATCGATGGAGTTCAGGATGGAATCAATGACGCTTCATGGACCAACGATGAATCTTCAAGTTCGGGAGACAGCTACATTGATCTTCGACCTGCTTACAATTCATCCGACTTCATCTGACTTAGCCCCGCACGCTCGCGCAGGTTTCGCCGCGCACGTAGCCATTGGCACCCTGCAAGCAGTGTAGGCTGGGATTCACCGTATTGAACAGCCTAAGGAAAAAAATGGGGATTTTAGTACAAGCATGAAGCTTATTGGATATGACTTGATGCAAGCGGTTTGCGATTCAACTACCTGAAATTGAACTACTGTCAGGTGACAATCATCATTTGTAAGTACACAAGGGTTCGCTGAAGTTATTTTGGAACAGTAGCGACCAGCAAAGCTTTGATGCCAGAACAACTTGAATGTTCAAATCTGGCGCGCCTGGTCGAAGGAAAAACACCGACCGTTGGGATTCATGTAGGCTTGGAATCTGGGCCTCAGTGGCGGTTTCCATAAGAAACCGATGAAGAAAATTAAATATGAATTCCAAGATGTCCAAAAAATGGCACTTTGACACTTTGGACGGGAACGGCTTCAACACAGTGGAACTTCTGGGACACAAAGGCACAAACAAGTCTACAACACAGATTTAAACATCTTCCATCTTCACATCTTCCTGTAGGGCACCTACGCTTCATGTTTACTCTCCATGTCTGAGGCCCTGAGCCACATGAAAGGCGTCATCTGCAGGAAGACGCCGCCGCAAATGGCTGCCTGGAGCAGATGCCGGGCGTCATTCACCATCCGTCAACATCAAAACTATTTTCAACCTTTCATACATCATTAACATATCATATGATTAAGTTATCATCCCATATCACTTAGATGTCATTAACATGTAACTAACATCTCAGTACCAAAACGCCATTTGCCATGACTTTTCGGCTGAAACCGCACCTCGCTGTCGCCTCCACTGGTGGTGCGCCGCTCCGTGGCCGGCGTGACGGCGGTGGCACCCACCATCAGTGCCATGCCCTCGGATGGGTGGGGTGATTTCAAATGGATAACATGATAAAATGAAATGAAATGAGATGAAATGAAATGAAATGAAGGATGGACGGATGATTGAATGATGGTTGATGACACGGATGAGTTCAATAATGATGATAACGACCATACCTGAAACAAGGCAGGGATGGAAGATGCCAGCTTCGCCAGTTTGTTAAAATCATCGAATCGCTTCTCCCTGCACAGTGCGCAGGTATGGCTGTGCAACAGCTACCTGTTCGGACTGTTGGTCGATTCTCTCGTGGTCTTCCCGTCTTCCAATGAACTCAAGGACCTGTTCAAAAAGAAATGCTGAGCATACGAAAATGGAGTCCCTTCAAGTCACCGGGTAGTTTCTAAAATGGCGACTTGGGATGCTTCTTCTGAGAGCTGAGAAAAACCTACAGCTACAATCCGAGTCGGCCCCACAATGAACCGCTTCAACGGGATAGCCACCCTTGGTCTTTATCACCATGTAACATCTCTCAAAAACCCGATGAATAGCCAGAGTCGGCTCATAACCGGTATATTTTTTCTGTGATTTCAACTTTGTGGCCAGGATGATCCACTCCTTGTGATCACCTGTTCACCCTGGGTATCCCTCGACACCAGGTTCCCACACGGCTGAGCTTTGATCGCAGTCAATGGAGGTGCTGGGGCCTCAACATGAAGGAATCACAGTGCTGAGTTGCCATGGATGATTTTTGTCGAACCTTTCCGAGAATCAAGGGGAACCCTTCGACCTCCTTCGATCATGTCAATGTGGTGGTCATTCCCTGACATTTTCGAAAATTATTTTAGACTGAATTAGATCTTTTCAACTCGTCGGGATGCTCTGTGGCACCGCACCCATGATGCCCAACAGGAACGATGTTCGATTGGACGTGATGGCCTCGCGACAGAATCACCTCTTTGCCACGTTCTACACTAACCACTCACGTGATAGAAGTGGTTTAAGGATTTGATTATGGTGCTTTGCTTAGGTGGCATGTTTTTTGGTAATTGACCCAGATTGGCTCACCGCTTGACTGTCCTCAAAATTGAAACTTCCAAACCTGGTGAATCATGGCTTTGGACCATGACTTTTGTTCTCTCAATGAAGTTAAGCAACTTCTGCCACAGAGCTGTGCTTCGTGGCCGAGCCTGTGAGCTTCCAGTTCCGGAGCAAGCACCCGCCTGCACAGCTGGATCCAGAAAAGAAGCAGAGCCGACTGCAAGGTCAAACGACGTCCAACACGTGAGACTCGTAAGACAGAGCATAACTTGAGATTCGATAGATTCGATAGCATGACATGAGAGTATGATATAGAGCATGATTGTAGAGCACAGAGTATGATAGACTGTGACAGAGTATCATACAGGAATCACACAGGGAAGTGATGCCATGAACAGAACCGACTCGGGGCAGAACATCGCCCAGCAAATTCACTTGCAACTAAATGAGTGCAGTCATCACTGGTTTCTACTAAGACAGGCAGCTGCTTTAGTCAAAGATTTATATACCTGGGTTCAGAACTTCATATGTTTTTGTGGAAAGAAGTTAACCGAAGGTTCACCGCTCTCGTTGCAGATTATATGACTATCCTACCTGATGGCTTCACTCCTTTCTCCCACCAGTACAGGCAGCGCAGCGCGAGCCCATTCTATTTTCGCTCCGGCCGCTTGAGTGACTTGAGCCAAGCGGCAATTGTAGTATATGCATGTTATGTGCTCATAGCTACCTCTACTGTCGTGGCATGTACATTCGCACCCCCCATGAGTTGCACATCTCGTGGAACTCACCACTTGAAAATTCGAGGGTACGGCCACGTAGGTAGGCACATCCGGTCTAATTAAGTTAGAAATGTTAGTATTGGCAATGAGGCGAAACAAAAAGGAGCAGAAACAACATGAAGTGTCCCGGAAAGATGTTCCTCAGTCGAAGACCGAAGCCATCTCACATCCATCATAGTACGAGCGTCGAAGACACAAGTACTCAGGATATGACGGTTCACATGATGAAGCAACAGCTTGTCAAATGATCATCCTCAAAGCCAATCTCAAAAGTTGATTTGGTCTAATCCCAGACCTTGGAACTACTGCCGGGCGCGTTCAGTCATCTCTTCAGCGCTTCTGCTTCTTACGTTTGGAAGAAGATGCGGCCTCGGCCTGATCTGCCTGTGGCGCAGGCGTGGGACCTCGAGGGATGTCGGTGAGGAATTGGACCATTCCTGCAGATCCAATGTCTGCCCGATAGCTCTGATACAACATTGTATATAATGCATCGGCTCCCAATGCCGTCAACTGGTTGAATTGATGCTGGAGATCGGGAGGGAAGACGAAGCCATGTACATGAGACAACATCTTCAAGATTGCTTCGGCCGTTCCCTTCTCCAACTTCTTGAAGCATAGCATACCGATCGGATCGATCTTCAGGCAGTCATCGCTTGTCGGAGGTGTGAAGTACACATGCTCCAAGCATCCAGCGCCACCGCGAAGGATCCTCCGCACATATCGACTCACTTCGGCCATTTTGCGCCGAGTGGTGTCCCTTTTCACATGCGGATCTTCGATATCACTAAAGTCACCAACAACCAGCTTGTTCTTTGCCGTTGCAATGTCCACGCCACATCGCATCATGTAGTGTAGGAGCTTGTATGTCCACGCCACATCGCATCATGTAGTGTAGGAGCTTGTAATGAAGTGGGGCGTATTCACATCCTTTGAGATAATCTTCGATGTGACGCTTTTCTCCCAGCTCTTTATGTGCGATGGTATATTCTTCCATAGTCGGCTCCCGGTAATCTCCATCATCATCAAATAGAAGCGGAGTGTTCCAAGATCGATCCAGCCTTTTCTTGGCATAGGTCTGGGATTCTTGCATGTTCTTGTACTCTTGGATCGGAGTTTGGACCATCCTGCGGTAGAAGATCTGGTATTCCGTTGCGAGGACACGACCAAGGAGTGTGTCAAAATTGATCGCATGAAAGCTGATCGAATCTTGATTGTCACTTTCCAAGGTACCGAGGACTTCAGAATTGAAGTGGATACGTCGACACCAGCGCTTGTAGACTCTTTCAGCCTGGACCTTGCTTCGATTGATCTGACGATCATGAACTTCCATGTTCACGGTATCATCATCTTCGGCCTTGTGCACGTCATCCTCAGCTTCTTTCTGACCTCGTTCAATGACCTCCTGCTCGTCGATGTTCTCAGTAGCTTCTCGAGCAGATTCCCTCTTGATCTCCTCCGCGGCATTCTTGAGGACTTCGTCTTCCTCGCTGGCGGAGTCCACTTGAATAGGTTCTTCTTGTTCCATGTTGACGTCTGTCGATTCTGGTTCTGCAGC